>LR999965.1:86160820-86760820 GCA_905220375.1 Tachina fera | reverse complement strand
TCTCACCTTCAAGTGCCAATGAATGTAGAAAACGGAGTCGACCAGCAAAGCATATTGACGAATGTAGTGAACGAACTCGAAGACGCAAACTTTAGAATATCAATGAGGAAATTCCTCCAATAATCATCAAAGACTCATTTTTGCAATAAATTAAACCAACAAAAAACAAAAATTGAGATAATTGAATCAATAATAGATGCAAGTGCTAGGCGCGCAAAGAGGATTTTGAAAAATATTCCTACACCAAATGAAGATAAGAAATTTACTCCAGAAGAAGCGTTAGCACTATTTTTGGATTTTCCAGAGTATAGAGATTTAGTTGCTGTCAAAAAAGAATGCTTACCTCCACAAACTGCTACAACTGTGCAAGATCTTCTTGAACACATAGCCGAACGGTTGTTAAATACACTAGATACTGATCATTTGAAAAAATTGGAACTGACAGCATTACTTTAATTTCTAAATGGGGATGTGATGGGTCCACTGGTCAGAGGCAATACAAGCATTGTAATGCCGAAAATTCATCAGATGCTGATTTATTTATGATAACTTTCGTTCAATTGCGCTTAACAAGAAGTTATACCGGCCTTGAGCCGTCAACTAGTAGAGCAACAGAAATTGATATATGGAAAAATGAAATACCCTCATCAACAAAGTATTCCAGACCAATCAAATTTACATTCAGAACAGAAACAAAAGATGGCATAACTGAAGAAGCCAAAAAGATAAAATATCAAATTAAAGTCCTTCAACCTATAATATTTACAGTAGATGAACAGGAAATCGAAGTAAGTTTTAAAATGTGTCTCACAATGATTGATGGAAAAGTTGCGCAAGTTTTAACTGATACAAAAGATCGTCAAGCTGCATTATATGCCAACGGACATCAAGTCAATTAAGCCATCCCATTCCTGAAGATGATAGTTTTATGGCAACATACGAATTTGGATTGTCCCCTCTTCATGCTAGAATTCGTTTTATGGAGCACATTCTTAAACTAGGTTATGCTTTGGATTTTGGTCCTTTAGGGGAAACAGTGAGAAAAAAATAAAGAAAATGAAGAAAAAAAGCAAAGAAAAACAAATTAAAGAAAAATATTTAGAATTAGCCGTAATGAATGATCAGCCAAAGCAAGAAGAAGGAAACACAAATGATGGAAATACAGCAAGGATATTTGTTCAGATCCAGAAGCTGCAGCATCTATTACAGGTGTAGACTTGGAACTAATAAGACTATTCAATATTATATTACAAGTTCTAGCATGCAGCAGAAATATAAATGCAAAAAAATTTGAAGAGTACGCCAAAAAAACAGCGATACTTCACAAAAAAACAATATGCTACCAATAGGAGATCCGCCTGAAGAAGCGGCAGAAAAAAGAAACAAGGACTACAGATTCTTTCGCGAGCACAACACGCGAAAAATTTCCAGATGCTGTACTAATGAAGACTTAATTACTATTTTACTATGCATATCAGATCCATATATGTCCAATATTTATTTATTTATTTATTACCATTTATTCATTTATTACCATATTAAAACTAGCTCTATTGAATTAGAGCTAGAAGCTAAACTATTTCTAGAAGATGAAAGTCAAAGCTATTTAGAAGAAATATTTACTAAAATGGTTTAAATATGTAATAGTAATTTTAATTTTTAAGTTTACAAATTTATTAAAATTTTGCGTATAATATTCAATTTTTTTTTTGATTTAAATAGAAACCTACGTCTTTTCATTAAAACATCTTTATCTAAGGTAAATTTTCGCTTCTTGATAAGCTAATTTTTAACTCAAACTTTTTCAAAAACCTACTTTTGCCCCTTCGTACTACAAATTTCACGGAGGCCAAAGCTTGGCACTTTCTGAAAGAACTTAAGATTTTAATAAGTATAAGTTGTAAATGTGACACAAAATATAAGACTTTGTGCAAAACAAATCTTTTAAACAAGTTTTAATACCTCGCTTTTGTACCAAAAGTCAGCTAAAACTTAAAATGTATTTTAAACCTATCATAACTACTTTTCTAAACGGCCAATTTTAAAGTTTTATATCTTATACTTAAAGCCTCTGGTCTCATCTAGTGAACAAAAAAAACTGCAATACAAAATTCCAATCCGGTCAAAGGTTTTAGATTTTTGACCGCCATCTCGCGAAATGGCCCCACTGTGCGCCGGTCATATTTTGCCTATATCTCGAAATCCTTAGGTTTGATTTTTAGCATTTTTTTCACTGAATATAGAGCTATTTAATCACTTCTCAAATGTGAGAAAAAAACTTTTTTCAAACATGATTTTAGAATATATTGTTTAAACCTTTTGTCGTGCAAGTGTCATGTAACGCCAAAAAAATAATCTACCATATGTATGTCTATAAATTTTGTTACATAGATATTCCTTTAACCTGATGTTAATGTTTTAAAAAATTCTTAAGTAGTAAGTTTTTGTTCTCAGTGGAGTACAACAAATGAATAGATTGTAAATAAGGAAATACATATCTATATATAAAACGGAATGTGTGTTTTTTTGTTTGTTTGTACCTTATAGGAGACCAGACCTCTGGACCGATCTTTTTAAAATTTTCACAACATTTGACTGGGACTCTGGATTGTATTATAGGCTACTTTATTTCCAACAGTTTTTAACAGGTTTTATAATTTTTATAAAAAAGTCCGCTAAATTTTTTTGAGGGGAGGGGAGGTGTCGCAGCTAATTGCTCGCCCCTGCAATTGACTACAAACTTACTTTGTCATCATTCGACCAATTTTCAAATGCTTTTTGCATATGAAAGAGGTCCACTAATTTTTTTAATGCTGGGTGGGGAAGAAAGAGTTCTAAGTGTGCCCGCTAAAAATGGATTATCAAATTGCTTTTTCGTTTTTAAACCAATTTTCAAGCTTCTTTTTGCATATGAAAAAGTCAACTAATTTTTTTTTAATTGTTGGTGAGGTGGGAGCAAAATATCCCCCTCAAAAACTGATTGTCATATGCTTTTGACATTTGTGTACCAATTTTCCAAAACCATTTTGCACATAAAAAAGTATCGATTAATTTGTTTGATTGTTGGGGAAAAAGGAAGAAAGGTGTCCACGTTTAAGAAGTGAATATGAAATAACTTCGTCACATCGTCGGTTTGTTTCTGTTTTGATGTATGGGTCATTTTTAATAAAATTGAGTTATTGATTGATTATATATGAATAATGTGTCCTCTTTCCAAATTCGTTATCAGTTATCCGATATCTTGAATATATCTGGAGATATCGAGGTGAAAATTTGCGTCATTTCCACAATTTTTGAACATTGTAAAGTATTAACATTATTATTCAAGTCTGTTATAATGTATGTATATCAATGCATATTCTACTCAAAGAACGTAAATCAAAGCAAGTACAATAATTTAACTATTATGAATGAAATTAATTGATATTTATTTTTATTAATTTTATTTCTTCCTTTGTTTTGCCTCTAAAAGTTATGTTATATAAATAAAACTGATATTTTCACCTTTTATATCTACTTAAATATATACAGTAATTTAAACCACTTGAGCGAGTAGTGAACAATATTGTTTTTATGAATGTGGAATGCGTTGCCAAATATTTTTGTAATGTTTTCTTTAAGTCCTAATAACTTTTCATGTTGGATGTAAAAAGTTAATAAATTTTAAGTTTGAATAAAAAACATATGTATCTATTACTTTTATTATTAAACAAAAAATTCTATCGTGTATTTTATAAAACTAATGAACTAAACATCACAGAGGATATACAGAGATGTCACGAGACGGAAGATAATTTGTGTTTTCGGAGGTCCCGCTCACTCTATCACTGCGCATTCTTTAAACCTTCTTTCGTGGTGGCATTTTTTAGCTTAATTTCATTTTACGCTTTGTAACCTCATTCGCTTGGCGATTTTTGCAAATAAACTGTAAAAATTGATATTGTTAAATGAAAATGCTTCAAATAAGATATGCAATCATTTTAAAACATTTTTTAATTTCTTTTTTAATAGTAATAAGCTATTTGGCATTTTGCTTTTTGATTCAACACAACAAATCCTTTCATTTAATTTTGTAAAATTGTGTACTTCGTTTACTTGTTCAAATGTGTTTTCAGTTTATGCTTTGTGATCTCATTTGCTGTGTGATTTTTGTAAACAAAAGGTAAAAATTAAAATTGTTCAATGAAAATGCTTAAAGTTAAATCAGTAATCATTTGTAAACAAATTTAAATCGCTTTTTAATACCATTCTATTTTTTAAATTCAATTCAACAAATTCTTTAATTTAATTTTGTAAATGTGTATATATGTATGTAGACGTGTTCGTTTCACAAAATACAGATTTTCTCTTGTTTGTTTTGATTATTTTGTTAACATTTTAATAACAAATATACTACATTTGTCCCTTTCTCGCAGTGACTGCACCACAAACGATTTTAGCTTTTTTCATACGTCAGTTTTTACAACTCTAGTCTACTTTGTGCTAAACATTCTTCATCGATTTTCTCGAAAACACATTTTTATCCAATACATCTAAACAGAAACAAACCGACGATATGTGGACCAATTTCCAAAATTCTTGTTTTATCTTCACTTTTTTTTAAATTAGAGGTGTGGTGAAGCGGGGGTTGCTATTTGTGCAAAGGCTTGCCCCTAAAATTGATTATCAAATATTTTTGTAATTTGTGGGCCAATTTTCAAAACTCATTTTGCATATGGAAGAGGTATACTAATTTTTTTTGGAAATTAAAGGGGGGAGGGAGAAGTGAAATGCTCGCATGCAAAAAGTGAATATCAAATAGTTTCATTATATTTGGACCAATTTCCAAAATAGTTTTTTCGTATAGAATAGGTCCACTAATTTTTTTGAAATTGCGATGGGGGAGGGTGTCGAAAATTGTCCGCCTAATAATTTATTATATAATAACTTCGTCATTTGTCGACAAATTTTCAAAATGCTTTTTGCATTTTGCATATGGAAAAGGTCCATTCAATTCTTGTGTAAGGGGGAGGGTGAAATGTGCCTTCCAAAAAATGGATTATCAAATTACTATGTCGTTTGTGGACCAATTTTCCAAATTCTTTTTGCGTGGAGGGAGAGGGATAGGGTGCCCACACCCAAAATTTATTTTTCAATAATTTTGTTCTTTGTGAACAAATTCTCATTTTTTTTGCATATGTAAAAGGTTAACTAATTTTTTCTTAAATTGTGGTGGGTTTTTGTTTGGTAATTGTGAGGGAGGGGAAAACAAAGTGCTCTACTTTAAATTTTTTTTAAATACTTCCTTTTAAAATTCTTTCAAAATTCTTTCAAAATTCTTTTTCCATATGAAAAAGGCAAACTTAATTTTTTGTGGTAATTGGGAAGGAGGGAGGGTGTTGATGCTCACATCAATAATTAATTATCAAATAACTTCGTAAGTTGCATATGGAAGAGGTCCAAGCAAGTTTTTGTAAATGAGGGTGGCGAAATATGTCCGCAAAAAATGGATTATCACATTACTTTGTTTGTGGATCAATTTTCAAGTTATTTTTTACTTTGGAATGGGTCCACGAATAGAAATTTCGGAGAGGGGAAAGTGCTCGCCACAAAAATTTATAATCAAGAAATTGTGGGAGGGGGTAGCAAAGCACACCGGGTTAAGCTAGTATTATATATAAACATTCTGAGGAATAAATAAAAATTAATAAATAACTTATTTTCTGAAGAATAAATAAAAATTAAGAAATAACTTTTGTTTTGAGAGGAATAAATTAAAATCAAGAAATAACTTTTATATTCTGAGGAATAAATAAAACTCAAGAAATAATGATCAAACACTAATTTTTATTTTTGTAAAACATAACCACAAAGTACACAGAGATGTCACGAAACGGAAGATAATTTGTGAATTCAGACGTCTCGCTCACGCACAACCCGTGTCTTTAAAGTTCTTTCGTAGTTGCATTGATTTTAACGTTTTTGCATATTATACTTTGTGTCCTCATTCGCTATGAGATTTTTGAAATTAAAAGATTAAAATGAATATTTATAAACGAAAAAGCTTAAAGTTAAATCAGGAATCATTTGAAAACAAATCTTAATATTTTTTTAATACTAATAATCGTTTTCACATTTTCTTTTTTAATTAAACACAACAAATTCCTTGTAAAAATGTTCACTTGTTCAAATGTATTTTCGTCTTATTCTTTGTGGTCTCATTCACTATGTGCTTTTTTGGAAGTAAATGGTAAAAATTAATATTTTTTAATAAAAATGCTAAAAATGAAGTCTATAATTATTTGGTAACTAATTACAATCACTTTTTTTGCCACTAATAACACTACGTAACAAAATTTCAACAAATTCGTGACCAAATGAATTTGACACATGATCTTAATGTAGAACTTTTCTCCAAATCCGAATTTCAAGTCAGAATGGTCAAAAGTAGAACAGATTTCGAGATATTGCAAAATTACCGTTATTTGGGTTTTTTAAAAAGATGATATCACTGTAATTAAAGAATTTTGGTAAGTAATTAATTATTAATAAATTTGGTAATTAAAAATCTATCTAAATTCCTTTTTTGTACTTGAAAGAAAATAAAATTACTAAAACTACAGTGGAACAAAGTTCAAATTTCACAAAAATTTTATTGATTTTTTGCAATTTTGCTTTTTTCAACTTAGTTTTTTTGAACCAAATAAATAATTTTTTTTGTTACTTATCATGATAGATTATTTTAATAAAAAAATTTTGTGATCAATAGAATAGAGATCGGTGCGAAAATGATAAAGTTACAGAAGGTTGATTGAATTATCCTGCTTTTATCAAATGAAAAATAAACAAGTAAATATAGAAATATGTACTCTTATATAGGTAAAAATTAAATTAAAAACTGCTTAAATTGTTATCTATTTTAATTATTTTCTACCTCTCGCACATAAAGCCAACAATATTCGCCCAACATCGCCTCATCATACGCCCCTTGATACCGAAGTTCCATTTCTTGTATTTGTTGGTGAAAACGCTCACCATGCTTGGCTTTATTGATTTTTTCCCCTTTAAATTACTGTCGTCAAAATAAGCTGAATCAGATGAATCTTACTCATGGTTCCGCTTTGAACACAGAGGATATTCAGGCATATGAGGAGTTGGTTTTTTAAATGAGTTGCATCTACATACTCAACAGACTTATGGCGTCCATTTTGATTTACTTGGACTAGCAAAAATAAGAGTCAAATTGCTGGAAAATCAAATGGCATATACCGACTCCGGTATAGTGAATTAGCTTAATATTCTGAAGGCATACTTTTTAAATGCAAACTTAAGAAATGCATATTTACTTTGAGCTGGACATCCAAATAGTTAAACGTTTTTGGCAGGAATTGCACATAGTATTTGGGTTCCAAGAATTCATAATGTTTTCCGGATTTAAAATACAGCCAAAATACATTTTGGCTTCAAAAATTTGACGGTTGCGCAAAACAATAAACTCCAAATGCATAGAAAAACTTGTTCGGATTGTTATGTAAAAAAATACACGTTTTGCATTATGCATTTTATTTTTGTTTATATGAATTCTGCGTTTCAAGAGAATGAAAACGTTAAGAAAACAATTTAAAGTTGTGTACTGCCAATTTCTGTCAAATTCTGCGTATTTAATTCCTTTGGGTTTATGATTTAGTAAAACCGAAAAGTGGGTTAATTTACTAAACCTTCTGTAGCTTTGTCATTTTTGTACCAATCTGGACCTTATAGGGTGCAAAATGCTTGTATTGAAATTAGCTAATGTCCTATGTAAACAAAATTTAAATTTTTAATTGCTTGGTTAAGAAAAGAAAACAGCAAAATTACAAAATTGCTTTAGTGGATTTGTGTAAAGAAATATGTCGTCTGTGTAGAAATTTAAAAAAAAAAAAAACGGTTCTTGCAATTTGTGGGATAAGACATACAAAACTCAAGATTTAGGAGGTGTTTGGAAAACTTCAAATACACTTCGCAGGTATTTTTTTTTTGTCACACTGTGTAATCAATCAATAACTCAATTTTTATAAAAACGTCCCATACATCAAAGCAGAAAGAAACCGACGATATGCTTGAAATCCAGTAAGACTCTAATAATCGTATATATGCACTTTTTTATTTTCAGGTTTAAACAAATGGATGAACAAGAAGAAATTCTGCAAAACAATATGATATCTAATTTACCGTTGCTATTTGCAAACGGCTATCCCACATCATTGGAGAAAATATCCGAATCTCAATTGGAACGATTTATACCATTTATGGTTCAATGCTCCCTGGGACATATAAACTTACAAGGTCAAGTAGATTGCAGCGAACCAGAATGGTGGCCGGAAGACTTGTCTTTCAGTATTCCCTTTGTCAAGCCAAAGAAGTTTTCTGGAGTAAGTATAACTTTTATAATAATAACACTGTGCTAGTTCAAAAATGTAACAAGCAGTGGACCTGGTGGGTAAACCTAATTCGAGTACGATGAATTCAATGGTGCTAACCTTTGTTTTCGGTTAGATTGAAAACTTGGTTAAAAGCACCTAAAACCCGCAACTTTTAGCAGTTTTCTACTATTTAATCATTTTTATATCAATTAAAAGAACATATTTGTTAGTTTGAGTTTTATTTAAGAATTATCAAATATTGAAAAAATATGAAAAATTACAATATCAATAAAATATATAAATAAACATTGCCTGTAGAATAATATTAATGTAAAAATTATCATTCCAAATTCATTTACAACACTCCCAGAGTGATTAATTTCCAAATCTTAATTAAAAATAAATAAATATACATACATAAATTTAAACGATTTAGTGAAAGATTTATAAAAAAAAAACAAAATCACAAGAATATTAAAGAAGACCAAAGTGGTCTGCAAAGAACTTCATCTTCTGTGGGGTTACTGCTTTGGTTAAAACATCAGCTATCATGTCGTTTGTGTTCAGATACTTCACTAAAATTTCCTTGTCTTCGATTTTTTTTTGGGATAAATTTTGCTTTGAATAGTTTTTGTTTAAGGCTACTTGTATAGCTCATTTATTATCACAAAATATAGTCATGCTCCTTTTGCTATCGGGGTTTATTTCAGTTTCCAAACGTTTCAACCAAATCGATTCTTGAATTGCAGCAGTCATGGACATGAATTCAGCTTCCGTAGAAGATAGTGCTACTGTCTTTTGCTTTATAGTAGCATATGCTATTGCACCCGATTGAAAAATAAAAACGTAGCCAGTTGTTTATCTACGATCGTCTACGTCTACGGCCCAATAGCATCACAAAAAACTTTTATTTCATCATCTGTTTTTTTTATATACGATACCTTTATTTATTGTTCCTTTTAGGTATCTCATTACCCTCTTAACGGCTTCCTAGTGCGGTTTTCCAGGATTCGAAATAAATCTACTTAAAAGATTTACCGCATAGCATATATCTGGTCTTGAAATTTGTGCAGCAATTAACAAGCACCCAATAGCTTCCAGGTATGGTATCTTTGAAATCACCTATTTACCATGTTCATCTGTAGGAAGCATGTTTGCAGTCAACTTCTGATTGTAATCAATAGCCAGTGTTGCCATAAGATGAAAGAGGAAAAGTGCTAGATTGCAGAAATAAAAGTGCTAAAATCAGTTAACATTTTTAGTTTCTCTTATTTCTTAAATGGCCCATACACTTGCAATAATTATACAGTATTATGTCACGTTTTTTATTGTAAGAAAAATTTCGCTATATTTTAGATTTGTATCAATCATTCCAATATTGTATGTATAGGCTGCTTGAAATATTTTATCCAGCTGCGAATGGAATACCAAGAAAGAAAAAATCTTTAAGAGTGTTAAATAGATTAGTTAAGTAAAAC
This sequence comes from Tachina fera, assembly GCA_905220375.1. Classification (NCBI taxonomy): domain Eukaryota; kingdom Metazoa; phylum Arthropoda; class Insecta; order Diptera; family Tachinidae; genus Tachina; species Tachina fera. Next base: position 86,750,961 of record LR999965.1, on the reverse strand, counting down.
TATATTTATTTTCTACATAGATAAATCAGATGAACCGATATACCAATGGCATACGTTGTATAGTTTAACAGAAACATCATCGTTTAACAGCTAACTGAAGTCTTGGGCTCGCTTCAGCTTTCGCTGTGCTTTTTTATTAAGCTATCACTAACCTTATCTAAACTAAGCTCTTGAGAATAATAAAACTTAGAAGAAGTTTTTTTAATTTAGTATTTCAAATGGTGTACTTTAATGTATTTGTGAACATATATGTATGTATCTCAGAGCGGTTCAGTTATATGACTTCTGTCACACCAAACACTTAATGAAGATAATAAATTTGATAAACATATAATATTAATTGGCTCACAATTCGTCTTAAGGAATTATCTATTAAAAATTTATAAATCTAAAGAAATTAAAAGTGCAAAAAATGCCAAATAGTTTTAAGAAAGTTCTAAACTAGCACTTGGCATTATTTTCAAAATCATTAGTACTAAACGAAGAAAAAAAGTGCTAAATCTAGCACTAAAAGTGCTAAAATGGCAAGCCTGTCAACAGGTTTTGAAACCGGATTGCAATCATTCATACCAAATCGAACTAAACATCTGACCGGTAAATTTTTATTGTACCTGTCTTACGAGTATCTTCACACTAAGAAAATATGATATTTCATCCAGATCTTTCATTTTAAATTTAGATGCGAGTTTACTCTTCAGTGATTGGATCATTTGATAATAATAATAATATATTATCTGACCTTCGGTCACTTTGTAGTAAATACACTGATCTACTTCACTTCTCATGAGTCCCATTTCAAGGAAAACTTTATTAATTGTCTGGTTCCACACTCTGCCAGATTTTTTACAAACTTTACCAGAGCCATCATCAAACATTTCAGGTTGTTCCATGAAAACCTCTTCATGTAAAGTTCCATTTAAATATGCAGTTACTACATCCATTTGATGTATTTTTAAATCGAATTTAGTAGCCAAAGCCAATAAAAATCTAATTGACTCGTATCTTACAACTGGATCAAAAGTGATCCTTTTGCTACCAATCTCGCTTTCAATTTATGTTGATAACCATTTTCAGCTTGCTTTGTTTTGAAAACCCATTTGGATTTTATCGCTTTCTTTCCTTTTGGAAGTTTTGTCAACACCCATGTGTTGTTAGCGGTTAGAGAATCATATCCACTCTTCAATGCAATTTTCCACGCTCCTGAATTTTCTGACGACATGGCCTCTTGAACATTTGCTGGATCCCCAGTAATAAATTGCATTGCACAAAAATTTTAAGAATGCGTTGTTTTGTTTGCAATTCTTTCTGATCGCCGGACTATTTCGTTCGCCTGTACATTTTTGAATCCGTAAGATCCTGGATCCCATTCATCATAAATTTGATTATTTGATGATGATAAAGCTAATGACCAGTCTTCTGAATTATAAGAAATATCAGTGCTGCTTTCAGGGTCTTCAATTGGTTGATCAGATTCTCCAATTGGCAATAAACTGCATCCATCGTCAACAGGCTGCTCAAAAACTTCAGATGTCAATTCGCCATAGTTATTAATCTCCCAAGAATTGACAATTTCTTCATCACTATACAGTTCCGACCAAAAATATTTATTAACCTTTTTAAGATTCACTCTCTTTTCTTCAAAAAATACTACATCACGACTATTAAAGTGAAAATTATCATTTCAAATTCATTTACAACAATATTATGGATTAACATGCGTCCAAAAGACATTTTTGAAAAAAAAATAAATAATTGCCCCATTCAAAAAAGTTGCCCCATAAAATTTACGCAAAAAACTTAAAAAAAATTTTAATATTTTTTTTTCCAAAAAGTTTTCTCAGGACGCAAGTTCATCAATATATGTCTTTTCATGCGATATATACCGACATAAAGGTTGATAAATGGTAGAAAAGTAGGAAAATTTTTGATTTTTTGCCCCTTTTAACCAAGATTAAGATTGGAAACTTAATTATTTTTTAAACAAGAGCTAACCAAAAAAATAGTTAGCACTATTGGATTCAACGTACTCGAATTAGATTTATCCACTGGGTCCCCACTGGCTTCTTACAAAAAAAAGTTTCAAATTCGAGCACAGTGTAATCAACTTGATTGTCAATCGTAGAATTGTAGAATTTTCGTGCACAATAATTTTGACACTAAGACTAAACAAATTTTTGCACATTTCGTTTAACCTAATACCCTATGTTTTCTATAATGAATGCCCTAAAATAATCAAATGTTGTTCACCTCTTACTAAAATTTTTAATGTTTTATTTATTTCATAGAATTGGACACAAAAATTAAAAGAAGTTGTTTTAATATGTTACCAGTTTCATAAAAGTGTGTTTTTGTTAAGATTCTGCAATGATTTGTCTTCATATGAACATGCTAGCCTGAGATTCATAAATAATTATAACTCTACTACGTCGTTATTTGATCGAAGAAGTAATAAACTTCTTGTTACGTTTCGCAATGAAAATATGGTACGTATAATCATTAATTTATTATAATTGGTAGAAACAGATTTCACATATTGGTCATTTACTCAAACAACGTCATAACTCGAAAAATAGAATTTTTGAGTTAGTGATGCAGACTTAATTCTTATATCGTTCTTGCTATTGTGTAAAAATTTCATACAAATATCTTCTTTACTCAACTCTTGAGAGAATACATTAAGTTGAGTATAAACTGAAAACTTCAAACTCGTTTTCTGGCAAACTAGTTTTTTGACTTATGATGTTATTTGAGTAAATGAGTGATATGTAAATGTGGAAAAAATTTTAAGTTCTAAACATTATTAATTTTTTTACGAAGATAAGGCAGATTGATTATTTAATTTGTACTTCATTAATAAGCTTAAGTACAGTATATAGGTTTTACTAATACTAATAAAGGCTTTTACTCACACTCACTATCCTGCATAATGCAACCCGGATGTAATGACTTGTTATTGTGCTTTGTAAATTTTAATAAACTTAAGTAAAATTTTTGTATTTTCGGTATTGAAGCCATAAATAATTTTTTTAAACGGGGTATTTGGGGACATAAAGTCAAATTTTTGTATTTACGGTGTTGTAGCAGTATAGAATTATTGTAAACGGGGTATTTGGAAACTAACGTCGAATTTTTGTATATACAGTGTTGTAGTGGTATAGCATTACTAAGAACGCGGTATCTGTAAACGTTAAGTCATATTTTTGAGGTGGTACTGGTGGTAAAAAAATTTTGGAAGAGTCGTAATTTTGTATTTACAGTGTTTTTTTGGTACATATTTTTTGGGCAAACTCACAATTTCTGCCTGGGCATCTACCCAGCAAAAAAAGAGACTCCAAAAAAGTCATGAAAATGTAGAGTTTGCGATCTGGAAGTAGTGAAAATTTCGATCCAATGTAATGATTTTTACATAGGGTTGTCATTACAAGAAGTTCTCTTTTTCGATGCCTGGTCATTTAATTGGAAGCGAATTCCCTTTTTTGTGTTCTATGATAATATTTTCATCTAGGAAAAAGGGTAAATAGTTGCCTTTTTTAACAATTCGTTTCTTTTTATACGAATTTAAGCCCGAAACAGTGTTTCATGTAAATTTAAGCAAATAACTTTTAAATTTTAGACTAAAATTAGTTCATAAATTTCTTACAAAAAATTATTTTTTTTTTAAATTCTGGTGATTATTTTCTAACACTATGGAGGAGTTACAAGGTTTTGTATGACTAAAATAAGCTTCTACATGGTTTTTTGGTCACTCTCGGCAAATTAAAAATATCGATTTCTGGAAGCAATGAAAATGTAGTTCCACTAGAATGACTTCAATTTTTTCACTGGGTATGTATATGAAAATTGGATTTAAAAATGATGGTGCAAAAATATGAATTATACAAACTCTTAGGGCGATTTTCACAACTTGCCTTTACCTAAAGGTAGGATTTTGTCTGCCCAATAAATGGCTTCGTGTTATAAAACCTACATTGTTATTTTTTTATCCATTAAATATTACTAGGATCGCCCGGTGGTCTAAATTAGACCACTTGACACCTATTTATTATGAGGACATGTGTACAAAACAAAAACAAAGAAGAAATTCTTATATTTTTCAAGCAAATTGAAATGGCTTTTTACTATTTTTGAGCCAAGAAATTTGAAAAAAACATGTATATTGTGCATATCTACACAAAAATATCTTTTAAACCATGTATATTTCACTAATGTTCGTGGACGATAAGACAATTAAAAATGTACGACAAAAAAATGTGTGCCGTATTTATATATTAGATTCATTCATTAATCAGCTATGTATATTTTTTCTCAACACATCATAAGGTACTTATGGTAAAAACAGTTTTATTTGTTTTACAAATACAATACATACAATAATTGCTTAAAAAATCAACATTAAGAACTAGTAACAGAAACGCTGACTCTGAACATTCCAGAACAAAAACACACAAAATTTATGCAAGCAGGTGTATACATATATACAGGCCTATAATTTGGACTCTATCATTAACCGCTTTCCGAATTTTTTATTATGGTCCAGGCGGAAAATAACAATCATCACGACGCACAGTGTCGTGAGCTCATATAACGAGCGGCCAAAAATGAAAGGAGTTATCGTAAAGATATATAATTTGGCGCACTTGTTTTAATTGGTAAAATATAATCACACCTAAAGTTTTACCATTTAAATTTCACTGACTCGTGTTCCTGCCTATATATCCTGATATATAAAAAAATTACCATAACAGACATAAAAATAATTGTAACTTAATGAAATTTTGTACAGACATTAGTTTTAACACCTATAATGTTTCGTCAAAATTTTTTCATTTTAGAGGAAGGATACGCATACCTCAAAAATGTAATTTTTCACAAAAGTAATAAGGAGGAAAAAATTTTTCCTTCACTTATAATGAGTTAAATGTACATTTTATATATAATATAAATCATACTTCACAGTTTGACCATTCAAATTTCAAGGACTCGTGTCCTGGTACTAAATAATGTAATAAAAATCTCAGAATTTAAACTTAAAAGAATTTTGTGTAATAATTACTAAATGCCCTTACTTCATAACAAAATTTTTGCTGCCAAGCTCGAAGATGTCCTTTTCATATCGTTCATTTACTGCAAAAACGTCACAACTCAAAAAACGGAATTTTTGAGTTGATATAGATGAACAAGTAGTAGTTGTCCCACAATGTCAATAAAATTTCTTTCATTATTTATTATTGTCTTTAAAATAAATATAGCAAGGGATTTTTGTTATCGACATTGTGGCACAGACAGTTAATCTCCACATTGTTCTTCATATTGTTTAAAAACTTCATACAAATATCTTGTAAACATACACAGCTCTTGAGAGAAGAATGCCAATAGCTTTTTATATTAATGATTGAGAAAAACTTTAAACTCCTTTTATGTAAAATTTTGTTTTTGAGTTATGACGTTTTTCGAGCAAATAAGAGTACATATCTCTTATTTACTAATGCGTCATAACTCCAACAATTAGTTTGCCAGAAAACGAGTTTAAAATTTTTAGTTTACACACAATAAAAAAATTAAATTTTATTTTTCTCTCAAGAGTTGAGTAAACAAGATATTTGTATGAAATTTTTACACAATATGCATTACAATTTGTAGATTTACATTATATTAAAATTATATTTATTTATATAAAAAGGATTATTATTTAATAATGTATATCATTAACTCAAAATTGCCATTCATTGCGTTATGACGTTGTTTTATCAAATGAGCTATATGTCCTTGAAATCGAAATTTTTATTAAATCTAAAAATTTTGGCCTTTACTAGATATAATACTTTTGGGAAGTATTTTATTTTAAGATTGTTATAAAAATTTTATTGGGAGGAGAATATCTTAAAACACATTTTATAAATCATAATGATAAAAAATTTAAGTTATAATAATGCAAAGATATTTATGGGACAATCAAAATCCTACCTTTAACTAAAGACAAGTTGTGAAAATTGCTCTCAGATTATAACTTGTTTAAATGTGTAGTTATAAATTTAAAACTCAGGGTGATATCTCTTAGTAAACGTAGTTATGGTAAATTTGGTTTCAATCAAGCAGTAGAATACATGGTAAATATTTGTATAACTCTAGTTGATTGAAATGCATTTTGTTGGTAACTTGTATGGTTCTCTTTTTTATGAAACTATTCCTCGTGTTTATATTAAAAACTATCTATTTTATTAAATATTTTCGTAAAGTATCCAAGTATAAAAATATCAGTTTATGGAGCATTAGTGACACAATTTTATACGTTTCATAAGCAAGTTAGTTTACACAATGTAAGACTATTTCTTTTTATTTTGTGACCCTGTCAAAGAAACTCAATATATACAAACATTAACCTACAATGGCCGTTTTCATGTGCAGTTTGACAGTTGATATTGTAGCTTTCTTATGTACGTGTAACCTGTTTATATGTATATTTTGTTTTTGCGATATGTCACACTTAACTATATACATATGTATGGATATTGTAAGTGATTTACAGATTGTTAGGGGTTCTGCAAACAAATGCTAAGTAATGTGAAAAATTTCAGCTCTTAAATAAAAATCGTTGAAATATTTTTGCATAAAATGTCTAACAAATTGAAAAGCGGTAATTTTTAGAAATTCCCTACATTTTACTCAAAATAAAAAATCTGTCCTTTATTCCTTACTCTCAAAATTTAACAGAAAAATCCCTACAAAAAGGGAAAATTCCCTACTTTTGGCATCACTGCGTAGAAGATATCACATCTTTTCTATAACTATTTGAGGGTTTTTAAAATTTTTAATTTTTGTTATATTTTATTTGAATACTTTCCACCCGTATTGCGTAGTCACGTCAAATATTCGTCTACACGAGAATTTCGTTAGAATTCGTCAGTTAGCAGACGATGATCGATATTCTTATATGAAAATTAGGTTACGTTACATTACATCTCTATAACCATTTTCATTACTTTTCACATAAAAATATCGATCAGCTGTTTCCTACTGTTGCAGTTACTTTACAATACAGTCGGCTAACTGAGTCTTAAAGGAAATGTGTACAAGATTTTAATCTACTATGACGAAATCCTCGTAGATGAATATTCGACATGACATACGCAATACGGGTGTTTATCTACATAATTTTGCATTACATTACAGCATTTAAACATGTAAGTGCAAGTTCGAAAAACTCAATACACTCACACTTTTTACTAATACAATCAAACTTCACACTTGACCTGAGATTCGATCAAAACGAATGCTCACCAAAGCGAAGAAATTTCGAAACAAAATTCTTAGATATATGTTAGCTAATCTAAAAAAATTCGAATGTTCGCTTTGAACTTCTCTCGATAGGTTTGCGAATGTGTGGCGGTAGCCGAGTGGATGTGTGCTAGACGCATCGATAAGAAATATTTTGTAAGGAATTTTATAATTTTAATTGAGAACTTTTTAGATTCTTTAATTGAACTGTAGTGAATTTTAATCAGAAATAACAAAAATATGACAAAAATATGTTCACTTGGCAATCACTGTTCACTTGGCTATCACAGTTTCAGAATGCTGGAATAACCAAAATAAAACTGTAGAATGCCACAACAAGTAACATAAGACCACTACAATAATACTTACATGTATGTACCGATGGTACATCGAATAAGTAAAAATAATTAATGTGATGATCGTAAAAGATAAGTAAGAATAGTTAAACATACTTAGGTAGAGTAATATAATTTCGTGCTAACCTAAATAGAAAAATGAAAAAATGGAAAAAATAGAAAATTAATAGTGATACTTATAAATGTGTTTACCAAAGGTAAATCAATTGTATACACAACAATCGTTTCTCATATTCCGTTTCATTGTAAATTTAAGTTAAATAGCTGATGTTAATAAGAATCTCTACCCAAGTAGATAGACTAGGGTGCTGATGAAGTGCGTGGCTGCACAGAAAGGTATCGGTATTTCCCCCATCTTAAAGTCTAAGTTTAATTTTTCTTCTTTTTTAGAAACTCACATTAATTAATAAAAATATTTCATTCAATAAGAATTGAAATTACTGAACTTAAGCCTGACTATGAATTATTTCAGATTTTAATTAATTTTTAAATTTTTATTATTCTCATATTTGAACTAATGAATATTATCATTAAATAATTTCTAATGGTCCTCTGCAGCTGTATCGTGTAGATTTATTTGCAGAGTATCAATAAAGATTGTTTCTACAAATACTTTTTAACAAATCAACTTTCACTATTCGCACTATGTATGCAATTTTCTCACAAACTGGCCCAGTAAATGAAATATTTGGGCTTGTAGCTGGTTTTAAATAGTGAAGACAACTTAGCGTTACTTACATGCATTGCTAAAATATATTTCAGTTCAACTTCTATCTTGGATTAGATAAAAAAACTCGTGGAACTATACTTTAGCATTATTATTGAAAAACAAAAATGTGGTAGATTTTTCTCGGAAAGTGGTAGAGTTGAGTGAGAAACCCAAAAGAGGTAGATCTACCACAAAAGTGGTAGAGTTGGCATCGCTGGTATATATGTGCAATAATTGAACAGAAAAAAACTTAGTCTGTTAGAATGGAGGAGGTCTCACATTTAACATTTAATTTATTCATTCATAACACGAAAACCCAGCCTCATGGCCATAATCAGCTTTCACTAGTAGTACTACAATAGGTACTAACTACTACAGGAAATTCCAGCACTTTATAAAAACTTTTTAGGAATGAACGGAAATGATTTCGATAATTTGGCAAGTGTAACTTTGGAATAAATCCCATATCAGATAATAGTTCTTATAATTCCTCTGCAGCTAAACTTAGTGGAACTTCTAATAGCAAAATAAAAAACAACAAGGCTTCGTAACCAAATTTCTTCTACAGAACGCTTAGCAGTTACGCTTCGGTATCAAGCGACTGGTGAAATCTTTAGGTCTTTACAGTATATATTTCGTATTCCTCATAACACCATTTCAAAAATTATTCCCGGTGTATGCAAAGCTATTTATAAAGCTTTGCAGCCGGAATATTTAAAGGTACAATATAATAAACGTTGATTTTGCTTTTTTGTTTATTGGTCTTATGTACTTTATTCAGATACCATCCACCGAAGAGGAGTGGATGGCCGTTTCTGAAGAGGTTTTTTCGGCTGTGGAATTTTCCCGATTGCATCGGATCGTTGGATGGCAAACATGTTGTAATGGTGGCGCCGTCCCATGCAGGAATTGTCTACTTTAATTACAAAGGTAAATTTGCCTCATTAAGTTATAAGACTACCTCGTTGACTTCGTTGCTTCTTAAGCATTCCATACACGTTTCAATTCAATTTTCAATTGAGTCTTTGAATTGAATTGATTCTTGGCCACACACTTAATAAACTGAATTGAAAGATTTTCATTCAACTGTCAAATTTATATTTTTTTCACAATTACAAATTTGTAAATTATCAACTTCTACTGCATTCATTCATTAATTTTTATATTTTTTATTTAAAATTTAATGAAATTAAATACAATTTTAAAAGTACATAACTTTTTCTATACAAAATAAAGCTACAAACATAAATTTTGACAGCTAATCAAGAGAATCGAGCACATACAGCACAATCGAATTGAAAGATTTACTAATCAACATGAGTTGGTTGAAGAAAAATCAAAATCTTTTGACAACTGCCAAACTAATCAATTGACAAAGCCATACACGCTTTGACTTGGACAACAATCGACTCAATTGAATTGAATCGTGTATTGGGTGCTTTAGGAACACATAATATAACTCTCATGGGAATCGCTGATGCAACATACAAGCTTTTGTACATTTGTTTGCCATTGCTTGTTCTTACAAAAACTTTGAATCAAATAATTGTTTGCTGAAAAATTACGAAAATATTCGTTATCTTGTTAAGGTAGGATCACACGATAGTCGCAATGCATCAATTATTGATCCATTTTATATGCCCATCGTGTGATTTCACAATTTATTGTCCCATACGACAATCGAAAAAAATATTCTGATGATTTGGCGCAATCAAATGCAACTTTGGTACGGCAATTGTACGAACGGTTGATAGGCAACCATGCCCCAATAAAAATGTTAAAAATGCGCCAATATTTATTGTGTTCTCGAGCAGCAATCAAAGTAGTCAATACGCGACAATTTCTTATATTAATATATTTTATCGTGTGCGCCAAGGGTTTACGTAAGTACAGTAAACTTAAATTTACTTTATAGGCATGTAGTTATAAATTATTTGAAATGTTAACGTGGAACAGTTTTTTTTTAATACATGTATTTATTTATTGTATCTTCAAATATGAACTAACAATAAGTATTCAAATCTTAAATCTAAAATATAATTATTAGGACCGACCACTGTCGGACATAAACTTGTTAATAGTTATAAATAATACATAAGTAGTGATAATCCAAAAAAGAAAAAAATTTATAAAAAGTATAAAAAAAGTATTTTCAAGAAATCCCATCTGGAGTGTTGAGTAATAGAGCCCTTGTGTCTTTTTTAAGCGGATGTGTCCAGTAAAGTTAAAAATATTACGAGCAAGCGGATTAGGATGTAACTCGAGTTTTGTTAAATATTTGCCGGCGTATTTTGCAATTTCTTCAATCACTAGTGGCATATTTAAATCACGATGGATGTTGGAATTTTTGATGTATCATGGAGCCGATGTTATTAACCGTAAAATTTTGTTTTGCCTTCGTTGGATTCTCTCGACATAGGATGCTGAAGCAGTGCCTCGTATTTGAATTCTGTAGCACCATATTGGCTTCAAAAGTGATGTGTATATTAAAAGTTTACAGTCCAGGCTAAGTGTTGAATTTCTGCCAATCAACCAATGTATTTGAGATAACTTAAGTTTCATCTGAGTTAGCTTAAAGTCAATATGATGTTTCCATGTAAGCCTTCGATCAAGGTGTATTCCAAGGTATTTCACTTGAGAATGTTGAGGAATATTTTGATTGTTGATTCGAATGGGGCAACAAGTAGCTCTTCTTAGTGTAAACGTTCTATGGACACACTTTTGTTAATTTACTTTAATTCTCCATACGTTCAACCACATTTCCTGTTGTGTAAATATGTTTTTTTAGATATCGGGAAGCCTCGTGAGGGTTTTCATGCATACTCAGGCAGACTGTATCATCGGCAAACGTAGATGTATGGATATTGCTGCTCAAAGGCATATCACAAGTATAGATCAAATACAAAACTAAACTAAACTAAAAACGTGGAACAGTGAGCTAATATTTAATCCATATGATTAGTTTTTATTCGTTTAAAAGAACGAAAATTGCCTCTGATTTGTATATTTAATAAGTACAAAATATAGAAAACAGAGAAAACTTTATTTGTTTTAAGCGAACAGACCATTTTCACGTACAAAATGAAACAAAAAAAAATGATTTCTTTAAACAAACATATTTGCAAGTAAAACAAAACAAACTACCACAACAGCTGCTTGTTTGTATTGCGCATGTTAGAACAATCGTATGAATGGGCTGCGGCAATTATTGTCGCAATTTCATGCTTCACCAATCTGCGTCAATCAAATTTTTATAAAATGGGGCAATCATGTGACTGAAACTTATTTGATTGGGATAATTTAGTTATTGTGCATCAATTCAGCACAATAAAAATTGGGTCAGATTGGTGTATTTGCGGCAATCGTGTGATCCTACCTTTAGACACATTTTTATTTGCCAGATAACAGCTGTTTTGTTGTTTACCGCTAATGATTATTTTATGGTCACATTACAGCAAGCAAATATTTGATGTTTGCTTTCAAATGTTTCCCCTTAAGTTAAATAAAATGAATAAAAAAAATAAAATTACTTATTTACTTTTTCTGCTGCCTTTTCGGGATATCGAAATTAGTTCGATATTCCCTCACTTTTAATATCGCAAGTAAAACTTCGAGATGAATGTTTTTCGGACAATACTGAGCGACACGTGAACTTTTTTCGATTCATTTTTGAGTGTCAGTCGAGAGTTTAACACGATAAATGTTCGAGATATATTCCAAATCGATATCAATAGCGAAAGTCTTGGTCAACTGGGTTACTGCTCAACTTATAACACAATTTCATTGTAAGAACCATTTCACACTATGCCTTTTTAGCCATTTGTATTGACAATTTTCTTTTAAAACCCCTACGAAAAGTCGCACACATTTACATTAAGTTTTTTTATTCATGCCTTTTTGGCATTTATGTCATTGACGTCAGTTTCTTGGCACAATTGTGCAAAATAAAATCACACACATTCTTATTCGTCAGCGACGATAACACATGCGTAGCGGGTGTATTCAATTCTTTATTCACACCAAAAATTCATAGGTTATATTTCTTAAAATTATGTTATAATTTTAACTAATTGAAAGGGTAGAATGCCATTAACAAAGTTTTTTAGATAATTTAACAAAAATTTTGGTTGATTTCTATGTTCGAAAAATTAACTAAAATTTTAGTTAGAGTTCCTTGACGGTAAATTACCTAAGTAGCAAAGTAAATTTATACATATATAATGCGGCAAATTATCATGAATTTTTTTTTTACTATTTATAATTCGATAATTGTCATGGATTTTGGTAGATTTTTCTACAATAGGTTGTGAATTGAGCAAATAATAAAAGAAAATTTTTTTATTTGTATATTTTTTCACAATTTAAAACTATTTGAAACTACTTTCATGAATTTGAAATAATCAATAAAATTTTTGTTGAATAATATAAATTTGACTTATTAATTTAAGAAAATTATTTGAATTTCAAAAACTCAAATGAAATAAAGTTAAATTTCATTCAAACTATAAAAATATAATTTAAAAACATTTCAGTCGCTGTATTCAAATAAATCATTAATTTGTTATATTATTATTTGAAATTCTGAAGGCATAATTTTTTTTTAATTTTCTGATAAAAAAATAAATTTATATTTGAGAAATTTAACTTCAAATTAATAACAACAAATTTTATTTCATATCATGACGAATGTGAATGATTTTATTAAAATGATATTCCTTTAACAGAAATTAAATTTAAGTTTAATTTAATTTTATAGAAAAATTTAAATAAAAGAATCATATTGAACAACTATGATATATATATATGTATGTATATATATTTTTTTTAATACATATACAGCATTTTCATTTTAAATTTAGCGAAACGCTTTTTAAAATTAAAGGAAACCTTTTTTAAATTAAACGAATCCAGTTTCAAATTGAACAAAACTATTTTCAAATAAAACGAAGCCTTTGAAAAATTAAACGAAAATTTTTCAAATTAAATCCAACTTGATTCAAACACACTACAAGTTTTTTCAGATTAAATAAAACCATTTTATGGTTTTATTGGAGTTTTTATGCTTTTTGCTTTGAATTTTTTGAACTATCGACTTTCCACCGAAATCGGCTTATTTCCAATTTATTTACCAAAATCCATAAATCGCGAGAGATTCCATGTGCCATCATTTTTAAGTGATATAACCACTGCGCAAAACATAGTTAATACAATTGAGGAAAGCATCGAACAAATTAATCAAAATGATTGTGCGAATTATTTCATAGACATGCTCATCAAAATTTCTAAAGTGGCGAGTCGACAATGTCTTCATATTAATTTTGTAAATCAATCGGCCAGGTTCTGAAAACCATTTCGTTTTGAAACCGACAAGTTTCGGGGAAAATCAACCAGAAGCTCATTTATTGCAGAATTTTATTTGGTTTTAAGATTTCATATGCTTGAGATATTTTATCCGAGTTTAATTTCGAATGCACTTAATTATCTGATAAGGAGAAGACTTTTTTCGGTTTTTAACTTTGCGATTTAAAAACGAAATAGTTTTTAGAACATGGCCGAATATGTATAATATTTTTTTTATATATTTGTAGAGCGGATTATGCTTTGTAGTTTTGTTGTTTAATTTAACTTGAAAAATGTTTTATTTTATGTGAAAAAAGTTGCGTTTATTTTGAATAAAGGTTTCGCTTAATTTGAAAAAGGTTTCGTTTAATTTGAAAAAAGTTTCATTCAATTTAAAAATGGGTTCGACTAACTTGAAAAAGATTTCGTTTAATTTGAAAAGGATTTCGTTTGATTTCGTTTGATTGACGTTTTATTTAAACTGAAAATGCTATATTTATTTATTGCATCTTCAAAAAGGAATTAATAAATATTCAAATCTTAAATCTAAATATAATTATTTGGCTCGACCAGTGTCGGACATAAAGTGATAGTAATTAATAATACATAAAATAGTCTTGCTAAAGGTCGCTTCAGACTGTAATACAAGTATTAATGCTCTTATACAAAAACGATAGTTAAACTTAAAGCATGCATTAAAGCCGGTTTTGCCATACAAAATTTGTTTGTTAAACAAACTTTAAAATTATCAATCGTTTTTGCATAAGGGGGTAATACTTTTGTGGAAAATGCGGCTCTGACATGTTGAGTTGTTATTGTTTTTTTTTTTAAATTTTTGAAACAAATATAAGACCAGGGGTCAGAGGTTAATTTTTGTCAAAAGTATTAATACTTGTATTATAGTCATAAACAGCCTTAAGCACATAATAATAATTTCAAGGAGTTGTCATCTGGAGTGTTGAGTATAAGAGCCCTTGTGTCCCTCTTTTTTAAGCGGATATGTCCAGTAAAGTTCAAAATATTACGAGCAATCGGATTAGGGTGTGACTGGAGTTTAGTTCAATATTTGTCTGCGTATTTTCTTCAGTAAATTTTAGTTTTTTATGTACATACCATGGAGGCGATGTAATTACTCTGTAAAATTTTGTTTTGCCTTCGTTGAATTTTCATTATATTTGAAGCTGAAGCAGTGCTCCAGAGCTTAATTCCGTTAATTTAAGTTTCATTTGTGTTATAGTCAATGTGATGCTTCGATGAAGCTGAATACTAAGTAGGGTGATCGATTGTTCGACTTTTTCCAGAAACCGGTTTTCGAATACATATTTTAAATATTTTAAATTATGAAAAACCCGGTTTCGGTTCCTATAATTCGGGAAAAACCGTTCAACCGGTTTTTTAAAGTGAGAAATTTGTTATTATAGTTTTGATGAAAAATGAGTTAACAAGGAAAAGTTTAAGAGTGATGTTGAAGTGTAGCCAGCACTACTGAGTACTTTCGGACATTTAAGGCACAGGTCACAACCACTACTTTGTGGCCACAACGCCCAAAGAACTGTCACAATTCTGATGACATTTAAAATATAATATTTTATTTTATAAAATATGCAAATTATCATGCCTATTCACAGAAAGTATTGTGAATAGTCATAACTTTAACATTGTGACTAAAGACTAAAATTTCCGATTCTCAAAACAAAATTCTATCAACATAAATTTTTAAAATAATGACTAGTGCCCTTATGCAAAAACGATTGTTAAAGTTAAATCATGTTAAAACCAGTTTTGTCATACAAAATTCGTTTGTTAAACCAACTTTAAGTTGAACAATAATTTTTGAATAAGGGGGTAAGAAAGTGGACACTCATAATAATTGTGACGGGCATTTTAAAATAAAATTAAAAAAAAAACTAAAAAAACAAAACTATAGAAAAGAAACTAATTTGGAAATGGTAGAAAGAGTAGCTGAAGAGTAGCCCCGAAATCAAGTCATTAAAAGTAAAAGGGGCATAAGATATTGCGTGAGAAAAGCAATCCGTTTGCTTTACAACAGTTCACTTATAAAAAGTTTCATCGACTGCCAAACGCAATCTGCAGACAAATAATTAAAATGTTAAGACCCTTTAATGACCAAAGAATGCAAATTATATTATAAGTAAGATTCGGATCTAAATTGTTTTTATGCCCATGGAGCATAGGAAAAACCCATTTCAAATAGCTATTTGATGCAAATGACTCAGTCAAGGACTGTCCGATATGAGACATTTTTGCTAATAGCTCATTTGTGATGTTAAATTTCCTGTTTTTAGCAGTGCTAAAAACCGAGTAAGATTTTTCCACCACCTACCCGATTTTACCTTCAATATTATATTTTTCGATTTTTTATTAAGAAATTTGTTCTTGTTTTTATGGTTAAGCATTGTCTTAATGCATTTCAATCCCGTATATGGATCTCATCAGTAGACTTCAAACCAAAAGATTTTGAATTTATCAACTTTTTTTATTTAACTTCATTCAATATCAAATGTCATAATTTTCATTTAACATGGAATGTTAACTTTAAAATTTGAATTTTTGTGACTATGTTAGGAGAATTCAAAATTAAGACCAAGCCACAAGAGTAAACATGGAACCCAGTCGTAACAATAGTTGTGACTGACTTAAGACTTTTTCTGTGAATAGGCGTGTATGATTACAAACGTACAATGTGTTTATTTACTAGACCTGAGCACGTGCACTTTTGAAACTGTGCACTTTTTCATGTCTTGTGCTTAGTTCTTTTACTTTCGTTTCAGATTGAAAAATGTATTTAATTATATTCATATGTACCTTAAATGCAAACGGACGTAACTACACTTATATTTTTTACATGAGAAGCAAAAAACGTTTCAGAATCAATAATAATGAAAGTGTCCGTAAAATTTTTTTTTTCGAAATTTACTTAAAGTGTGGCTACTTATATATATTTAACCATTTATTTCCTTTTTATATATATTTAAGCTTTTATGTTCGTTACGTTACTTGCAATAAAAAATAGATGCATTCGTAATTACGTGCGTTTGAATGCCTTTAATAAAGTCGTAATTTTTGATCGCAGAGCTCTAAATATTTGCGTGAACATGTAATTTGAAAAAATGATCTCGATTTCGAATTTATGTGTAAGTTACGTCCGTTTGCATTTAAGGTGACGATATGCATATATACGAGTATTTATATATGTACATATATATATTAGAGTGGGCATTAAATGTATGGAGACTTTTTTGATTTCTTCTACTCTCACCCCCCAAATCAGTTCAGTTTTATGTAAAAAAGTTTTAAAAACTTTCATACCGATAAGTTGCGTTTTAGTGGGGCGTTCGACCTTCAAAAATGACCTTCAAGCTCATTTTTCAATGTAAATTTTTGCATATAACTATCTTTTTAAAAATCATTTTACAACAATATGACATATGGCAATATTTTAGCTCTTCAGGCCAACACCATTAGTCTCAAAGCAAGTTTTTTGCTAAAATCAATATTTTAGAAAATAATGAGGGAAATAACCAACAAAATACCAACAATTTTATGTAAAATTGTATATATATGGAATTTTTTTATTTTAAGCATGTACAATAAGAGCTTATATATATGAAATTATTTCATACATATAATCAAAAGAAAACTAAACCAAAAACAAAATTACATTTAATATGTGGGCTGGAGGGTAGTTAAATTGACCACATTTTCATTGAGACAAAGCGTGAAATGAGAATTATAGTTTAGTTATATATGTATGTATATTTTATTGTATACATTTATATACCTACATAGTTATACAAAAATGCATTTATTATTAATTACACGACCCAGTTCCCGTAGTACATTCATAGTGAACAGTCGTCTTACCAGAGTTTTTATTTCATACTAAACTAAAAAAAATCATATGAAAAAATATTCGGAAAACATATTGTTATTGATAAATAAGCATAGTCATGAAACACAAAATAAAAGGAAAAACCGCATTCAAAAATACAAACAAAGTGCACTTGAGGAATACTCTATATGAGTAAAAACAAATAACTGTGAAGTGAGTTTTAATGGCAGAAATGCCTATTTTACTGTGAGTTCTGAAGCTGTTAATGAAAATAATACAAATATAAAATCTGATGATAGACTTACTGCGAGTTCTGAAGTTCTTAATGAAAACAAAATAAATAAAAAACTTGATAATAGGTTTTTTTTTAACGGCAAAGCCACTTTTTCATAGCGATCAACTTCGCTTTGTCCAATGCCAACTAGTGATTCGTTAACATCATCCTTGCCTAGTACTTTTACATTTAACACAGCGATATCATCCGCTTCGGGCTCGTGGTCATCACTTAACCAAGTTTTTACTGAAGTTAAGACCAGCCCAAAACCCATGGTTCAAGTCGGAATGGACAGATATATAACTGTGGTAAAGCGCGGGCGAGGCCCAAAGTCTTCGAAAATTGCATCTGCTCCAAAAATTTCTAGGGATAACAGCGCATCCTCTACTAACCGTTTTCAAATATTGCAAGATGACAACAACAAACCCTGTGTATAAACGAACAAAACATTCCAGCCGCCACTAATGTATTTGAGAGAAAAAAAATCAAACGCTCTTATTACAAAATTATTCTTGGTCATTGGTGAGAATAAATTTCACATCGTTCCAATAAAACGTGGTAACATTGATGAAACCAAAATTCAAATTTATGAAGAAAAAGATTTTCGCAAACTGATTACTGAATTTGAAAAAAAGTAAAAAAAAGTTTCTACACATATCAGCTTAAGAGTGCTAAAGGCCTGCAGATCTTATTGAAAAACATAGATTCTTATGTTGTTCCCGAGGAAATAAAAGATGCACTCATCCTCCAGAGATTTAAGGTAAAAAATGCATCCAACATAATAAATAGGGAGAAGATTCCTCAATCTCTATTTCGCGTCGAACTTGAGCCAAACGATATAAAATTGAAAAAAATGAGACTCATCCTATTTATAATTTAAAATATCTCTCATACCGAAAAGTAACAGTTGAAGAAGAACAACACAAGCATTCTGGACCCGTACAGTGCCATAATTGTGAAGAAGGCACACAAAAACTTACTGCAACTTACTCTTTCGTTAAAAATACTATCAGGCAAAAACCTAAGTTAGCCCCAGCACATACAGCAAACGCAACTCCGCCACTTTTGCTCGACTGAGCCGACCTGTCACTTCACGTGTATCGTATGCCGATGCAGGTAAGACTATTTCAATTCCCACACAAAATATTCCACCTTAAAATAATTCAACGAATGCAAACTCAAGCTTTAACTTTAGTTGCCTTGAAACTACTATTGCCAATTTGTTGCTGACTATAAATAATTTTGCAACAAATATGAGTAGCACGATACAAGAAATGCTGAGAATGCTAATGCTTCAAGCATTAGTTAACAAACCATGAACACGTTGAAAATATGTTTCTGGAACGCAAAAGGCATTCGCCATCATAAAAATGAACATGAGTACTTCCGTACGGAAAAAAATATTGATATAATGTTGGTCTCTGAGACACATTTTACTCCGAGAAGCTTTTTCAAAATTAATGGCTACACTATATATGATACAAAGGATCCTAGAGGAAGAGCTTGCGGGGGATCAGCAATTTTGTTAAAGTCAAGACTCAAGCACTATATTCTTGACAACATTTGTGAAGAACATTTACAAGCAACGAATATTTGTGTCGAACATTTGTGCACAAATTTTGTGATTACATCAATTTACTCCCCTTTTAGATTCGCAATTACTGAGGATCAATACGAGGATTTCTACAAATCGTACAATTCGTAGCAGAGGGCGACTACAAGAGCGTTGTTCAAAACCATTTCCAAAATGGGCTTGGACATCATTTCGAGTGGGGAGCCTACTTACTGGCCTACTGACATACACAAAATTGCAGATGTTATAGATTTTGGCGTCATGAAAAATATTTCTAGGGAATTAATTCACGTTGAACGTTGTCACGTTCCCTAGATCTGTCGTCCGATCACTCTCCCACGACCGTTAATATCTGTAGCATACTGAGAAGTGGGCTTCACTCATATGTGAAAATGGTCAGTCGTGTTAATTGGCTGCGATTCAAAAAATATCTTAGTAGTCATTGCACTGAAATCATTAAGTTAAGAACTTATGATGATGTTGAATCTAACATTGTCAATCATAACTAAAATATTAAGCAGGCTGCTGAACATGCCACTTCCTCCCATCCGCAAACTGGGTTTAATAGAATATATTCTACGCATATTGAACATCTCGTATGTGAAAAAAAAGAGCTAGAAGAGATTGGTAACATTACAGATCACCCCAAAATAAAATAAGATTTAAAGATTGCACTAAAAGACTCCAAGAGCTGCTTGCCTATGAAAAAACTGCATCTATTAAAAACTATCTGGAAAATCTCGAAGTGACACCAGCATCTAATTACTCTTCGTGGCGCGCTGCGAAAAGAATTAAAACACCCGTTGAGTTTAAACCACCTCTGCCCACTTCTTACAGAAGTTGAGGCAAGGGCAACAAGTGGTACTGAAAAAGGTAACTTGTTTGCAAAGTATTTAAAATCCGTATTTACCGCAAACACATGTACTGGTGTTGTTGATTTCCCGAGTGTAGTTGCGCTACCCCCTCGACCCATAAAATTTAAAATGTGTGATGTACAAAATCTAATTGCTGAACTCAACCCGAAGAAAGCACCGAGTATTGATGGAATTAGTAACCAAATGCTAAATAAATTGCCTCGTATTGCATTTAGAATCATGTTATTCATTTTTAATGCCATTTTACGACTAGAGTATTATCCCCACAGCTGGAAGCTTGCCAAAGTTAAAATGATTCCAAAGCCGGGAAAAGATCTTACCAAGGCAGAATCATGCAGGCCAATAAGTCTGCTATCAACAATGTCAAAACTTTTCGAAAAACTGCTCATGTCAAAATTGTCCCCAATTCTAATTGGTAGTGGGTGCATCCCAGACCATCAGTTTGGTTTTAGAAGTCAGCATAGCACCATTGAACAAACGCATAGATTGGTTCAATGTATAAGAAGAACATTTGAAGAAAAGAAGTACTGTTCTGCACTGTTTATTGACGTTTCGCAGGCATTTGATAAAGTGTGGCATGAAGGTCTAATTTCAAAATTAAAATCATATCTACCAATAAATTTTGTGAATTTATTAGAAAGTTACATTACTACCCGGAAGTTCACGGTTGTGGAAGGATAATTCATGAGTTTGCCCGAATCTATATCATCCGGTGTGCCACAGGGGAGCATACTGGTTGGTGGCAGTTTTGTATTTGATTTATACTTGTGATATGCCTTTGAGCAGTAATATCCATACATCCACGTTTGCCGATGATACAGCCTGCCTAAGTATGCACAAAACCCCTCACGAGGTTTCCTGAACATATTGCACAACTGTTAAAATTATGGAGAATTAAGGTAAACGAGCAAAAGTGTGTTCAGGTAATATTTACCCTGCGAAGAGATACTTGTTCCCCAATTCGAATCAACAATCAAGTTGTTCCTCAACATTCACATGTAAAATACCTTGGTATACACCTTAATCGACGACTTACACACCATATTGACTCAAAGCTAACACAAATGAAACTTAATTAACTCAATATGGCTTCAGCTTCTAATATCGAGAGAACCCATGGTACCTAAAAAATTCAAATATGCATCGCGATTTAAATATTCCACTAGTGATTGAAGAAATTGCAAAATACACAGGCAAATACCTAACAAAGCTCGAGTCTTATCCTAATATTTTTGCTCGTAATATTTTGAATAATTTTTTTGTCTTATTCCCAACACTCCAGATGGGACTTCTTGAAATTTTCCTAACTATCACTAAGTTTATGTCCGACACTGGTCGGGCCTAATAATTATATTTTAGATTTTTTATTAACCTTAAAAAAATTCATTGAATTTTTTCATATACATGCTAAGGGTTTTCACGCTTCGTAGTAAAGTACCCTTTTAAAATTAATAGTCTGTTAAATTAAACAGGTTGAATGTTTGTAAGACACTGTTTTATTTTTAAAATATTTCTGCTTAAATACTAACGATGAAAATCTTAAATCTAATATTTCTTATCTAATTGCTTACATATATTTTTCAAGGTTATTTTCATATTATTTTTGATATTTATAACTAGCCTAAGTAAATACAAAACATACATTAGTTTAAGTAACACAAGAAATTGGTGGAGATAAAACTATGCTTAAGCATGTGTGCATAAAATGTGTGTATCATAAAATGTATGTAGCCTAAACAAATAAGATGTGTATAGACTGATAAAATAAAACCTAAACGAAATTATATTAGTAAAGCGTAATTTAGACTTAGCACTTAGAACGAAACTTATCTTTATTTCTATGAACTAAAAGAATCTTAAAATTATGTTCAATTACATTTGAACATTCTGCCGGGCATTTAAAGGCATTGGCGGTGAAAAATCTAACTTAACTACGGTCTTTTTACTGTTGTTGCATTTATTCTTGAGGTAGATAAAAATTATGATTGTAATGATAATAATAATTAAAATAAATGATGTATGTCCGGATATATGGTGATATTTCATTTTCATCAGTTCAGTGTTGTCGGCCTGCATCTTCTGTAGATCTTGTTGTATATTTTGTATATCTTTGGAGTTATTGATTATCGTTACATCAAATGGCTTCACCAGTTTATTGTTTGCTTGCTGAAATTCTACGCCCCATGATGATGTCTGAATTGAAGTTTTCTTCTTGGTTGTAAAATGTTGAGAAGAAGACAAAGTTATTCCCTCATACATTGCTGTACAACCAGCTGGCAGATTCAGTATTCCTTTTGAAGGTAATTTTAACCAATCACGTGCATTATTTCCGCAGTCTATGCTTAATGTAAACTGATCGAACACCGTGAAAATCCATTGATTCTCTTTTGATAATTTTTTCCAGATACATTTTCTTGGAGTTTCCTGAAAATAACACTCAGCATGCCTGGATTGTTTTAAAGCTGAAACTTCACAAGATCGCTCTACCGCAGGTTTCCAAGGAAATTTCTCTTTACAGTTATATTGTCCTTGATGGTCTTTTGTACAAACGTTAAGCTGAGATTGCCACATCAAAAAATATAAGTTCGTTGCAAAATTATATACGATGTAATCACCGTCTACTATAGGTATCATTGCAGTGCCATTTCCATCAACTGGAAGCCTAATGATTTCGTAAATTTCTGAAGAATGTATGTTATACAATGGTATTTCTGCCTGTATTACCAAACGGTTATCTATCACAATACCCCTAGCCACCATAGAAAATTTCTTTCAGTTCTGCACCTGTTTTTGTTCCGGGCAAAATCAGATCCTTCGGTAATAGTTTTTCAATGTTTGACAGTTCCTGCTGCATTTGTGCAGCAGTTATAAGATCTGGATTGATATGGGCGTGGCTAACATCAATTAACAAATTGATAATAGATGACTGAACTTCATTGCACTCATCGATCATTAAATGTAGCTGAGTAGTCATCACTTGAAACATAACAATCAAGCGCTCAGTATTGGTGTCGCTTTGCACTTCCTCATAGAACCGCTTGAACTGCTGGTACATTTTACTGAAATTATCGTTTACTTCCTCAGTTGTTTTCTTTAGCACATTTATTGTAGAGTTCACAATGGGTGTCTGCTGCTTCGCGAGCTGTTGTAATTTATCCTCATTCTGGAAAATATTTCTCATATTTTCTTCCATTAATTTCCGGTCCTCTGCATCCATCATTCCAAATAGTATATGATAAATCGAGCCCACAAATTCAAATGGCGATCTTTTTTGTCTTTCCTTCTTCAGCAACAGATTGTTATTTTGATCTATTAAGCTGAATCTTCTATTTACTGACCATACTATCATTTCGCAAGCCTCTTTATAATTTCTTAACTTGGAACATTGGTCTTCAAGTTTTTCTTTCAGTCTTTTGATTCGTTTTATCTCCTCAAAATATTGATCTAAATCATAATGTACTATTAAGGTCCATTTAGAGTTTACAATGTTCATTGTTCCAATATTATCCAGATGCAGCGCTGTATCCAGAGGTATTTCCTTTATTTCAGCACCCATACCATTCTTTAGTGAAGCAGAGTTTACTACTCCTACTGTTAACATCAAGAACATACACCATAATAAAAGGGATTTCAGACAGTTACTTCCGTTCGGTCGTTCAATTCTTGTATGGAAACTTCTCGCTCCATCCTTATTGTCCTCGTTGAAATTTTCTGTTTCCGGTAGCTGGATTACCTTATGGATTGGTCGTTTTAGAATATTATTTTGATACCTTATCTAAACCACTCGAACTTTCCCATCCTTTCCTTCGTGTACCTCCGTTATTCTTCCAAGAGGCCATCTTCCTGGATGAGTATTTTCATCTTTGACCATAACTGCTGCTCCTTCTTTCAAATTCTTAGCTGAATGCCTCCACTTATTTCGTTGCTGGAGCGTCACAAGGTACTCTTCCTTCCAGCGCTTCCAAAAATCTTTTTTTAACCGCTGAATAAGCTTCCATTTATTTAGTGACAATTTATCTGCGCTTTCTATATGCTCCCCGGGTTCTATTATTGGTCTTCCAATGAGAAAGTGACCCGGAGATAACACATCGGCTGCATCAATATCTTCAGCATTTACTTCAACCAAAGGCCTGGAGTTCAAAACAGCTTCTATTTGTGCCAGCAAAGTACTTAATTCTTCAAACGTCAATTTTGTTTCGCCAATTATTCTTTTTAGATGATACTTCATCGATTTTACTCCAGACTCCCAAATCCCACCAAAGTGAGGAGCTGCCGGGGGAATAAAATGCCAATTTATTTTTTGTTCAGCTAGAATAGGAATAAGTGTACTATTGTTTTTAACTGCTGCTTTAAAATCAGCATCTAACTTTTTACTAGCACCCACAAAATTAGTTCCATTGTCAGAATACAGGTGGGAACTAATGCCTCTTCTTGCAAAGAATCTTCTCAAAGCCGCATGGAATGCTTCTGTGGTCAAATCACTCACGACTTCCAAGTGAATTGCCTTTGTTGCCATACAGACAAACACTGCAATATAGCCCTTGTAGCTTTTCTGGCCTCTTCCTTTTGAACACCTTAAATGTATCGGTCCAGCGTAATCTACTCCCGTATGAGAAAAAGGATGTGAAACATTCACTCTATAATATGGTAGACTACCCATTAGTTGTTTAGATATATTTTGTTGATAGCGAATGCATGTTGTACAGCTTCCAATACACTTCTTTACTGCATTTTTTAATCCCAATATCCAATATTTGCATCTTATAGTTGACTCCATAAGTCGATTCCTACCATGGAGCGTGAACGTGTGTGTCTGATGAATTATTAAAGATGAAAGTTTAGACTTTTGTAAAATTATGGGATGTTTGTGATTAAAATGTAAATCAGAATTATGCAATCTACCACCTACTCGAAGAATGCCGTCTTTATCCAAAAAAGGAAAAAGACTTACTATTTTGCTTTTGTTACTAACCGCAAGTCCCTTTTTCAGTCTTATAATCTCATCATGACATTCGACCTGCTGATGGTTAAAAATTATTATCTTTTCTGCCATTTCAAGTTCTGGAACGGTCAGATGCTGTGGATATTTTCCGTTCTTCCTTAATTTATTTACAAAACGAAGTATATAAGCAACAATTCTTCGTAATTTGCCTAGTTTAGAGTATTTGCATGTTAAGTTGTTAATAACATTACAGCTGGCCAACCTTACAGCAATCATCAATGTATTTGTCGTTTTTGGATCTTCGTATTTCGGCCAGAATTCGGAAGACTTCAATAACCACTTAGGACCATTCCACCACAAAGAGTAATGTATTAATTTTTCAGCATTAAGACCTCTAGAAGCTACATCTGCAGGATTTTCCTTACTGCTTATATGATGCCATGACGCCTCAGGCAAATTCGTATTTATTTCGTTCACTTTGTTTCTTACAAATTTGTCTTTATTTTTATTGTTGTGAATCCAACCTAATGTTATAGTTGAATCACTCCATGCATAAACTCTGTATTGTCGATTAAAAATACGAATTACTCTATTTAAAAGCTTGCTTAGAAGATGAGCAGCGCACAGTTCTAATTTTGGCAGAGTCTTCCTGTTTTTAATCGGGTTTACTTTACTTTTAGCTGTTAGTAGCTTAACCGATTCATTTTGTTTAACGTAAACTACAGCTGCATAAGCTTTTTCAGAAGCATCTGAAAACCCGTGAATTTTCAATTTAATCTCGCACGTTGTTTTTACCCATCTTGGGATATGGATTTTTTGAAGAGCGATTACATTTTTTGAAAATTCATACCATTCATCTTGAAACTCATCTGATAACACTTCGTCCCAGGAAGACTGCTGCAACCATAGTTTTTGAATAAATAGTTTCGCTAGTACGGTAACCGGAGACATCCAACCCAAAGGATCAAAGATTTTCGCCACATCGGAAAGAGCTTGCCTTTTCGTTATTTTATAGTTCTGTGTAAAATTTACCTCAAAATGAAACTCGTCTTTGGCCGGTTCCCATTGTAGGCCTAAAGTTTTGACAGTTTCGTCATCTTTTATTTGAATGACTGTATTTTCCTTGGTGATGTTTAGCTGTGTTTGTATATGATGCTGTATGTTTTTACATTGCTGAACATCATCTGCTCCTGTCATTAGATCATCCATATAGAAGTCTTCTTTTATTATTTTCTTAATTAGTTCATCTTTAATTGAAATGTAATCAGCAATGTAGAACAGTGATCTTACTGCTAAAAATGGTGCCGATGACATGCCATATGTTACAGTTGTTAATTTATACTCTTTTATAGGTTTGCATTTGTCTTCTCTCCATAATATATGTTGATACGATTGGTCTTCGTTTGCTATTTTTACCTGACGGTACATCTTTTCAACATCAGCTATCATAACATATCTCCATAGCCTCCATTTTATTATGATATCGAAAAGGTCTTTTTGTAGTTTAGGACCTGCAAACATCACATCGTTTAAACTTCTTTTATTTGTTGTTTTAGCAGACGCGTCGAACAACACACGCAATTTTGTTGTTAAGCTGTTTTCTCTTATTACAGGTTGGTGTGGCAAATAATACTTCCCGCTGCACTTCTCCTCTACCTCTTCCATATGGCCAAGATTTAAATACTCGTTCATAAATTTTACGTAATTTTTTTTTAGTTCCGGCTCTCGATCGAATTTTCTCTCAAGAGACAAAAACCTTGCCATTGCTTGCCTTCTGGAATCTCCCAACTCGTGGTCTTCTTTAAGCGGCAATTTAACTACTATATGGCCTTTTGCATCAACTTTGGTTGTTTTCTCATAATGTTTTTTGCAAAATTCATCTTCACGGCATTCGCCTATCTCAGGAAGTTCTTCTAACTCCCAGAACCTTTCCAAGTTAGTTATGGCTGCTAATACTTTTGATGGTTTTGCAGCTTTGCAAATTACTCCAGACAATATCCAGCCAAAAATTGTTGATTGTGCTAAGATACTACCTTTTTTGTGTAATCCTTCTTGCAATATATGAGGTATAATGTCACCTCCAATAACAATATCTATTCGATCAGATTTATTGAATGCTGGATCCGCCAGAATAAAGTTGTTCCAATCTTCAATATTAATTTCAAATGACTGATTTGGATGTGCCCCCGTTAATTTTGGCAAAATAAGGGCATTTGCTTCGATTTCATGGTTACTTATAAATCTTGGTTTCAAGATTAATTTTGTTTTCGCTTTAGACAGTCCAACCAGAGTACTGCCGATTCCATGAATTTCTGTTTTGCATTTAATACGTGGCAATGATAAGATCTGGGATGCTTCTTCTGATATTGTTGTTACTTGAGAACCCTGATCGATTAATGCTCTTAGGATTACTGCTTCCCCATTCGTTGCATGTACTTTTACCTGCGCAGTTGCTGGAAGTACTGAAGTTGCTAAATTTTTGGTAGTCATTGCTGAATTGTTAGGTTTTGATTCTTTAATTTTTTCTTCATTCAGATGTAAAATCTTATGATGACCTTTATTGCAATAACAACACTTAACATTATTTGAACATCACTTGTTGTTTTTATGATCCAAGCATTTAAAACACCATTTATTATTGTAAGCAAGTTTTCTTCGTTCATAAATCGGTAATGCCAAGAATTTTCTGCAAACCACAGTTGTATGGTTATCCATATTGCAATGTAAACAACATTTTCTTATTGAGTACATCACATTAGAAACTTTTCCAGTTTCAAATAGTTTTTTATTTACTCTTTTTTCTTGCCCTTTGGAAGCTGCTTCTAATGCTTGAACTTGTTGTTCCAAAAAACTTAATATGTCCTTAAGACTTTGAATTTCTTTAGATTTTTTGACTGTTTGTTCGTAATATCGCAAACCGTCTTTATCTAATTTTCTGATAACAATACGCGCTATTAACGGTTCAGCATCTTCTATTTTAATGTCCATACTTTTAAGAGCATAAATACAGCTATTTGTTGTATCTAATAGCTGCTTCAAGCTTGCTGATGATTCGCTATTAGCCATTGGTTGATCAAGTAAAATATCTACTTGATTTGTAAATAACAATCTACGATTTTCGTACCTTTGTTTGAGAATGTCGAACGTTGCTTGATAGTTGTTGTTGGTGATTTTTAGATGTTGCACTAATTTTTTAGCTTCGCCTTTAAGTTATGTTACTAACCTGTACATCTTTTCCACATTAGAAAGGTTTTTGTTGTCATGCACCAGGCTTTTAAACAAATCATGATATGATGACCATTCATTTATATTGCCACTAAATTCAGGAATTTCAATTTTTCCTAAATGTGCTGAGTTTGAATATTCTTCTTTATTTATGTTGCTTTGTTGTTGCATTGGCTCATTCATGCAATCTGTAATAAGCTCGAGAGCACTAAAATATGTGTTTTCGGCATTTAGCATAATTTGATGCATATTTTTTGGCTTTTTTGATTCACTTAAATTGTGATACATATTTTGAAGCTTTTGATATCTAGCTTCTAAATATTTTTCTTTTATTTGAAGTTTTTTGTTGGACATGTCGGCCACATTAGCTGATATTTCATCATACCAGTCAGTTAACCAATCTGTCATTTCAACAAATTGTTCCCATAATTCCTCATCTGAATCAGTAGTTATTAATTT
Organism: Tachina fera; assembly: GCA_905220375.1. Lineage (NCBI taxonomy): Eukaryota > Metazoa > Arthropoda > Insecta > Diptera > Tachinidae > Tachina > Tachina fera. Next base: position 86,722,080 of record LR999965.1, on the reverse strand, counting down.
TTCTAATTTATTGTTTTCTCTTGATGTTTGTGAAGATTCTGGAACGTTATTTGATTCTTCTTGCTTCATGGCTTCTTTTATTAGAAGTTGAATCTCTGTTAGAATTCCTGATAATGCCTCATAGTAATTTTTTTCAAAATAATCTTCTGATGTAATGCCATATGCCAGAAGTTTTGTGTTATTTTCCCCAAATTCAATTTCAATTTTATTTACTCTTTTATTGATTTCTGGGAGTCTCGTACTACGTAATGTTTTTTGAGCCAGCTTTTCCCGAATAGCAACAATTTCGTCGCCCAATTCTTTTGCCTTTCGAAAAGGTTTTCTTTATTTGCCATTTTAATATTTATATAATGCCAATTTTTTAATAATATTTTTTTTGTCACTAGTTCTTTTTGTCGAAGGACCAAATGTTAAATTAAACTATTTAACAGGTTGAATGTTTTTAAGACACTGTTTTATTTTTAAAATATTTCTGCTTAAATACTAACGATGAAAATCTTAAATCTAATATTTCTTATCTAATTGCTTACATATATTTTTCAAGGTTATTTTCATATTATTTTTGATATTTATAACTAGCCTAAGTAAATACAAAACATACATTAGTTTAAGTAACACAAGAAATTGGTGGAGATAAAACTATGCTTAAGCATGTGTGCATAAAATGTGTGTATCATAAAATGTATGTAGCCTAAACAAATAAGATGTGTATAGACTGATAAAATAAAACCTAAACGAAATTATATTAGTAAACCGTAATTTAGACTTAGCACTTAGAACGAAACTTATCTTTATTTCTATGAACTAAAAGAATCTTAAAATTATGTTCAATTACATTTGAACATAGTCCTTTTAAAGATACTACATTACAAGACCACAACAACAAAATACATTTAAAAGTAATTTACTTTACTTTAAAAAAAAGCAAGACTAAAAGCAGTAGCATATTAAGTGTTGTAATTGTACAAGTCAATTGTATAATTTAAAAAAAGCCATAATACTGATTAAGAATCTAAGAATTCTACTATTTGTCATTTTCTGTCATTCTCATATTCTGTGATTTGTCATATATTGTCTCATAAGTATATTTCAATTTGAAATTTATTAAGAATCGATAAAACTGTAAGGAATGTAAAAATTCGCGGAAATTCGCCAAAAAGTTTCTAACAGCGGGATGATGACAAAGTTTAATAATGTTTTAAAATCTTCTAAACTGTTAGGAAGCTAAAAGACACGCAAAACGCCGCTTTTATCGCGATCCTTGCAAAAAATCGTGAGAATTTGCAAAATTATGAATAAGCCATAATATTGATTAAAAATCGCTGAAACTTTAACGAATGCAAAAAAATGCGCAAAAATTGCGAAAATTAAGAAAATTTCCAAAAACATATTAACAGCTGCATGAAAACAAAGTATCATCTATAAAATTAATAGGCAAACTTGTTTTTTGTAATCCCTTTTACGCTGGTACTACTGCACCGATTTTAAAATAATTTATATGGTTTTAAAGGTTTTTCGGTACATAATCTATATTTTATTAAAATTCAGTATTTTGGGAGATATAAGCATTTAAAGTTGCTACTACTACATCCACACATATTACAGACGCATTTATTAGCTTCCCTGAAGGAAATGTCGATGGTGAAAATGTACTGAGTCGCTTTTGACTTTGTCACCAGTACTACTCTACAATTATAACCCATACAATACATTGTGCTATTGACATTTAGCATGTGCTTGTCATTGAAAATCTACTAGTAACACTAAAACAATTGACTAGGTAGTGAATTCATAGTTGTAACCCTGCAGTCAGACTGGGGCCAAGTGTCTCTATGTCAACACTAAATTTCTAGTAGTAGTTACATTGTCTACAATTTCTCTTCTATTCGTCAGTATAAAAGAAAAAGGGAAAACAGATGTGGTGTATTTCTGGTGGTTTTGCAACAACTTGTCAACATACATAAATGTGTATGTACGTAAGGTATAGAAATGTACCAGTAAATGTCTGGTTGGTATGTCTGCATGTTCCCATAAAAACTATGAATTCACTACCTAGTCAATTGTTTTAGTGTTACTAGTAGATTTTCAATAACAAGCACATGCTAAATTTCTATAGCGCAAAGTATTGTATGGGGAATAATTGTAGAGTAGTACTGGTGACAAAGTCAAAAGCGACTCAGTACATTTTCACCATCGACATTTCCTTCAGGGAAGTAAACAAGAAAAAAACATGAGATTGTGTGTGTGTAGTATTTCTCTTGATCTAACATTTATTTCTCTTATTTGTTATTGTATGAAAGCCATAATACTTAAAGGAAGAGAGTTCAATAAATTGAATTAGCTTAGTTAAAGGGATTTCGTTTGTGTTTTTAATTTCATGTATTATTTATGACGTTTAGATAAATTTTCTTTGAATCTTAATAAAATTATTTACATATAGATTCTAGAATACGGACGATTGTGTCTTCCGTTGGTATATCTAGTATTTTTTAAAAATCGATAAAACTGTTTGGAGGCTGAAAGCATGAAATAAGCCGCATTTATCGCGAAATTTGCAAAAAAATCGCAAGAAGTTGCAAAATTTTAAACAAGCCATACTTTTGATCCAAAATTACCAAAACTGTAAGGAATGCAAAAAATTCGCTAAAAATCGCGAAAACGTCGGAAATTTGCAAAAACTTATTAACAGCGGGATGAAAACAAAATCTAATATTGTTTAAAAATCGGTAAAAGTGTTAGGAAACTGGAGCTAAAAGCTAAAAAAAAATGCCAAATGTCGATTTTATTGCGAACCCAGCTAAAAAAATTATATATGGTCCATATATTTTTAATATATGAATGTATATAACTATATATGAATATGTATGAATTCATGTATGGAAATATTTGCGATTATACATGGCAAAACTATTATATATGAACTAATATATGGACTAATATATGAATTGTATTATAACATATGAGCTCATATATGAACATTTAATTATGAAGCTCTTCATATGTTATTTATATATTCATACATTTTCATGCATGTATGTATAAATTCCCTCCACAGTATGCAAAGTTCATATTCATACACTCTTGATTCACAAAAGCGCACTGCTGTGCAATAAATTGAATTACTAAAATTAAATTTTTTTAGACTTGAGAGAGAGGTTGTATTTAATGAAACATTTGTTTGGACAAATAATTAAAAACGAACGAAAAGTCATTTCATTCATCAAGAGGTGAATCAATTATTTACAAAAACACATAAATCATATTCGTACATAACATTTAGCTTAAGAAATCAGATTAAAAACTAATGCAATTAATTATAAAAGAAAAAATAATCCCTCTAACAATAGTTTTCAATACAGTAATATGAACTTTGTTTCTTATCTAGAGAATTTTGTTATTTTCTATAAAATTAATGACTGCATTATTCTTTTGATTAGTTGATATATTAAATGGGGCCACAATGTAACAAAAGTTTTTCTTTTTCAAACGTTGAGGGTACCCATATAAATTTTGCATACCGTATGTATTTTCTAATGGATAAAATTCCTAGTTTTTTTCATTGCAAAAACGATATCATGTATGCACACATTCTTATATGGCTCCATATATAAAATCTTATATTTATATATGGATCCACATATGAAGAGCTTCATAATTAAATTTTCATATATGAGCTCACATGTTATAATACATTTCATATATTAGTCCATATATTAGTCCATATATTAGTTCATATATAATAGTTTTGCCATGTATAATCCCATATATTTCCATACATGAATTTATACATATTCATATATATGTAGTTATATACATTCATATATTAAAAATATATGGACCATATATAATTTTTTTAGCTGGGTAGTAAAATTTTCAATAAAAATATAGAGAAATAAAGGGATTTGTGTTTATGTTTTTGAACAAATTATTTTATTTTGATAAATGTGAAATATTTGAAAGCGACACCAGTGCCAATATCACACTCTTACGTATCTCCAATTTGATCCACTGCATTTTGTACAAAAATCTCCACAATTTTATCTTTTTCCGTTTTTAGGAATTTACGTTACTTTTTGTTTTGTTATTCTATAATTTCAAATAATAAAAAGAAAAATCATCTCTTTCAAATTATTTACATCGACAAAAAAAAGTCGTTCACGCTTTTGCACAAAAAAAATCTTTTAAATTCAAAAGGGTTTAAAAAAACTACGAAGCGTGAAAACCGGTACTATGTATCTAAGTATATTAAAACAAACTACATCATCGGATTTTTTCTTTCACGTCATATTTTTACGAGGTATGCCAATATAATTTACCATAACTTAAAGGCAGTATACCTGACAGCGACCAAAAAAAACATCATTCATTCAAATCATCGTAATATAGTAACACTGGGTCTTCACGTAGCAATTTCAAATTTGATTGCTGCCATTAAATTTCCTACGTGTGGACAGCGACTGCCATAAGTGTCAATCCATTGCACATTGATTGCTGTGCTGATTGCTCGAGCAATTATTGCCAAGCAATCTACTGTCACTTCTGTTGTATTTTTCATTAATTTTTGCAAAACATCGAATTTGAGCAAAATATGAAAAGAAAACATCATGAAAGAAAAACTAAACATACATTTTTCGTACTTTTGCATTGGAAATATATATTTTAGTCAATACCTGCCCTATCAATGTGTAAGATTTGTGGAAAAAATTATCATACGTGTTCTCCGCCTCAAGCAAGAAGCAAACAAAAATTGCTACGTGAAGACCCAGTGTAAGCTAATTGCATATTATTAATGTGATCAATTATAAATAAAATTCCGCGAGAAATTTCTCCCTTTTTCAATTAGAATTTTTGTTTTCCTTATTGCTATTGTTTGAAATTGTTTTCTGGGAAAAGTTTCTCGGGGAATTTTATTCATAATTGCCCTCAATATGTTTTCTTTTCTTTGCTATTTATTAAGAGTTACAAACAATATAACATTAAGAAATTTATAGGGAAATAATTATAAATAATTTGAAACAAATTTACTTTATCGAAGCTAATCAAATTTTAAAAAAGTAGTCGGTATTTTATTTATTCCCAGCTAAAAAAATTATATATGGTCCATATATTTTTAATATATGAATGTATATAACTATATATGAATATGTATGAATTCATGTATGGAAATATATGGGATTACACATGGCAAAACTATATACTATATGAACTAATATATGGACTAATATATGAAATGTATTATAACATGTGAGCTCATATATTTTTTTTTTAATACATATATTTATTTATTGTATCTTCAATTATGAACTAACACTAAGTATTCAAATCTTAAATCTAAAATATAAGTATTAGGCCCGACCACTGTCGGACATAAACTTAGTGATAGTTATAAATAATACATAAGTAGTGATAATCAAAAAAAAAAAGAGAAAAAAAAATATTTTCAAGCAATCTCATCTGGAGTGTTGAGTATAAGAGCACTTGTGTCCTTCTTTTTCAAGCGGATGTGGCCAGTAAAATTCAAGATGTTACGAGCAAGCGGATTAGGATGTGACTCGAGTTTTGTTAAATATTTGCCTGCGTATTTTGCTATTTCTTCAATCACTAGTGGCATATTCAAATCACGGTGTATATTTGAGTTTTTAATGTACCATGGAGCCGATGTTATCAAACGTAAAATTTTGCTTTGCCTTCGTTGGATTCTCTCGACGTTAGAAGCTGAAGCAGTGCCCCATAACTGAATTCCGTAGCACCATATTGGCTTCAAAAGCGACTTGTATAATAAAAGTTTGCAGTCTAGGCTGAGTGTTGAATTTCTACCAATCAGCCAATATATCTGAGTTAGTTTAAGTTTCATTTGTATTAGCTTTGAGTCAATATGGTGTTTCCATGTAAGTCGTCGTGAATGCTGAGGAACAACTTGATTGTTGATTCGAATTGGGGAACAAGTATCTCTTCGCAGGGTAAATGTTACCTGAACACACTTTTGCTCGTTTACCTTAATTCTCCATAATTTTAACCATAGTTCCAGTTGTGTTATATGTTCTTGTAGATATCGGGAAGCCTCATGAGGATTTTCGTGCATACTTAGGCAGGCTGTATCATCGGCAAACGTAGATGTATGGATATTACTGCTCAAAGGCATATCACAAGTATAAATCAAATACAAAACTGGCCCCAGTATGCTCCCCTGTGGCACATCGGATGATATAGATTCGGGCACACTCATGAGTTCTCCTTCCACAACCGTGAACTTCCGGGTAGTAATGTAACTTTCTAATAAATTCACTAAATTTATTGGTAGATATAATTTTAATTTTAAAATTAGGCCTTCATGCCACACTTTATCAAATGCCTGAGAAACGTCAATAAACAGTGCAGAACAGTACTTCTTTTCTTCAAATGTTCTTCTTATACATTGAACCAATCTATGCGTTTGTTCAATGGTGCTATGCTGACTTCTAAAACAAAACTGATGGTCTGGGATGCACCCACTACCAATTAGAATTGGGGACAATTTTGACATGAGCAGTTTTTCGAAAAGTTCTGACATTGTGAGCTCATATATGAAAATTTAATTATGAAGCTCTTCATATGTGGATCCATATATAAATATAAGATTTTATATATGGAGCCATATAAGAAAGTATGCATACATGATAACTCACATAAGATCGTTTTTGCAATCAAAAAAGCTTGAAATTCTATTACTGCTGAATTGGAAATCTATTAGAAAATACATACGATATGCAAAGTTTATATGCGTATTCTCAACGTTTAAGAAAGAAAAACTTTTTGTTAAAAGAAAACCATTCTTGTATGATTTTATACATTGTGGCTCCATTTAGTATATCAAATAATCAAAAGGATAATCCAGTCATTAATTTTATAGAAAATAACAAAATTCTCTAGATAAGAAACAAAGTTCATATTACTGTATTGAAAACTATTGTTAGAGGGATTATTTTTTCTTTTATAATTAATTGCATTAGTTTTAAACTGATTTCTTAAGCTAAATGTTAAGTACGAATATGATTTATGTGTTTTTTAAATAATTGATTCACCTTTTGATGAATGAAATTAATTTAAGTTCGTTTTGAATTATTTGTCCAAACAAATGTTTCATTAAATACAACCTCTCTCTCAAGTCTAAAAAAATTTAATTTTAGTAATTCAATTTATTGCACAGCAGTGCGCTTTTGTGAATCAAGAGTGTATGAATATGAACTTTGCATACTGTGGAGGGAATTTACGCATATATGTATGTATGTATGTCGGTTTTTTTTTGTATATTTTGTTTCTTTATATTCACCATAATACTTAATAAATAAGAGGTAATATATTTTTACAATGTATTTAAAAGAAGAAATGCAATTATTTTTTAAAAAGCGGAACATTCTTAAAAATCGACGGGGCTAGGAACAGTCCACCAAAAACGGGAACCCTAATATATATGTATATATATATACATATCGAGCCTTGAGCGGAAAATTATCGTAAGCGACATTCGGCCAAATTTTTTTATTAGAGAAATTAGGACTTCGTGACATAGCTCAAAATTCGAAACTGTCAAAATATTAAAATTGCTTATACAGGGTGGCCCAAATGGGACATTAGACATATGACCACCATTTTGCTCGATACAGGCATTGGGTCTTTTTAGCGCAGTTTGCGTTACACGCCGTAATGTTTCTGGTTGCAGGCGCCGTATTTCGTCTCGAATATTCTGCTTGAGCTGTCCAAGTGTCTGTGGTTTGTTAACATACACTTTGTCTTTTAAATATCCCCATAAAAAAATTGGGCGCAGTTAAATCTGGTGAACGAGGAGGCCAAGGAAAATCTGAATTTCTTGAAATTATGCGTTCGCCAAAAATTTCACGCAGCATGTCCATACTTTGCTTAGCAGTATGCGCAGTGGCTCCATCTTGTTGAAACCACAAATTAGGATATTGCTCCACCATTGTCCGCAAAAAGTTGTCGATCATTGTTCTGCAAGAAGCCCCGGAGACTGTTTCTGCCGTTTCATCCTCATTCTCAAAGAAATATGGTCCGATGATTTTTGTGGCCATAACACCGCACCTAACAGTGCATCTGATTGGGTGTGACTGATGCTGATGTATTGCCCTTGAATTATCGGAGCCTCACAACATACAGTTTTTTTTATTCACATAACCACTTAAATGGAAATGCGCTTCATCCGTCATCAAAAGATTATTTAAAAAATCATTTTGTGTGGTTAATTGTGTAAAGCGAATAGCGTATTGTAGTCGTTGTTGGGGGTCTTGCGGTAGAAGCTATTGCACAATTTGAACTTTGTATGGATACATCTTAAGATCCAACTTTAAAATTCTCTGTAATGTTAACAGTCGATTAGCGGAAATTTTCTTACATACCAAACAAAAAAAATTATACAAAAAAATATTCGTAGTACATATTATTCGTAATAGGTACATACTGCCTTTAATAATAAATAAGCTTTATTGCTTTGTTAATATTTTTTACATAGTGGAAATAACAAAAACAAAAAAAACCCAAATAAAAAAACATAAACAGCGACATTGAGGAATACTCTATACGAGTACCTCAAAAACAGACTCGGGCGTTTCTTGGCACAATTGTGAAAATAATATTCACACGTATTCTTAAGCTGAAGGTCCATACCATCCGTTCTATGCATATGCGTTGTATGCGTTTCTGTACGTTCTCTTCGATTATAAGTTCAAGTTACATGCAATACGTTTTATGCGCCAAATATTTTTGTTGTGATCAGCTGTAGTGTGAATATTTTTAAAAATAAAAACAGTTCTTGCAAAAATGGAAAGTGAAATTGTGATTTTAAATGAATTCACTCAATTCATTGAGTTTATCTATATAATATTTTGTAGAGGAGTAGGCTTTTATTATACAAAATTTCGTGATTTTTCACAGCTTCAATTAGCTTCTCCTCCATTGCACTTGCTTAAATAATAATAAACACAACAGAGATGACACTCAGTACACAAAAGCAATCGATAACTAGAATGCAAATTTTGTTTTTGAAATATTTATGTTAAAAACTGATTTTAATATATTTTATTCTTGAAAATAGTTATAATCTTTATTACAAAATATTTTTCATTTATTATAAACTTTTTTATAACAAAAAAACTTAAAATTTAAATCCACAACACTAACGTTTTTATCGATATCATTGAAAATATAATATAATTTGCCATCTTTCGCTTTCAAAAACAGCTGACGTTTTTTCATGGTGCATGAGACGGATACAAAAGTAGAAAGTAGATCTACTTTATCCGTCCTATGCGTCTATACGTTCTTTGCGTTTTGTTCTGTAACTTGCCACATAAAATTACTTTGATTCTACTTTTTTGACACATGCATAAAACGCAACTACGCATTGAACGGATGGTATGGACCTTCGGCTTTACCCTCTTTAATTTAGTCGTCGATGAGACAGCGATGAATGCACATCAGGCGGATGCTTACATATTTTTTTATATTTTTTTCAAGACAAACATACTTGTCTCATTTCAAATTGATGATGATATGCGAAAAATATTTTGTTATAAATAATGCATTTGGTAACATACAATGCCTTTTATGTTATCAAAGCTTTAAGGAAAAAAAGGAATATGTCATTAAAAGACATTATGATGCTTTTCATAGTGATATGAATAAGTTTAATGGTAAGCAAAGGGAAAACCTTTTAAATCAGAATAAAAACATTTATATTGAAAAAATAAAAGAATGGATGCTATCAGTGGACGATACCAAACTAAAGTTTGAAAATAAAAAAATGCAATTGGAAGTATCAAATTTAATAAGTTTGGATATTGTTAGACAAGGAAGACCATTTTCTGACGGGATATTTTTTAAAAATATGATTAATAAAGTTTTTCAAAAACTTAATTATAAAAATAAGACTTTACAATCTCTTTCTTTGTCTCGCCGCAGCGTAGTACGGCATATTACTAAATTAGGAGAATTAGTAGAGTCTGTTATTAGAGAAAAATTAATAAATTGCAAATTCGTTTCTTTTTGTTTAGATGAAAGCACAGACATTAATGACCTTTGCCAACTTCTGATTTGTATTCGATGCGTAGATCATGACTACAATATTTTCGAAACAATATTTTCTCTGGAAACATTTGATAGAAACGTTACAGGCAAACTATTGTTCGATACTGTCAGAGATAAACTTTTCTCCATAGTAGACATCAACAAAATTGCTGGAGTCTGTACCGATGGAGCAAGTGAAATGACAGGAAAAAATTAAGGTCTCGTAGGACAATTCCAAAAAAATGGGATTTCAGTTACCAGCTTTCACTGTATTATTCATCAGGCTGCTCTTGCATCCAAATGTATAAGTAATTACCCTTCTATGAAGATAGCAGAGCGCATTATAAATAGGATACGAGGAGGGCATCACGCCCTCACTCATAGAAAATTCGTTAGTTTTTTAAAAAGTAAAAATGCTTCATACAACGATCTCAAAATGTTTACTGAAGTTCGTTGGCTAAGCCGTGGTGAGTGTTTAAATAGATTATTTAACTTAAGGGAATATGTGCTGCTGTTCTTAGAAACGGAAAAAATAGAAGGCTATGAGATAGAGGCTTTAAAAAATAATGAATTCATTTAAGATCTCGCGTTTTTGGCAGATATAACCAAATTTTTAAATGATTTTAATTTACAGCTGCAAGGAAAGGGAAATAATTTATGCGATCTGTTTAAAATTCTTTTTAACTTTAAAACAAAGCTTTTTTTACTCCTTTCTCAAATTCAGTCGGATGATTTTTCTAGTTTTCCAAAAACTGCTCTCACATATGACAAACAGAATAAAAAAAAGTTTGAATATATAACAATATTTGAAACCCTTTTCTATAATTTTCAAGACCGGTTTAAAGATTTTGAAAGTATACAACCATTTCTTGATCTTTTCGAAAACCCTTTTAATTGTGATGTAACTAAGTATGAGTTTGATATACAATCAGAACTCATAATACTTCGAAGCGAAATATTTCCTCCAGAGAAAATAAATTTAATTGAGTTCTGGAAAAATGTGGATGAAATGACATATCCCGAGCTCAAAAGAAACTCTTTAAGATGTCTATCGTTTTTCCCATCTACATATCTCTGTGAGCAAATTTTTTCTGACCTGAAATTTATTTGTTCAAAGCAGCGGAATAAATTATCATCGTCAAATTTGAAACACATTTTGCTATTACGAAACTGTGATAAAAGCATAAATGTGGATGATTTTGTTCTTGATAATTCGCTTTGAAGTTTTATGAATTCTTATCAAACTTGTACTTATTTATTTGTACCGTAATTGAAAGGGGTTTCAAAAATATACATATACAATATAAAAAATTATACAAAAATTTTTTATATAGTAATATATTTAAAATTTTTCTATTTATCACTGTGACAGCAGTTTGTGGAAAACTAGAAAAAGTGAGTAAAGAATGATGTGTTTGAAAGTTAAAAAGAATTCTATATAAATCGCAAAAATTCTTTCCCATTTATTGCAGTTTTTTTATTAAATTCGTTTAGACTTCATTATATTTGTACTGCACATTCTTCTATATTTCCGTTTTTAAGATCTGCAGCGCTTCTTCCTTTAAGTCAAATAATCTATATAGCCAATCACTATTGCTCAGACGTACTTCAGTAAACACTTATAGATCAGGGTGCGAAGCATTTTTTTTTTAATTCTGTGAATGAGGGTGTGACACCTCGAATTGTATTAAGAGTGAGCTCTGAAGCTTCTATAGCAGGGAATTAATAAGCTGTAAATTTGGATGAAAAGGTGAAACTGTAGAACTGAAATCCAAAATTTGTCATTGCCCTATCGAAATGTCAATATTTTTAACATGTCTCCCATCTGAAAATGATCTTCCATGCCGATAAATATCAAAGCTTATTATGTTTGATACATCCAACCGCATATTTTTATTTGGTGAATTTTCACCTTTGTGCTCCACCAAGCAACGATTCTTTTATTTTTTTTTTATTGAATAGAAAACATGATGAATTATTGTCCTATCTTTTTTAATTTTTTTATTTCACTGTTTACTTAGAAAAAGATTTATTTTCAATTAATAATTTTACTTAATCAACGCTTTCTCTCAAGATAAAAAATATGTCTTTTTATGTATAAATATATAATGCACCATTATCTTTCAAACGCTTGGCTTTGTGTTTGGTGGGTAGCTCGCAACCTCAACACATAAAAAATTTACTAATACATTGACAGTGCCCACCATTGCTCAAAAACAAACAAACAATCATAAAGTAAAAAAACCAAAAAAAAACCGCAAACAAAAAAAGTGCCCTTGAGGAATACTCTATATGAGTACCTCAAATACAAAAAATTTTGAAGTGAGTTCTAACGGCAGAAACGCCTATTTTAATGTGAGTTCTGAAACTCTTAATGAAAACAATAGAAATAATAAATCTAATGAAAGTCTTTTTTTAACGGCAAAGCCAATTTTTAGTCAGCGATCAACTTCGCTTTGCCCAATGTCAAATAGTAGTGATTCATTAACATTACAGTGGCCTAGTACTTCTTCGTAGACGTCAGTAATGTCATCCCCTTCAGGCTCGTGTTCATCACTTAACAAAGTTATGACTACAGATAACAGTATTTCAAAACCCAAGGTGCAAGTCGGTATGGACAGATATATAACCGTGGTAAAGCGTGGGCGAAGCCCGAATTCTTCAAAAATTTCATCCTCTTCAAAGATGTCTAGGGATAACAGCGCATCCTCAACTAATCGTCAAAACTGATTTAAAATTTTCCAAGATGAGAACAACAATCCCGATGTATGCTAGAATAAAACATTCAAGCCGCCACCAATCTATTTGAGAGAGAAAAATTCAAATGCCCTTATTAAAAAATAAATTTCGGTTATTGGTGAGAATAAATTTCACATTGTCCCAATAAAACGTGGCAACATCGATGAAACGAAAATTCAAATTTATGACGAAACAGATTTCCGCAAAATGGTTTCTGAATTTGAATCAAGGAAATCAAACTTCTACACATACCAGCTTAAGATCGCTAAAGGCCTGCAGATCGTATTGAAGGGCATAGATTCTTATGTTGTTCCTCAAAAAATAAAAGATGCACTTGTCCTCCAGGGATTTAAGGTAAAGAATGTATCTAACATAATGAACAGAGAAAAGGTACCCCAACCCCTATTTCGTGTCGAACTGGAGCCAAATGATATACAGTTGAAAAAAACGAGACTCATCCTATTTATAGTCTAAAATACCTTTTATACAGAAAAATCACATTTGAAGAGCCACATAAGCGGTCAGGTCCCGTGCAGTGTCATAATTGTCAAGAATATGGCCATACAAAAGCTTACTGCAATTTACCTACAGTGTGTGTTATCTGCGGTGAATTGCACGGTACTGCTAGTTGTACTAAACCAAAAGATCAAGCTGAAAAAAATGCAGTAATTGTGGAGGTAATCACACCGCTAACTACAGAGGATGTCCTGTGTACTCTTTCGTCAAGCAGGCTATGGTGCAAAAACCTAAATTAGCTCCAGCTCAACCATTAAACGCGTACTCCGCCACTTTTGCTCAAGTGAGCCAACCAGTTACTTCACGTGTATCGTATGCCGATGCTGCTAAGGCTAGTTCTATTCCCACACAAAATGTTTCACCGCCAAATAAGTCAACGAATGCAAATTCAAGCTTTAACTTTAGTCGCCTTGAAGCTACTATTGAGTGCTAACTATAAACAACTTTACAACAAATATGACAACCATGATGCAATAAATGATGCGAAAGCCGAATACACTGCTTCAAGCATTAATTAACAAGCCATGAACACAGTTAAAATATGTTTCTGGAACGCAAACGGCATTCGCCAACATAAAAATGAACTTGAGCACTCCCTTACGGAAAAAAATATTGATATAATGTTGGTCTCTGAGACTCATTTGACTTCGAGAAGCATCTTTAAAATGAATGGCTACACATTATATTATACAAAGGACCCTAGAGGAAGAGCTTACGGTGGATCAGCAATTCTAATAAAGTCAAGAATCAAACACTATATTCTTGACAACATTTGTGAAGAACATCTACAAGCAACTAATATTTGCGTCGACAATTTTTGAACAAATTTCATGTCTTTAATTTACTCCCCTCCCAGATTTTCAACCACTGAGAATCAATATGAGGATTTCTATAAATCGCTTGGACCTTGCTTTGTAGCAGCTGGCGACTACAATGCAAAACATACGTACTGGGGTTCGCGCCTGGTAACACCTAGAGGTCGAGCGTTGTTTAATACTATTTCAAAAATGGGCTTAGATGTCATTTCGAGTGGGTAGCCCACTTACTGGCCTACTGACGTACGAAAAATTACGGATGTTATAGATTTTGGCGTCATGAAAAATATCCATAGGGACTTAATTCATGTGGAGTCCTCTCTAGATCTCCTCCGATCACTCTCCCACAATAGTTGAAATTTTCAACCCACTAAGGAGTGATTTAAATAACTCATATGTGAAAATGATTAATGGGGTCAACTGGTTGAATTCCAAAAATATCTTAGTAGTCACTGCAGTGAAAACATTCAGCTAAGATCACCTAATGATATTGAATTCAACATTGCCAAAATTAACGAAAATATTAAACAGGCTGCTAAACATGCCACTACCTCCCGTTTGCAAACTGGCCTAAATAGAATTTATTCTACGGAAATTGAAGGCCTGGTATGTGAAAAAAGGAGAGTTAGAAGAAAATGGCAACAACACAGATCACCCCTGAATAAAATCAGACTTAAAGAATGTACTAAACGACTCAAAGAAAAGCTATCGTCGAAAAAAATGCATTATTGGAAAAATATTTAGAAGGTCTCGATGTCACGTCAGTATCTAATTACTCTTACTGGCGCGCTAATAGAAATTTTAAAAGACCAGTTGATCTTAAATCACCACTGCGCACTTCGACTGGAGGCTGGGCAAGAAGCGATAGAGAGAAAGGTAACTTATTTGCTGAGCATTTAAAATCTGTATTCTATCCCGATTCATGTACGAGTGCTGCTAATTTACCGCGTGTAGTTTTTCTATACCCTCGTCCCTTACGGTTTAATATGCGTAAAGTACAAAAAGTAATTCCTGAACTCAACCCGAAGAAAGCACCAGGTATTGATGGCATTAGTAACAAAATGCTGATGAACTTGCCTCATATTGCAATAAGAATCCTGCTATTTATTTTTAATGCTATTCTAAAAATGCAGTATTTTCCTCATAACTGGAAACTTGCCAAGATCAAAATGAATCCAAAGCCGGGCAAAGATCTTACCAAGAATGAGTCATATAGACCTATAAGCTTACTATCTACAATCTCAGAGCTTTTCGAAAAGCTGCTCATGACTAATTGACCAATATTTTAGCTAATAATGGGTGCATCCCGGACCATTAATTTGGCTTTAGAAGTCAGCATAGCACCATTGAACAAACGCATAGACTGGTCCAAGTTGTAAGAAGAACATTTGAAGAAAAGAAGTATTGTTCTGTATTTCACGAAGGCCTAGTTTTAAAATTGAAGACATATCTGCCAATAAACATTCAAAAGCTTTTGGAAACTTATATTATTGATAGGAATTTCACTGTTGTAGAAGGAGAGTTTACGAGTATTCCTGAATCTATATGTTCTGGTGTGCCACAGGGTAGCATTCTGGGTCCTGTCTTGTATTTAATATATACTTGTGATATGCCTGTGAGCAATAATATCCACACCTCTACATTTGCCGGTGATACAGCCTGTATGAGTGTGCACGAAAACCCTTATGAGGCATACCGCAATCTTCAGGAACATATTACCCAGCTGGAAATATGGTTGAACTTACGGAGAATTAAAGTCAATGAGCAAACGCGTGTCCATACAACGTTTACCCTAAGAAGAGATACTTGCTCCCCTATTCGAATCAATAATCAAAATATTCCTCAACATTCCCACGTGAAAAACCTTGGTATACACCTTGATCGAAGGCTTACATGGAAATATCATATTGACTCTAAGTTACCCACATGAAACTTAAGTTAACTGAAATATATTGGATGATTGGCAGAAATTCAAGATTCAGCCTAGACTGCAAACTTTTACTATACAAGTCGCTTTTGAAGCCAATATGGTGTTACGGAATTTAGTTATGGGGCACTGCTTCAGCTTCCAATGTCGAGAGAATCCAACGAAGGCAAAACAAAATTTTACGGCTAATAACATCGGCTCCATGGTACATCAAAAATTCAAATATACATCGTGATTTAAATATGCCACTAATGATTGAAATTGCAAAATACGCAGGCAAATACCTAACAAATCTGGAGTTACATCCTAATATTTTTGCTCGTAATATTTTGAGCTTTGCTGGCCACATCCGCCTAAAAAAGAGGGACTCAAGGGCTCTTATACTCAACACTCCTTTTCGATTATCACTACTTATGTACTATTAATAACTATCAACAAGTTTATGTCCGACACTGGTCGGGCCTAATAATTACATTTTAGATTTAAGATTTGAATACTTATGTTAGTTCATATTTGAACATACAAAAAATAAATACATGTATTAAAACAGAAATGGTTATAGAGATTTAATGTAATGTAACCTACTTTTCATATAAAAATATCGATTAACTGGTTCCCACGTTGCAGTTAGATTCCAACAGTCGGCTAACTGAGCCTTTATAGTCTCCAGCTGCTACGAAACAAGGTCTAAGAAATTTGTAGAAATCCTGGTATTGATCCGCATTGATTGAGAATCTCTACATTTTATACCTACCATGTCAAACTATCCAATATGCGAATTTGCAATATGCAGAAGAGCGCAAAGACCAATCAATTATAAATTTAAAGTCAGCATATTCCCAAAAGTGCCAGTCTCAAAACATTTCTTATTGAGTTATATATCGTCCATGAAAATTTAATTTTCGAAACGAGGCATATCGTGTTAATTAGGGCACCACGATAACTTAAGCTAAAAAATTAATTTTGCATATTGGTTAGTTTAACGTGGAAGGGACGATATATATCACTCATTTACTGAAACAACATCAAAAAAACTAGTGTGCCAGACAACAAGTCTTAAGTTTTAAATTCACGCAAAGTTTATCTCTCAATAGCTGAGTAAACAATATATTTATATGAAATTTTTACACAAGAAAGTATGAGGATTAATTTTGCATTACTAAATAAAATTTAATTTTTTGAGTTATGACGTTGTTTTTTTAACCCCCGACTAAAAAAGGGGTGTTATAAGTTAGTAGTGTGTCTGTGTATCTGTGTGGTTGTCCGTGTCCACGTACAGGCCAAACGGCTATAACGATTTTGATTTAGTTTTTTCTGTTTGAAAGGTGACTTGATCGAGAGGGTTCTTAGCTATGTTTGAAAAAAGCGGTCCAGCCGTTTAGAAGCTATCGCATCTTTTCTAGATATATTCGGGGGTTTTTAAAATTTTTAATTTTTGTTATTAAGAGGAGTAACACTCAGGTAATGAATGGGTACGACTATTACTAGGTGTTACCTTCTTTAGGAAAGGGATATTGATGAGCAGACAGGCGGAGAAGGAAAATATAGAGAAAAGCTTCATTATTTTACATTTGCTTTTTGCATGTTTTTTTAATAATGCATTGTTGCAGCGCCTCTGGTGCTAAATGAGGCGTATTAATTTTTTTTGAAGCTGTGGTTAGTAGCCATTTTATCTCATTCTTCTACACAACGACGGAGGGCGCTCTGATATTACATTAGGATAAGCATCTGCTGATATTACATTAGAATAAGCATCTGCATCTGGGTATAGTTCAGTGACCAGTGACTACCTTCATCACTTGAACTTTCCTACAACAACTGACACAAACGGACACTAATGCACATCAAAAAAATGCGTGGTGTTGTTATTTAATGACTGTTGGATACAGAGATTGAACGCATGAGCCTTGTTTTTGTATTCAACATGCCAACTACTTCAGCCAACGCTATGTATGTATGTATATTCTTTGGGATAAGATTTGCCCTAAGTTTTGCTCTTCGTATTAGCCATGTTTGCCATGTGCACATCTATTGTGTTAATGGTAAGTTTATGAAATTCTATTTTTTATATAATAACTGTCTTATTCATAAAAAACATTTCTGTTTAATAAGTGTATGAAACAAATTTTCTATGGAAAATTTGTTAATAAACCTTTTATAAAATCAAAATATTTTTTATGAATTAGGCCCTAAATAAATAATAATAATTTAATTATTATGCTTGGGTTTTATGTTCTTGACACTGTTTTTCTGTAGAAATTAAAATTAAGTAAACTTTAAGAATATTATTGTGCTAATCTTTGTAGATTACAGTATATTTTAACCATGCTTAAGCCTCTTAATATTTTGCTAAATGCGCCATTGTGTTTTTAATTTTGCTCTTTTTTCAGTCATATGATCAGCCACAAAAACTTCGGAAATGTTTACTACAACAGAAATTAAAAAGCGATATGAACAGCCCGAATATACTGCAACAAATGGTAGAACCGGCCCCATTTGATATATATTTGTGTGATAACTGTGATGCAGAACTATATTCAAAGGAAGCAATACTGGTAAGATTTTTTTTTGTGATTCATTTCTGGAAAGTTACTAAGATGATAAAGATACAGTTAGCGTCACTAATATTCGGTTTTCAGATTCACAATCAAAAAAATGTCTACCAAACAATGTCAACCATTTAAACAAAGAAATTTTTTTTTCATTATTTTATTTAACAATTTAGTACGAATATGAATTAAAAAAAAATAATTTTAAAAATTACATATATCTGTAGGTAAAAATATATATTGAGAAAAAGTAACTGTTCTCCCTCACATTGAAAGTCGGGTAAACAGTGTTTTCAGCAAGCAAAATACTAAACATACCGTTATTCTTATTTTTTCTGTATTTATTTGCAAAATTAAAACTCATTGTATCTTAGCATTTATTCAGTGAAGTTTATAGAGTATTTCCGAAAATGCCGCGTAATATTAGACAGTCCACCTTGGAAGAACGTAAGATAGTTATTCAGCAGCATTTACAAGGAAAATCTGAACGCGAAATATCAAAAAAACGGTAGTCAACGTTGCATGATATTATTTATATCCAGATATAAAGAAAATGGATTTATTGCCAACAAACAATCCTTTAAGGATGAGAATATGATTTTAAGAGAAGTGAAGAAAAATTCCTTTATATATGCACCAGAATTCACTGCACTGGTTAAAGAAGCTAGCGAGACCGACTTTAACCCAAAATCAATACGAAGACTTCGAAAAAATGGCTGCACGAAAGAAAGCACTCATTAGCAAGAAAACCAAAATGACCGACTTATGTTTGCTCGTCAATATATGGATAAGGATTTTGATTTTTGGAGCACTGTACGTAGGGACAAAAGTAACATTTTCATGGTCATGAAAGTAAATTAAATTTATTTGGATGTGATGGAAGTGGTAAAGTATGGCGCAAACCAAACAAAGAGCTAGAAGGCAAAAATTTAAGAAAAACAGTCAAACAAGGTGGTGGGTCGCTGATGGTTTGGGGGTGCATGGTATCTTTAGGAATTGGCAACTTGCATAATGAACAAGCATGTTTATTTAACAATTTTGAAGACCAATTTAAGCATTGTGTTGCATATGTTCACGTTTTATAATAATTAAAAAAACCATAACATTCATAAGACGAAAATAAAGCTATCGTGTATGTTCTGGCTTCCACATCGTTTTCACATGTTTTCTTATGGGATCGCATGTTAAAACACATGCTACAGGTGTTTAAGTTGAAATTTAGAAAATAAAACTTAATAGTATGTGTTCTACCATACGAATTGAGAATAAAAGTATTTGGAAATTGACGATTTTAAACTTTTAGATTTTTTCGTTTTCACTTGAGCAAAAAAATTCGTATTCTTTTCATGAGACTGTTAACAAGTGAAAAGATTACGAGCTTTTTTGCCAAAAGTGTAAACGGAAAAATCTAAAAGTTTGTAATCGGCCATTTAAAAACTGTTTTCATCTAAATTTGGATACTCTTAATTTGTATTTTCTAAATGTCAACTTAAATAGGTGTGGCATGTGTTTTAACTAGGGAAGTAACGAATACCACTTTAGTGAATGCGAATGCGAAAGCGAATAATACATTTTAATTTTTGCGAAAGCGAATGCAAATATTAAAAAATCACATGAAAATAAAATTTTATTAGAACATGAAGTTGTATGATATACTTAAATGTACTACATATAACGTTTTATTTAAATTGAGTCTTGAATTGAGCAAATATTTATTAATTTATTGAAAATACAAATTCTTAAGCCAGAATTAGTTTTTTCTTTATGTTCTGTTACGAATCAGCTGTCTCTTTTTCGTTTATAGAAATATAATACAAGTCGTTAGGTTTTCTGTTTCGGTTCAACCTGTGAAAATCAAAAAAATTTTATGTAATTATAAGTGACATCAAAAATTAAGTATAAATATTTTGAAATATATTCTTACTGTTTTCAGAATTTAAAAAAATGAATTTTTAAAAGAAAAAATTAAATTATAATGAAACTTAAGAATGGTCGATGCAAAACTCATCGCTTTAGTACAAAATTGCAATCCTTCTGAACAGAAATAGCTGATAAGTTACTACAGAATAAGTAAGTACTTAAATTTAGAAGCAGAACGGCACAGCACAGAACAGCAACTGAAAGTAAAGACTAATGAAGCCTTTAAAATAGAAAGATGCATTTATGAAATTATATTATAATAAGTATAGATAAAAATAAAAATTAATTTGCAAAATGTTAGGCAAACTGAAATGAATTGTTAATGAAAAAATGTTGCAGAAGTTGTACTCTGTTCATCTTGGAAGTATGAAATATGAAATATTTCTTCAAAATTTTAAGTTTTAATGTGAAATAATATGAGTAGCACTTGTTTTGTGTGCAAAGAAGGACTAGTTAATGTTGTATGCATTTAAAATTTTTTGTACGAAGTAATGAAACTTTTCAAAAGTTTGAAAAGACTAGTCATAAGTAAAAAATTACTGCTGCTTACAATACACTGCCTTTTCTTTATCAAAAACTGAAAAACATTTCCAAACACCGCTGGATTTTGGTTTCATTTTGCTACTATGAGACCTTATTTATAGTTACAGTTTTCCGTTAGAATTTTAAAACTGATTAGAAAAAGTACACAATTGTTTTTTTTTGGTCTTAAGTATGCGCATACATTTTAGCGAATGCAAACAGCAAAAGTAAGCGAATAATTTGCGAATTCGAACATTCGTTACATCCCTACAGTGTTGCCAAAATGTTGCAGGCATTTCCCACCATATAACCCCTGAAAACCTGCTAAAAACCGCTATCTGAATAAAAATAAACGCTAATATAACCGTTGAATTTTTTATAACCAACATATGTCTTTTTTATGGTTTATTGGTAAAAAAAGAATAATATAAATTTTATAAAATATATATACATATGGATAGATTTATGTATGTTGGAATCTCATAATTCCCCAATATTTGTAAGCAAAACTCAGCCTACTCTTTGAGTAGGTATTTTATTTCCTGCAGCGTTTCCATACACAAACATCGAACCAGTTCCTGTGTTCTTTAACTTGCGAGAAGTTTTCGCGTAGAGAAAAATCAAACAATTACATTGGTTGTCCTGTTTTTCACAGGATGATTTATATACAACCTGAAATAAGCTTAAAAGAAACATGAGCAACTAAATTTTTCGTTAGTCATCCTGTGTTTCACAGAATGACAATAAACTTTTCGTTTGGAAAAGTTCTCACCAAAGTTACAGAGCATAGGCACAGGAAAAAGTAGAATCCAAGGGCATATTCCATCTTATAATATTAATGTTGAAGCTGATTCAGTATATTTTTAATATTTTAGACTCTAATTGGTCTACACGTGTGGAATAATTAATATCTTGCCGTTTTGCTTGAAGTTTTGTAATATAATTTTAATCTCGAATTAAATTTTATTCACTAATTATGAGATTTGTTCACTTTTATACTCGTATGTATATACATATGTTATTATTTTTAACCTCTTAAATTTTCACATTATACTACACGACCACAATATGTCAATTTTTTATTTGCAAAAAAGTAACGTTAGTTTCTTTTCGCTGTACGTGTTTATATAGAAAAAAACTCAAAATAAATACCAAGGTACGTGTCGCATAGCTGCGTTAAATTATTATTATTTTGATTCAATACCTTTCTTTATAAGTTTCAGAAAAACGCTGAAAATCCGTCAACTAAGAAATTCTTCCGCTAAAATTCCCGCTGGTGGTTTTTTAAATAGACTTGCCGCTAATGACAGCAAAATACAGTCATATATAGCGGGAAAACCGCCGTTTTGGCAACACTGCATCCCTAGTAGGGTTGGGCTCAAAAAGAACGAACTAGTTCAATTGAACTATTCCCATAAGTGAACGATGTGAACTAGTTCAGACTAGTTGTTCCTTTTTGGTCTTTGTTGTTATTTTAGTCTTTCTTGTTATTTTGGTCTTTATTATTCTCTTGGTACTTTTTGATATCTTGGTCTTGTTCGTTTTTTGTTCGTTCGTTAAGTTTTGGTCTTTATTTTGTTTTGTTTATCTTATTCTCTGTTCCTGACCAATGCACATGCAAAAGATTTCAAGTAAAATATTATAGTTTCTCGTTTGCATACTGTTAAAAATACACAAATGTAGTGTGCCTATTAAATTTTTAGCACAATAATCAACACAAACAGAAGAAAATGTATACTTATTGAAATATACAAGTGAGTTTTACAAAATTAATAGAAATAATTTGTAGTATTGAACTAAAAAACAGATTTTGAAAAAGAATATTAGAATTAAAAAAGTGATTATAATTTGTTTTAAACTGAAAACGGATTTCATTTTAAAAATTTCAAAAATATTAATTTTTACCTTTTACTTACTAAAAGCATACAACAAATAAGACTACAAAGCACAAATGAAAATACGTCTAAGCAAAGAAAATTTTTACTCAATTAAAAGAAATAATTTGTTGTGTCGAATAAGTATAAATCAGTATTAAAAAAGTGATTAAAATTTGTTTTCAAATGATCAAACTTCATTCTAAGCATTTCCAATCAAAAATTATTAATTAAATAAGGTCGCTAAGAATGAAATGAAATTGCTTTAGAATATTAACAAACGAATAAAACATTGAAGAGGATTCAATGTATGCATGTATGTGTAATCTCTGAGCTGTTGTTCACTGCACAACTGACCGTAAAGAACAACTGAACGAAAAGAACGAACTAGTTCTTTTTGTTGTTGGGATCAAAAAGAACAATCCGCAAAAGGAACAACTATGCCCAACTCTAATCCCTAGTTTTAACATACGATCCCAGAAGAAAAAATGTGAAAACGATGTGGAAGCCAGAACATACATACATCTATAAATATACATGTAATAAACCGATTAATAAAATAAATAAATAATAAATCAGCCTAACACGCACAATTAAAAAAACTAAACATAAATTAATTTAAATTATTAGAGAAAACCTTTATTCAACATAAAAATATATACATAATTATGAAGATCTATTATGCTCGTGTATGGGCAAATACAAAATGAAAATGCAAACAAAGCGAACGATGTGTATTAAAGGGTTGCATTTGTATACTTGTTTGTACAGCCAAAACAAATATACTATGGTATGTACCATATAATTGTAGTGTGAGCGACAGATCTAGTATAAGAGTTATTGTGTGTGCGTGCTTTTCCAAATTACAATACAATTAAAAACAAATAACAATTGCTTAATGTATTGCTGCTGAGGAACTGTTTGTATCTGTTTTTGCTCAAAAATACTAGTTGTAACACAAATATATGAAAAAACCACTGTTGAAACAAATACATGATAAGCAGATGTTCGTGCGTTCCTTAAGTTTTTTGTAGCGCAGACAAAGCTACACACATTCGTATTGCGTGTATTTTTTTTTGTATTTGCAGCTCATGTGTTTCATGTACCATTTACTTACATACATATGTAGGTATGTATGTAAATGCAGACAAGGCTACACACATTCATATTGTGTGTAATGTTTTTTTTTTTGTATTTGCAGCTCATGTGTTTCGTATATCATTTGCTCACATACATATATATGTATGTATGTATGTGAAATTTTACCTTTATTCATTCATTCATCAGCCACGTACATTTTTTCTCAACACACCATAATGTACTCATTGTAAAATCAGTTTTATGTATCTTATTTGTTTTAGAAAAACAAATACAAACAAATCTGTTGTTCTCATTTTCTCATTGCCTAACCATGCAATAATTGCTTTAAAAAATCAACATTAACAACTAGTAACAGAAACGCTAAATAACATATTTGTTCATACCTGAACCAAAAGCAAGCAAAACTGATGCAAACAGATGTATCTGTGCAATGCTATAATGTGTACATACACAAAATTGATACGCGAAGCAGAGGAACGAAATTGTGCTTAGTCTAGCAGAAAATTTCGAACGAAGCAGACGTGTGTCGGATGTCATTAAATGAGGAAAAACATACCAATACAATGCCACACATGCAAAGCTTTCAATGTAGTGGTGCCCATGTATGTAAGTTTTTGCAATATTTCGTAATATAACAAAACACATTCCTTTCTACAATAACAACACACACAAAAACCAAATTGCTTTTGTATAACACAATAAATAAACAAAATGTTTTATTTGGCATCTGCATCAACAAAATACAACAACTATAACCGTGTTTCACAATACAAAACTAAATACATAACCATATAAATTCAAAAATTTTTGTGTCAGGTCAACAAACAAACAACATGCATATGTCAGCTATCGTTATCAAGTTGTGCTTTAGTTAAGTGTTGTTTTTACTCGTATATTTAGTAGAAAACAAAAGCAAAAATCTAAAAGTGCTGCCTAGTTCATAAGGTGCAAGTCGCTGGATATCTGACCGTTAATTTTAAATTACACATTAAAATTTGTGATGTATAATTTAAGAAAGAATAATACGAGTAAAAATGAAAAAATGTAAAAATGTCTAAAAGCTCAAAAAATATAAATATGGATCTGCAAGCTTCATCTACAAACATGGAAGTAAGCGCGCAAGTAATCCCTACAAAAACCACATCTATCAGCACCCCCACGCATAATTGTGTCATTAGAGAAACTATTCAAAATTCTCAGTTAAGTAGTTCACGCTCATTACATAATAATTCACCGTTTTGAACAACTCACAGAACATATTGAAAATGTAATGGACAAAAAACTTAGTGCATACAAGAAAGACCTCTTAAACGATTTTGATAAAAAAAATTTAATATAATGAAGAAGGACTTATTTAACATTGTGGAAAGAGTGTTAGCTTTAGAAACAATCACATCTGATGTTAAAAATTTCATTCCTAAAAGCACAATAAAAAATTAAGAAAACTTGGGAACAGAACTTAGAAGAACGGTTAATGAAGTGGTAGCTTTAAGAGTGAAAATACTGCACTAAACGAAGAAATTAAATACCTAAAAGTTTACTCCAGAAAGCAAGAAAACTCGATAGTGTCATGTGATGTTCGTATTAACGCTGTTCCTTCTGAGTCTAGTGAAAACCATGGAACATTTTTAAAATAATACAAATTTGTCCTCCCGACGTTACAAAAGCTTATCGTGTTAGAGTCAATAGCAGCAATGATTTAATTAATAAAAAAGACTTTAATAAAACTACTGATAATGCCATAATCATTAAATTTGCATGCCCCTATGATAGAAATAATGTACTTAAGTCCATAAAAAACTATGATAAGGCACAAAGGCACATCTAAACGCAATTGGTTTCAATAGTACTTTGCCATTCTATGTTAATGAGAATCTAACTCCTGCATCGTCTTAAAAAGGATAAATTAATATCAACAGCTTTTACGCATCGTGCAATTGTTTTCATAAAAAATCTCCAAAGTGATTAGCCTATACGTATCAACGAACTAATCTCTTTAAATCAGTTTTTTCGGATAATATTACTCCTCATTCCTTGAGGCAACATATTGCTAATTAGTCATAATGAAGTTAAAATTTTTATTTTTTTATATTTTTTTTCATAAAATTTGCATGTTCATAATATGTAACTATAATAATGTTATAGCTTAAAGATATATTCAACTTAATGTAAAATTATATGTTCTTAAACGAAACAATAAAGGTTTGCCACCATTTCTTGCTTGCATTATAAAAATTACTCAAATTTTTTTTATGACTTTAAATTTTGATAGTATGAGGGATGGCTCCAAAAATGGCTCTCTCGATTTCTTCCATTTCTTGGTGAAATCTTTCACCTTGTTCATCACTTTCGGAGCCCAAGTTCGTGGGGAAAATATCCAAATGACTGAATAAGAAGTGTAATTCAGGTGTCATATTTGAACCTAAAAGTTGAAAAGAATAAATTTTCAAATGATAACGGGCTTTTTGATATACATGCTTTCACTCAACGCTTACCAATGACCTCCTATTCAGGAGGTCCCAATTAACTTAACTAGGCATGTGGCGTTCTTGGTATTTTTCCAAATTAAAAATTTGTAAAGAGATGTGCTAAATCACTACCTTAATTTATAAACATTCCGCCGCCCTTTGGAAGCCTTGTGCTTTCAAATGTCCACAAACAAAGGACATAACTTTGTTAAAGGTCTTTTATAAATACCTTTAGAAGTTCTAACGGTAACTACTCTAACTAATGAATCTGCTCCTGGATGAGTTTGAATAATACTTGCTATAGACAATTGTGCAGGAGACAAATTGTCATCCTTATCAATAACGATATCATTCACACTTAAATTTTTAATTTTCTGGGACCACTTTGGTCGTTTCTGCAGTTGACCTAAATATTCGGACGATCATTTTCTCCAAAAATCATGTACCAATCGTTGAACATATCGCCATCTATCGTTATAATTAATTTTACATTCATCGATATTTCTGACAGGTATTGATCTTAATATTAAAAAAATGGGAAGTGGTAAGAGGGTTCATAACACCATAAATTTTCATACAATCTTCTATTTGGCAAATTATAGTGTACATTTTCTCAAAAGTTACTGAAGCATTAGTTAGAACACGTTTCAGATGGTATTTTGCTGAATTGACAGCGGTCTCCCAAATACCACCGAAAAGGGGAGCTGAGGGTCATGTAAAATGCCATGTAATTTAATTTTCACTCGTTTCCTTGTGTATTCCGCATTGTGTACTGAAATAACTCTCTCAACTCCTTATTGCAGTCAAAAAAATTTGTGCCGTTATTGGCAAATATCTGCATTGGTTTACCACGACGAGCAACAACGTAATGCTGTTACTAATTCTAAATGTATCGCTCTGGTTCCAAGGCAAACGAAAACCGCCAACCATGCCATATATTGCTTTGAGTCCCTCCTTTCCAAGAACGAATAAAGAAATTGCCAGCGTAATCAACTCCCGTGTTCGTAAAAGGTGCGCACTGTTGAAGACGATAACATGGTAGACTTTCCATTTTTTGTTTGTACGTTTCTCCCCTATTCCGATTTTAAACAGTACACTTATACGTGATACGCTTTACGATATATGCAGTACCTGGGATCCAAAACTTTAGTCCAAGCATATATAATGTCTGCCTATGGCCTGCATGTAAATTTCTCTGGGGGTAATGTTTGACGAGTAGTTCGGTAAAGACATGGTTTCGATCCAAAAAAAATTTGATGTTTCTGATCATATCCTATTTGAGCGTTTTCCAATCGGCCACCCACTCTCATTATACCATTTTCATTAATGAATGGGTCCAGTAACGAAGCTGGTGTTTGTTCTGAAGTTGTTTACCCATAGACGCATTAATACGATTTTTCCTGTGCTTTTCGTATTAAAACAAGTTCCGCGGCAGTCAAATTTGGTAACGAAATATGGTCAGTTTCTCTATCCTTCCTATCAGCCCTGCAGTTTTGAATAAATCGTAAAACTAACACTGCTATGCGGAGAAGTTTAGTATAATCAGAAAACAACGAAAAAATACCTCTATCAGGTGCAACAACGACACTCCTTTCCTCTTTCCGACTCTCCTTTCTCTCTTCCATTTCATACTTCCTTGTCAATGGAATTATCCTACCCAATGGAATTTTCGTGGCCCTGATTTCACTAGGACCATACCACCAAAGATCATTGCTCCTTAACTCAACTGTAAACAGGCCTCTTGTAGCGATATCAGCAGTATTCCTATTGCCTGGTATGTGCCTCCATTGTCCAGTGGACATGTGTTAAAGGATAAACGATGTTCTGTTCGCTATATATTTCTTCCATCGCCTACGATGATCAGACAACCATGTTAAAACAATTGTCGAATCAGACCACCAGTATAATTTCAGTTTTTTTTAATCATAAGTTTAGCCAAGAAGTGGGCAGCACATAATTCCAAACGAGGAAGAGTAACTTGTAACTACTACCGCAGCATAAGGTGATTCAGAGGAATTTGCAAAGCCATGAAGTTCTATATTTTGATTTTCTTCGAGTTTCATCCATCGCGGTATATGAAGTTCTCTAATATTTTTCAGGTCGTCGTAAAGTTCGATCCATTTCTTCGGTAGATGTTCAGGTATTTCCTTGTCCCACTCTGTTCCATGTAACCAAAGTTTTTGCAAGAAAATCTTCATTGACATTGTCACTGGTGATATCCATCCAATAGGGTCTAAAACTATGGCTATGATTGACAACACTAAACGTTTTGTTATTCATTTTCTTTGATGTCCTAAGCTGAACGAAAACAAAACAGTCGATTGTAGTATCTTATGAAAGTCCAAGTGTTTTAACAGTTTCCGATGTTTTTATTGTAGCTTCTTTCTCTATCAGCCAGATCAACTGTTTCCATGAACTCCTGACTATTGGATGCTCATTTAAGAAGCTTAAATCCTGATCGAGATAGTGTGGAACATAAATCCTGCTTTAATTTTACTGCTGAATATAAGTCATTCGAACAAGCCATGAAGTAGTCTACATAAAAATGATGTTTTATAACCTCGGTAACTTATTTTACATCTGAGTTATCAACTGCAATATGGTGCAAGGTTCGTATTGCGAGAAATGGTGCTGCTGACGTGTTATATGTTACCGTATTCAAATGATAATACGTAACCGGACTGTCAATATTGTGCCTCTATAGTATGCAGTAATACTTCCTATCGTCTGGATGAACCAACACCTGCCTATACATCTTTTCTGCGTCCGATCAAAATCCTATTATAAACTTTCTAAATTTTAAAATTATGTTAAAAATTTCATTCTGTATTGTTGGTCCAACCAATAATTTAGCATTGACGGAATTACCTGTGTCGGTTCTACAAGAACCGTCAAAAACTACGCGTAGCTTAGTTGTCGAGCTATTGGGTTTCAAGACTGCATGATGAGGAAGAAAGTACCCAGCGGAATCTTCAGTATGTATCTCCATATGCCCTAGTTCAATAAATTACTTTATAAATTTCACACATGCAACTCCTATTTCAGTCCTTTGAGAAAATATTCTCGCCATTGATACCAGTCTCTTGCTGGCGGAATACTTCGATTCTCCTAATTCAATGTTCGCTTTAAGAGGCAACCGTATTGTTTAATTTGGTTACATTACGTTGGTAATGTATTTCTGACTCTTTTTCTCCTTCAGATAGTATTCTTGACGTCCTTGGTATCTCCTCAACTTCCCAGAATTTCTTTAAAAGTTCATTCGCTTCACATGATATGTGTGCTGCAAATATTCTATTTGACACAACTTGCTCAATATTCTTCATCATTATCCACCCAAATACTTTGCTAAGGGCATCCGGTGAACCACTTGGATGAGAGATTTTTCCTTTTAGAATACATTCACTAAAATGTCAGCACCAATTATTAGGTCAATTTTTGAGGACTTGTAAAATTAATCATCAGCCAGTTTCAAATTTTGGAAATATTTTACTTTCTCTCCAGCCACATCGTAACTCGGCAAATTCTGAGTAAGCTTCGATAAAATAAATGCATTAATCTCCTTCTTATATGACAGTGTGGGAGAATTTATCTCAATATAAACTTTGCTTTTCGTATATTTGCCATGATCGGGACCACCACCAAATAACATTGTTCTATCATGCACTCTTTGCAATCGTAAACTATGAATACAACCCTCAGATATCAATGTTGCCTGAGCTCCATAGTCCAAAAACGCTCGGCATGGCTGAAGCTCACCATATCCGTTACGTACAATGACAATTGCTGTTGGTAATAGTGTCACATATTTTGAGGAATATTGAGACGTTAATACCTACGCTTGACACATACTCAGGTTACATATCTTACAAGAGGGTCCTTTACAGTTTTTTACGAAATGTGAAGGCAGTAAAAAATTTAAACACAGCTTGTTGGTATGCACTAGCTGTATACGTTGGGGAACCGGTATTTCCTTTAGTTTCTGACTGATATAAAGAATGTTGTTGATTACAACATACACAATGTACAGAGCTAGTGTAACCACCTGTTTGGGGAGAACGATTAAACGCCCTATTTGTTTGCTGGTCAACACAGTAATTCAAATATTCTATTCTCTAAAAATTTAAAAATTTTCTTAAAAGAAATCCTACGCTCTTCTGACTTGTCTACTCCAGAGTTGATTCGTTTCTGCATCCAATTTTCGCTCCAAATGAAATAGTAATATGGAGTCCCAGTGCGCAACAGGCTCCTCTAATACTCTCAACGTGTTTATACTTTCATTTATATTATAATAGAACCGCTTAACTTCTGCCAGGCTTACCGTTTTAATAGAAGATTGATACAACAACAATTTAAAATATGATAATTTTACAGGCTCTGACTGATCAAATTTATCCTTTAAAATATTCCAAGCAATAGCATAATTGTCATTAGTTGGCTTAAGAAATACGTTCAGTTTCCAATCTATCAATCAATGACTAAAAACTATCGTATGTCCTAGAAATAGCCTCCAATACCTGATACCCTCCATATTACCATCCGAATCCTTATCAATAACAGTTCTTTCAACATCTTCCTGCCTTGACTGAGTCGCGAATAATTACTTTAGTGTGATATATCTACACTCCATTTCACTGCGATACTGATCATCCTTTACTTTCTCACTGTAGTCAATGGTCAATGCATAAATTTCATTCTGGAGAGTCTCATATTGGACGTATATTTCATCCAATTTAGTCATTCTAAAACTAATAGCATCAATAGAAATGTCATGACCCAAACATGCATTGTAAATACGAGTAATAGAACCTTTTAAAGTTTGTCTTCCGTTTTTAAGTGCATCCATACTGACGGAATGGTTGTATTACAATTTAATAAGCTATAAATTTATTGAAAGCAGGGTTTGAATTGCTGACTTCAAAATAGCAACAGCACACAAATTTTGCTATGCTTCGACCTCTGCTATTCACATTGTATAAGCAGCAGCAATCAGCATCAGCACTCAATGTAAAAAAAAACTATTTGCTAAATGCTGTGCTGTGAAATGTTTGCAGCACAAGCAGTCAGCAAAATGAAATTACTGAAAAAAATTACTGATGCTTACAGAAGCAATAGTAATTTTTTTTGAAAACGTGCTGATTTTGTTTTTTTTTCGTTTTTTTGCTGATGCCTCGGTGCTTTGCTGTAAAGGTTTGTTGAAGACTATAGTTTTTTCTGACTTCAGCATTGCTTCAAGATGCTTATGCATTACTAAAAAACTTATATTGTGTACAATATTAAAAAGGAAAGAAAGTGAATATGTATGGGTGGGAATATACTTATATTGTTGTTGATTGATTGAAAATGTATTTATTATGAAACGAGGTGTTAATAGGGATACTAATAAAATCGTTTTTATGAGGTGTTATGTACCTGTGTGTGCGACGTACATATGTATGTATGTACATATGTAGAAATGAATGTATAGTAGAAATGGATGCATTTTGTTTGAAAAGTCATATGTTTTTGTTTTGTATTTTGTTATTGTAGAAATGAGTATAGGTAGTAGGTATGTATGTATGTAAATAGATATCAACGTAATTACGCATATATACATACATACATACATATGCATGTAGGGAAGCATGATGACTTTATTAATGAATTAAAACACTTTCATAATTAAAATTATAAAAATTAACTGTGGGAAAGTTCATTGTGTACGAAAATGTCATATTCATTCTGTTTTCCTTACAGAAGTGACCATTTTTTACATAATTTTGCTTTATGGAATGTAATTTTTAAAATTTTTTTTAGCAAAGCATTTCAATGCGAATTCACATAGACGCAGGTACATACATATGTATGCATGTACGTACATATGTATGTATGTACATATGTATGTAGTTAATGTGTATGTATGTATTTTAAGGGATGGTTTCATTACACGCAATGTGTGCATATTTTACAACATAAAAATAAAACCCCCTGAAAAGGATAATCTGAATTCTATGAAATCGTTAAGCCACGAATGTATTCGTATTCGTTAAATTCAGGCGGATGCGAATACGAATATTTTTCCAAAGAAATTAAATAAATAAATGCATAAATCCTAAACGAAATTTAAATAAATTACTTAAAATTTTAGTTTGTAGAAATATGTACATTAATTTTTTTTATAGAAATTTGTGCTTTGTATCATTTTCAAATATTATTCAATGACGTATTCGTATTCGCGAATATCGTTTCAAATATTCGTATTCGCGAATATCGTTTGAAATATTCGTATTCGTATTCGCGAATATCAAAAATTTACATTCGTTACATCACTAATCCATAAATATGTACGTATGTTTGTATGTACGTCGCACATACATACAGTGTCGGAAAAATAATAGGGACGCAAACAATTTTCTCTCTGTTCTGAAATTGTTTTTTATTTTCACATATATCAAATCAAAAAATTAAAAATATTAAATTTTCCTTTATAAAAGTGCAAAAAATAAAAATTACAGGTTTGATGTATTCGAAAAATTAATCGAATTAAAAGTAATGACTGGAAAAAATAATAGGGACATTCCATATATTATAGTAAACAAATAGTTTTTGCTATCGAATCCAGATATTTTAATATTTTGTGGAAACTCCTTTCATTTTAATTACATCCTTGCATTGTTTTTTCATTGATCGCACAAGATTGGCACAATTATTCGGGGAAATGGAATACCAAGCTTCCTGAATTTTATCCCACATTATTTGCTTATTTGTACATTTATACATTTTAATATTGACTTTTTTAGAACACCCCAGAGGTGCTATATGGGATTCAAGTTCGGCGATTGGGATGGCCACTCCATAACGGGTACTTGATTTTGTTCAAACCATGACTTTACACTTCGGGCGGAGTGCTTATGATCGTTATCTTGCATAAACTCCCATTTTAACGGCATTTCTTCCTCGGCAAATGGAATCATTTTATTCCGCAGTATATCCAGATAATCTAGAGTTGTCATTTTTCCTGGTATCCAGAAAATTGGACCGACGCCAGACGCAGAAAAACAACCCCAAATCATCAATGACCTGCCACCGTGTTTCACGGTCTTTTTTGTTTACTTTGCGTCAAACTCACTATTGGCAGGGCGACGTAAAAACAATTTTCCGTCTGATCCAAGTAATTGATCTTTATTTCGTCTGACTACAGCACATTATTGCAATTTTGACGGTCGAGATGTTGTCTAGCAAATAGCAATCTTTTTTGGACATTTTACTTTTGCTAAGAAGAGGTACTTTTCTTGCACTTCGACCCACAAGACCAGCCTCCCGTAGTCTGTTTCTTGTACGAATTGTTACTGGAGCACATAACTTGTTTTTAAGGTCATTTGCTGAATCGAAGGGGTCTTTTTTTGAGTACCGAACTAAAAGCTTGTCAAAGCGTGCTAATGTTTTACGCTTCCTGCCTCTGGTTTCGATGTTTTTTTAGTGAATTGCGTTAAACACTTTGTTTCTGAAGCAATTAATTTTTTGAGCAATTTGTTTTATGGAAAACCCTTCAGATTTTAATTTGAGAATCACATTTTTTTCACAGGCAGTAGTATGAGCACCACGACCCATTTTTTCCTGATATTCGCAATAATTTCAACTTAAAAATATATTTTATTTTATTTAAATTATTAACGTTTGCAACCTTTATGAATTGTTTGTAAAAATTTTAAAGATTTTGAATTTTAACGCTTTTAAGACATTTGTCCCAATTAATATTTCCGTATTCATTTACTTTAATTTTAAACACATTGTTTAAAACCAAACTGACATTGAAATCCCGTTATGTCTGAAAGACTTTGGCAGTAAGTTGAATCAATAAAACGTCAGCACCATAAAATTTCTGGTATGTTATTCGGAATGCAGGTAACGTCCCTATTATTTTTTCCAACACTGTATGTATGTATATGTATACACAGTAGTGATGCACGAATGTTCTATGACTAGAATGTTCTACGACTAGAAATATTTGCATGTGTCTGCCCGACTTTAGATGTGAGCGACCTTATGTATGTATATAAAAAACAAAAAAAAATTCTTTTCTTGAAACTGTTCGCCAACGATTTCTCTCGAACGAATAACCTGATGTTCATCAAATTGGCAGCTATCTACGTACAATATGAAAACCCGTTTTGGAATTATGTAAAAAGCTGTGCGGACTATTTTGGTACTTAATCGGAAACTGACGTGGAGAAAATTTTAGCAAAATCGGGTAGCTTCCAGGCACACATTGAGGTCTAAATTCCAATTTTATAAAATTCACCAAAATCAGACTTAATTTACATGAAACGATATTTCAGTAAGCGGATCCTAAAATTTGGACCAAATCGAACAACTGTGTGGCTTGACCCCTAGACGTCAAATTTTATGAAATCTACCCAAATTAAGCCCAATTTACATAAACTTCCCATTGTGTATTTTCTTTTGCTTCTGCTCATACTCCTTCTGAAAATGCAAGTGTCGTTGTAGAAGTTAACACAATAAATGAATAGTTATACAAAACGAAGAGAAAAGTAAACAAAATTCTTTCTTAATGTGGAAGAATTATAGACACCAAATCATGCAACAATCGCTAGAGCTTTTAACGAGTCAATTGCGTTATTAGGCGACAACTTCAATAAAAACCAAATATTATACGTAACGGATGCTCCACCGTATATGATTAAATCTGCGAAATATTTGAATGTATTTTACCCAAAAATGATTCATGTAATTTGTCTATCCCCAGCAATGCACAGAGTTGCAGAAGAAATTAGAAACCAATTTGAGCACTTTTTGACTTCTTATGGAAAAAATACGTATTAAATCAAGATCGAGGGTAACAGTATTTAAAGAAAACTATCCTGATCTAACTCTTCCACCTCAACCTGCAATTATAAGATGAGGAATGTGGCTAGAGTCTGTTGATTACTATGCAAACTACTTTCATCAATTTAAAGATGTGTGGAAGCTTTAAGTGAAGAAGACGCTATAGCAATAAAGAAAATTTAAAAATTTTTAAATTTACAATTAATTCAAGATCAGTTGGTATTTGTTAATTCAAATTATGCATTTCAACAATTTGATTCATTGGCTAGCCAAATTCAATTAATTGAGGAAGCTATAAATAAAATTGACAAGTAGCTTCAAAATCTTTTGATGATTCAATTAAAGAAATACACATCTGGACAGAAAAATAGGTGTAAAGATTTTAATTTTTTAATCTTAGCAGAAATGGTAATAATTTACTCCTATAAGAATAATTTGAAAATTATAATCTGGCAACACTATTTAAAGGAGCAAAAAAGGGAAATCCCACTAATAGAAACATAGGTTGCAATAAATATTGAAATTTTTTTATTTTACGTGGTAATCGGCTTGGACAGTGAAATATGTAGGTGTGAATTGTGTAAAGTTCTGAAAATTTGAATTTTTTGTCGAAAAGTGAGATAGTACGAGAAATAATATCTGAAATAAAACAGAGATGTAAAATCTTATTACTAAGAATTTAAGATGGGTTGTGTGCATCATAGCAGTGAAGAAGAAAGACGGCTTGTTCATCACGAGAAAACTTGCAAATTTATTGCCAACTCGCTAAGACGGTCTTGAAATTTTGTAACCAATGCTTTAAAACCAAACCCAAATGTTGAGAGATGTGGTGCAAGTAAAAAAACATCTCCAGCTACGGATAACCGCATGGTAACTTTAGCTAAACAAGACCCTTTTAAGTCCTCTAAGGCAATTTCAAGTGAAATTGGAAATGTAGTATAATCCCGAACAATCCAAAGAAGATTGCTGGATGCAAAACTTCCATGCAGAATAGCTAGAAAAATTCCTTTGCTTAGACAGACTAATTTGAAGAAAAGGAAAAGTTTTGCTTTGGCGCATAAAACATGGTGCGGTCCAGAAGGAGAAAAAAAGTGGCGAAATATCCTGTATATCGACGAAACTAAAATCAATTTGTTTGGTAAAGGTGCGGGATGAAATGTACGCCGACCAAAACGAAAAGAATTCCATATTAGATTCACCCAAAAACTGTTAAGTATTTAGGAGGAAATGTCCATGGTATGGGGCTGTTTTTCCTCCCAGCAAAAAATTACGCATTACCATCAGAACTACTTGCCATATAATGACTTACTTTTCTGATTACCAAATTTATTACGCCCTTAAATGAGAAGAATGATTTAGATGAAATAGATTACGTGAACAAGTTTTCAAACAAAAAAAGTAAGTACTTCTCAATAATCGATTATTTTGTTAAAATCATTAAGTTGGCAATCCAGTACGGAAGAGCTTCGACCAAAAATGCTTAATTCCAAACCCGATTACCTTTTTTGAAATTTTTTGCTGTTACGAAGT
Source organism: Tachina fera (assembly GCA_905220375.1). Lineage (NCBI taxonomy): Eukaryota > Metazoa > Arthropoda > Insecta > Diptera > Tachinidae > Tachina > Tachina fera. The sequence goes on along the minus strand of LR999965.1, from coordinate 86,685,240 downwards.
TGGTCCTATACATCTTATTGAAAACACAATTGATAGATTTGTGTACAGGGATTTATTACAGACAATATGCCCCTTGTAAGGAAATTTCAACAAGATAATGACCCAAACCATGGTGAGTGCATGGTTTAGAGCAGGGCTATTCAACCTGCGGTACATGTGCCACTTGGGGTACGCGAAACTTTCCCAGGCGGTACGCCAAATCTTCGAAAATTTTAGCTTTTTTTCATTAACTAACCAAGTAATGCATCTAAAAAAAACAATATGTTGTATTTGTTTATGTTTGATCCTAAAAGAATACTTACGCATTTTTCATGAATTTCCATTTTTATTATACCGAGCATTTCTGTTGTAGAACGATCCATATGCACAGATGTTCGCGTGATATATACATGCCTATGTACGTATGTATGCCCAGTGAAAAAAAATGGAAGTCATTCTAGTGGAACTACATTTTCATTGCTTCCAAAAAATCGATATTTTTAATTTGCCGGGAGTGAGCAAAAAACCATGTAGAAGCTTATTTTTAGTCATATAAAACCTTGCAACTTCTCCATAGTGTTAGAAAATACTCACCAGAATTTAAAAAAAAAAAAACTATTTTTTTAAAGAAATTTATGAACTTATTTTAGTCTAAAATTTAAAAGTTATTTGCTTAAATTTACATTAAAACAATGTTTAGCGCGTTTTAACTATGCAAAACGCGCTTTTTTCGACTTAGCGCTTTTTATAAAAAACGCGTGCTAAGTTAGCGCGTTTTGAATAAAGTCGATAACATCATTTCAGTTCAATATTTTTTACTTTTTTTGTATAAGTTTAACAAATTTCTAGTATCAAAAACTCTGATAAAAAATTTTAAGTTGGTTATTGATTCAGCTGTCGCAAATAAAATTATCTTAACTGTGGTTACAATTAAAAACGAATTTTAATACTGTAAATGGCAAATGGTTTTGAAGTTTCACAGCTAAAATATGTAATAATGACCCAAAAAGTGTACATAACTTATTAAACATCTATTGTAGGTAAAATACAAAAAGCATTTGCATCGCAAAACTTACATATATGTTGTTACAAATTTATTTACTGATACATACATCGACTTTTATTAAAATTTAATTAAGCGCGCTAGAAAATAGCGCGTTGTGGCTATAAATAGATTACAATGTTGTAACTTAGCGCGTTCTAGTGCGTTTTGAGAAGGGCAATAGCGCGTTTGGGTTGTAAATAGTTTGCACAGCTGTCTCTGATATCAAAACTTCAATGACAGCGATCTCATTAAATTCTGACATACATATATAAAATGAATTAAAAATACAGTCTTGTTATGTTTTTATTTTGATTGAATAATTAATTAGTTATGTTTAATTTCCTCATTTTATTTTATTTTTATTTGTTGAATAATAAAGTACTGAAATCGCCAAGATCTCATAATTTTTATGTATTTAATGTTATTTATTCTTGTAATGTTTTTAATCATTTTAATGTCGTTGTTTTTTATTATTAACAACTGAAATGGATTAAATATTTTATAATTTTTTGGTTATTTATTGAGCCCATACTTGTTCATACACATAATTTTTTTTTGGGTGGTACGCGAATTGTTGGTTGGGAGTTTTGTGGTACGCGAACCAAAAATGTTGAATAGCTCTAGTTTATAGAACACAATTTGGGTGTTATTGAATGGCCAAGCCAGTTTCCCGACCTGAACCCCATCGATAATCTTAGGGGTGAATTAAAGCCACCAATTTTCTAAGCTTCCTTGCAGTAATGAAAAAAATTTTGGAAAAATATTCAACAGGTCTGGTACAGTATCCCAGTAAAGACTTGCCGTAATTTAATGTCATCCATGCCCAGAAGAGTAGATGCCGTTTTTAAAAATAACGGTGGGTTTACTGGATATTAATAGTCTGCTTAGTATTTATTTAAAAAAATAAACCTACATGTACAAAAAGTTGTCTTAATTTTAAGTTTTTTCGTATGCACCTATTTTATTGTGGACATGAAAATCCGAACATTTTTGGAATTTACGTTATTTTAAAATTTTCTTATTTTAATTTTAGCTTTGAATGAATTTTTAATGTGCCAAATGCGTTAACTTAATAAATAAATTATGTATTATTAAATAAAATATGCACCCTTATTCCAGTTGTCAACATCGACGTCACGTCAATACAATACCAAAAAATAAGGCCTTGTCTACTCACTCTCGAGAGCAATTCTGTGCTATTGACAGTCTATTTCTGTTACTTAAGGTCTAGAAAATAGCATGAGCCTATGAACAGCAGTCAGTTGTTTTCGACAACGGATATACAATCATCAATATTTTGGTATTGTATTGACGTGTCGTTGATGTTGACAACTGGAATAAAGGTGATGGAATAATTTAAAAACCTTGCTTGAAAGGTCTTTTTCAATGTCCAAAAACGTTCTAGGACCAAATAGATTGAACTTTAAATTTTAAAATATAAGGCAAATGTTATTTTTACATGTAAATAAATAATATAAATTTTTTATTTCTGTCTATGTACATATGTATATGTTACGTATATATGTATTTTTACATTCTGTACCTTCATTCTTATGTTTACCTAATTGTACTGAATTCAAATATTAAGGGTTTTCATGAGAACTCTTAAAATTGCCATTTGTGCACTTGGGCAAACTTGCGAGACTTGTTTCATGAAGCTCCTTTTGAACTTTTGCGCAAACAGTTTATGTAAATTTGAAACAAACGTCAGAAAGTTAATTTAACAATAATAATATAAGAAAATTTCAAAAAATTTTTAATTTAAAAACATTAATATATTTAAAATTGTTTATCTAATTGTTCGACCTTTTGTATATATTTAATGAAACAATTTTTTTTTTTAATATATATTGTTTTTAATTTATCGATATTTCGTTAATCATTGGCTAACTTCTTCAGGATATTTCTTTCTTTTTTATGTAATTTTTATATTTTGTTTTTAATTATTTTTGAATTGATTTTTTTGATTTGTTCAAATGTAATCGACCAAAGAAATATATGACTTAGACCAGTTTCATAATTAAGGGCACATATGCTAAGTATAAGATGTTAATAAAGATTAGGTTTTAATTTATATGTATGTATGTAAATATGAAATATATTCTTATTTTAAAATTAATAAAAACTAATGAAGAAAAATTAAACACTTAGGGCCTCTTTCACCAATTCTATTTAAATATCAATTCATATTTAAAAGTAGTTTTTCATTTTCATCAACATTTACTCATTGAATATTTAAATACTGTTTTAATAGTCAGCAATCTCCATTTAAATATTGACTTTGCAACAGCTGTTTCTAACCAAAGAAAAAAATTATTTTTGTCAATAAAAGTTATAAGTATTTAATTTAACAAATAACAAAAATGGAAAGTGCAGAAAGTGATAGCGATTACGATATTATTGTTAAAGTTTTTATCGAACGAAGACCGCGAATCATAAGAGATCGGCGTAATTTTTTCACATATTATTATGAAGAGGACTTCAGATTTAGATTCCGTATATCCGAGAAGCAGCATGGACAATTTTGGAACTAATACGTGATAAAGTAAAATATAACAGCAATAGGTACTTTTTATTTCCTTCGATATGAATCCTTAGTAAAATGTTTCACAATTGTAGAAACCGTCCTATGTCGCCAGAAGAAATGTTTTTATTGACCTTGCGATTTTATGCAACTGGATGCATGCAGAGAACAAGTGGTGATTTGTGTGGCGTTTCGAACAGCTCAGCATCAAGGGTTATAAGAAGAGTTTCTCATAACATTGCACGGCTTAGAGAAAAATTTATTAACATTCCTTCAAAGCCAGAAAAGCGACTTGATGTTCAAAAATTTTTTTATAAAATAGCCAAATTCCCACGTGTATTGGCTGCCATTGATTGCACGCATATTAAAATAAAGTCTCCAGGCTAGTACAGTAACTTGAATGCAATTATCGTTTTAAACTAAAATGTAAAATTTAGGTGGTGAAGATGCAGAGATTTATAGAAACAGAAAGGGATTTTTTTCCTTTAATGTTCAAACATTATGCGATAGTCAACTAGATATAATGGATATTGTTGCTCGTTGGCCAGGCTCCACCCATGATGCTACAATTTTTCGTAATTCCCGTATATGCAGCAGGTTTGAGTCAGACGAATTTGGAAGTGCAGTCATTGTAGCCGATGGCGGATACCCATGTAATAAGCATTTGATGACACCTCTTTCGAAAATAAACGCGGAATCTGAGTCACTTTATAATGAGTCTCTTATAAGAACACTCAATTGTGCAGAACGAACATATGGTGTTTGGAAAAATCGCTTCCCTGTACTATCTCTTGGAATTCGTATGAATGTGAGGGCAGTGGAAGCAATCATCATATCAACTGTTGTTTTGCACAATTTGTGTAATTTATCTAATGATAAAAACTATCCGCCGTTGCCAGATGGAGTAGAGAACGACATTCGGGCTGCACTTAATGTTCCTGTCTCACAATATTCTCAAAACAAAAGCGTTCATCGGCAAGATATTGGGCCTTATCGTGGTTGGCGTTTTTCGACTTCAAATTCGACTATTTGTAGTTGATTAAAGAAAACAAGCTATATTTTTCTTTAATCTAGTACAATACGCCTCACTTTCGCCGCAAAATCGCCAATCACAATAAGGGGGATTATAAATAATCAATTTCAAAATTTGTAAATGTATATACACATACAATGTATGTATGTATATCACAAAAAAATATTTATTTAACTATTTCTAATAAAATAAAAAAAGGCACTTCATGTCATTATATGTATGTATATATGTATGTATGTGTACATTATTTTAAAGCACTGAGATCTGTTTCCTATAAACTATTGAATTGAAATGAGTATTTATGCACATTTTCTTGACGTTGCGAGTTCTGCTTCATGCTTCTCGGCCAATAGGCGCATTTGAAGCTCATGCATTTCCTTCATTTGCACAACACGAAGTTCGTGCTCAGTTTCTATTATTTCGATTTCTTTCTTTAGCTTCACTTCCGTCCATTTAGCTTTAACATCGGCGAGTTTCGTCCAGCTACTTTGCTTATCACTTGGTTGCTTTGAAGAATTTAGCTTTTCGCTTTTTTTAGCTTTCAGCAAACCTGGAGTATAGCTTTCCCATGGGACTGACTCCTTTATGGCACATTCAGCTTCTGTAAAGGAAATATTACTTAAGAAAATTATCAGTTAAAGTAAATACCTTCAACAGGAATATCTTCTACTTCGATGATAAATGAATCACTGTCATATGGTGATGCGAGTCCATCAACCTGTTTTGGTGGAATAATATTTTTTAAAAGATTATCATAGGCATTGTTTTCCTGTTTTATTGGTGGTCCTCCACCAGTTCTATAAAGCGCACGCTTTTCGACAGATGTACGTTTCTTCAAGTTGCTTCTTAAATTTAAATATTTTGTCTTTAAGACTTTCAAAGTTCTGCTAGGGCTTTCGGGCGTAGAATTGAACTGCATTTCCACTTCCTTCCAAGCTTTATCTTTTTCTACGCTACTAACGCTATCCGTTTTTTTATTTTCTATTACGGAAGCCCACATTCCACGGTATTTAATAATAATTCAATTTCTCCTGCAGAAAAATTTTTTGTACGCGCTTAAATTTTTGTTTGTTTTTATTTTAATAAACAGCTGGAAGTTGCCGCTGTCATGTTATATAGCAAAGGGTTACCATTTTTTCTTGTGTTTCATTATTTAAGTTGGTGAAAATAAAAATTTTTTAAACAGACTAAATAGAGATCTTTAATTAAATTAAATTGTGTTTAAATATTTTTGGCGAAAGAGACCCTTGTTGTTACTTCTACGTTTTTATTATTTATTTTAATTTTACTCGCCGCTTTTTTTACTTTTTGATTATCCAACGCGAATAATACCAGATATAAATCTTTGCAATTGTATAGGAGGTGGGCGTGGCAGTGGTCTAATTTTGTTCATTGTTTTTTTGACAGCGGTACATATTGGCCTAGTAACACCATGTCTAGCTTCATTTGTTTCCAAGATATTTAATTTTGTCTCCCTAGAATGGCTAAATTCTACACTGTGCGATGTTATTAACCTTAAAATTTTGTTCTGCCTTCGTTGGATTCCCTCTAGATTAGAAGCTGAAGCAGTGCCCCATACCTGAATTCCTAAGCACCATATGGGTTTCAAAAGCGACTTCTCTATTAACTGCCGTATTCAGAAAGACTAATTTTGGTCTACAAAAGGTTTACAAAACAAATTTGGCAAGGAAATTTTGTTAAACGTTTTGTAAACTTAAATTATTTTTTTCTGAATAAGGCCTTAAAATTTCACAATCTAGACTGAGGGTGGAATTTCTACCAATCAGCCAATGTATCTGAGTTAATTTAAGTTTCATTTCATTCAATGTGGTGTTTCCATGTAAGCCGTCGGTCAAAGTGTATATTTCACCTGTGAATGTTGAGGAACAACTTGGTTGTCGATTCGAATGGGAGAACAAGTATATCTTCGTAGGGAAAATGTGACATGAACACACTTTTGTTCGTTTACTGTTATTCTCCATAAGTTCAACCATAGTTCCAGGAGGTTAATATGTTCCTGAAGATATCAGGATGCCTCGTGAGGGTTTTCATGCATACTAAGACAAGTTGTATCATCGGCAAATGTAGAAATGGGGATATTACTGCCCACAGGCATATCACAGGTATAAATCAAATACAAAACTGTCCCCAGTATACTCCAATGTGGCACACCGAATGAGATAGTTTCGGACACACTCATGAAGTCTCCTTCCACAACAGTGAACTTCTGGGCAAGAATATAGTTTTCCAAAAGCGTAAGAAACATCAATAAAGTTTTTCCTATAAATTGAACCAATCTGTTTGTTTAACTATGCTATGCTGACTTCTAACACCAAATTAGTGGTCATGTATGCACACATTATCAGTTAGAATTGGGAACAATTTTGTCATGAGCAGCTTTTCGAAGAGCTTTGACATTGTTGACAGTAAACTTATTGGCCTATATGACTCAGCCTTGGTAAGATATTTTGCCTACAAATGTTCAAATATGATTAGATTATTTTTTGCATAAAAGTATTCAAAATAAATGGGATATTTTTCTAAAAAATATAAATAAAATTTGTAACAAAGTTATAAAATTGGTACCTTTTGTTGGGATTGCTAGAAATCATAATTTTACAAATAAAATATATAAATTATATTTATTATGCACAGATAAATAAGTACCACTCATTATTTTGTAAGCCATTAAAAGAGTTCAACTACCCATTACAAAATCGCGAAAACTTTTTGCTGGGATATAACAGTTCGAATACCCTATCATAAACGTCAACCTCTACAATTCACTGGTATTCAAATAAATCGTGTAGACTCATCATTTATAAGTAGTTGACTTTAAAGTGTAAAAAATACGTACTGATTAATTTGGGCTCTGATAAAACTTTTAGTTTTTGTATCGCTAGTTAAATTTAAATTGTATATTCACACACATTCCGTACTCTTCACAAATAATTAAGTATCATAAAATATTTGCTACTTCAAGTTGGTAATTTCCTAACTTTCTCTCAGAATGTTTACTTTTATGAAAAACTTATTAAATTCTTACTTTATTACAGGAACATGAAAAAGCGTGCATTGTAGAAGACGATGACGTTATATTGTGCGACACTCCTGAATTATGTGATAACCAACAATTAATTGGAAACAACTTGGAAGATAACAAGAAGCGTATCGGCTTTTTGTTAAATTTTAACTTACAATATAAAAGTAGCAATAACAATACCAAAAGCATTAGAAAGTATGATAGGGTTTGTATGTCATCAGAAACTCTGCAAAAAGAAAGCCAATTTATGATAGTTGATAACAAAAAACGAATATCTAGAAGAAATCGAGCCGTTCATTTAGCGTCAAGATGTCCTACAATTCCTTTGTCTTCTCCTGCAGGTCAGTTATTATTGAGAGCTACTAAAACTGTCATTACTTCTGAGTATCTTATTGAGCGTCTTGAGCGACTTGAGAGATTTTGTCCTGCGCCTTTAATATCTAAATTGACGTCGCGACCAAAGTTTTTAGAAAAGAAAAATACGTTTTCTCCTCATTGCACTTTTAAAAAACCACAGGAATACAGCACACATTTATATGTTTTTCCACGTCGACAGTTTTCACAAAAAAGGAGAATGGAAAATATTTTACTGATAAACTCAACTCTTTTGAGACGATGTCGCCCAATTTCTGTGAGATTAAAAAAAATTTCCGATTCAAATAAGCCGTTGAGTCCATCTAGTAACAAATTGAATATCAAACTCACTCGGGATAATTCACGAAGCTCCAACTGGAAGGTATCATTTCCAAGTAATGAAATAATAATAGATACCATAGATTTATGTACCTCCGACGAAGAAGACAATCCAAAAAATGTTTGTCCTTCAGATATTCCATGTACTGCTAACAGCAGCATAGACTCGGGCATTGTGGGAAGCAGTAACAATAATTTTATTAACAATTCATTAGAACTACATACGTCTATATCAGAAATTAGAAAACAGCTTAATTTTCCTGCAGAAACTTCTTTATTTACTAAAAGTATAAACAATTATCATAATGATATCGAAAATTGCAAAAATACCTCATGTTTGATGAAAATTGTAAAGAAAAGTGAGAACAAAAAAATTGCGATGGATGGTATAAATAAATCTCTGACTTGCGTCGATGATATTGAAACAAAATTTGCAAATCCATTCAGTTCATCTTTATATATCCTCTCTAATCGTACTGCAACAACGCCTGTAACAACAATCCAAACTTTAAAAAAAAACAAAGAAGAAAGCGAAACATATAAAAAAGGAAAGTCCTTAGGAAGTAGCTTAACAGATGCAGGAAGCTGGCTATTATCCGAACATAACGTTAATTTAATTTCAAATATTGAAAATGATTTCATAGAAAAAAAAGAAAATACTAAATCAAATACAACTATAGATAAAAAAAACACATTACCATTGTTATTTAACAAAAATCGTATAATATCAATTGATTTAACATCTTGAATATCTAACGAAAACCTTTTTAATTTATATTTTCATCATTTCAAGTCTTTTTAAGTTTAATACTTACATATGTATACTTTTAATATTCATTGCAAAGGCCTTATAAATAAAAAATAGTTTTAGTTTCTTATGCTGAGTACATATTATGTATTTTTGTGGCTTCGCAATAGTGTGTAGTGGCAACGTTTGTCATTTCCGATCTTTTTGGTTATATTTTGAAAATTACACCACAAAATGACAACAAAATAAAGCCAAATGTGTATTCAGAATTACTTACATGCATATGTAAATTATGGGCCTTTTTCTCTAAATCACGTCACAAAAGTGAAATTTAGTGAAAACAATAACATTTGAAACTTTTTTTTTATACAAATTCTAAAAATGAGAGAGAGTGAGAGGCAAGCAAGTGAAGAATTTGCATGAAAACCAAAAACAAAATTTTGGTTTGTAAAATTTATTTTTGTTTTCATAAAAAATATCACTTTTGTAACGTGATTTAGGGAATTCAGCCATATATTAAAATAGAGTTTCTCTATATTGAAAGACTTTTTCATAAATTATTTGTATTTTTATGTTATGTATTTGATTTCTAAATTAATGCTTTACTCTTATTAAGGTTAGCATAAGAGTTCAATATGTCAAGTATATTGGAATACTTGGAATGGATAAACAAGTAGCAAGTATACATATATTTCTTCTATTTTTTAATAATATATGAAATGTATAATTTAATTTCCAAATAAAATAAAAAGTTAAATATTTAGTGTAATAAATGGAACTTATATAATAAATTTACAAAATTGAGTAAATTAATTTTTAAACTAGCCGAGAATTCAGGGTAAGTAAGTGCGCACTATTTTGCTCTTTTGTTCATTTTGCATTAAAATTTCGATCCCTGCTTGTCATCTATTTTTCTAGTCTGTTCTTGCCTATCCATGTTAGATCTAAATTATCCTGTGCTTTATTAATGTCAAAAATTGTATATGGTAAAAGTAAAGTTGGCCGGGTTTACATCTGTGTGCCATGTGCCACACAAGCGTAAAAAAGCGTAACCAAGTAATTACTAATGAAAACCTGTTTGATTCAGACATGTATTTAAAGATAAAAAAGATACAATTTTTGTAATTCTCCCAGCAAAAAAGTTTGCCTACTAGAATGAGAAAAAGTGTATGTATGTATGTATGTATGTTCAAACTATACTTTTTGCCTACAAACATCCAAAAGTTAATGGATTACTGATTGCATAAAAGTATTCAAAATATAATGGCTTATTTTTTGCACTAAAATATGCAAAAAAAATTTTAGATTACTTTTTGTTTAAAATTATTCAAAAGTTAATGAGCATTTTTTTCTTTTTGTTGTCTTCGAAACTCATTTTCACGATAAATTTTTCTGTAGATATACATACATATTTCGTTATAAACTAGAAATTACTACATTAAGTACTTTCGCGTAATGGTATAAATAAGCTGTTATTTTGTTCATTACTGGACAGTCATTATTAAACATATAAAATAATTAGATAAATATGTACCACTCATTACTTTGTAAGCCATTAAAAGAGTACTACCCATTACAAAATCTTGCACATTTTTTGCTGGGCTATCTTGTTTTTTTAATTTAAATAAAAAGTTACGTACAAAGTAAAATTTGTTAAAAATTAATACTGCCTAAATTTGTGATAATTACTATAATTGAAACTGTAGATACGTCAGAAACTACATACAAAGTACAGTAAAAAATGTTCGTTAGAGTAATAAAGAGTTTCCTAAAGGCTTAAACATATACATGATTGATTGCCCCTTATAAAAGAACTCATTTAGGTACGAGTTTTATTTTGATAGTTTGTGAGTTGCGAGGTTTAAATGAAACCAACACTCCTTTGTAAGTGGTAGAAGATCTGTAGATACAAGAAGTTATAAAAAGATAAATAAGGGGCTGTCCGTATATAACGTAACGCTGTTTTCTCCGATTTTTGACCCCACTCCCCCCCTCATAACCAATCGTAACAAAACAATGACACCCCCCTTCCCCGAGAGAATAACGTAACAACGAGCGAAAAACATTATATAGTTTAAAAAGTTTTTATTTAAAAAAATTAAATTTAATTAATTGTATTAAAGTCATGTCATTTGTTAGACTAGCACAGTGCGTAGACAAAAATTAAATAAGCTTAGTCATGAACGCACTCCAAATATTAGCAAAAATATTTTTTAAATTTCTTCGAAGTGTCCTCAAACTCCAAAATTTATGGTTTTATGGAGTTTTATTATGGTTATTCCTAAACCTTATGTATGAATTAGTGATGCGTATTCGACTTCCCAAATATTCTGCCATTTCTAGATATGTACTCGTATTCGTTTAAAAAATATATGTATAAAAAATTCATAAATCCAAAAAGAAATTTAAATGAATAGCACACAAATATTAGTTTGTAATAATTAAAAAAAATAAATTTGTTTCTATATTTTTGCTAACCTTTTTTCCGCCAGATAATGTGCTATAGTATTCCGTATTGATGACTGAGCAGTATTTGAAACACCAAGATGAGAATTGGCATTAGCCTCACGTCGCTTTCACTAGTGTCTATAAGTGAAGTCGTCGTGTATTTTTGAAGATCTTGAAGATACTCCGTTTAGCCATCTTTAAATAAATCTAAAATGTGCGTGAAACTAAATAAAAAATTATGAGTCTAATGCAAAAAAAAACTTAATGCTTTGAAAAGCAATGTTAAGCAAAGTTGCATTCTCAAAAAATTATTATATTAAAATTCTAAAGTATGTGGTTTGTTAAGACTACAAAAACTTAATAATTCCTTCTAGGTAGAGTACCAGAGTCTTTACTAGACTCTTAAATAGCCATGTCCAAAGATTTTGAAGTTTCACTTAAGTTAGGATCATTGAACATACTTCTTTGTTTGTATGAAAAATAATTGCTGAATGCTCACCTTTTGTAAATGAACAAAAATAATTATTCAGACAAAAAACTAGTTTTAATACTACAAAATATGAAAAAATTTATTACGTCGCACAGTGGCTGTCACCGATTTTTAAAATTTTTACGCCTTTTTGTAGCTAATATATCCAGATTAAGGTAGCCAAAAACTTAGGTTAAACTATTGATAATTGTGGGCGTGGCATGCTGTCAAACTCAACCGTTTTTTTAATTTCAGAAAAAGGTGTTTTTCTTTTGTTTTTTATCAAAAATAAATGGTTACTACTCGCAAGCTATCATCGATAACGGCCTGCAGTCTTTTTTATAATGTTGGTAGGAGTATAGTCTTTAGTTGTTGTAAGTGGTCACAGCTCTAGCGTTTAATATTACGGGCTTTATGAAATATTTATGAAACTACTATATTTTTCTCAAATTTAAATTTTAGTGGAATAGAACTTCTAGGGAACAAAAGGGAACAAGAAACGTATACCACCAGGAGAAAGGTGAAAGTGTCCTCTTTAACGCTATATATACTTTTGCACCCGTGACGACCCGTGGGTAGAACACTTTTTTCATTTTAATGAAATTACTCTAAAAAAAATTCAAATTAATTTAAACAGCCCTATAAGTACTCGTATACAATAGTGTCTTAAATTTTCACTTTTTTGCCTTAAAGTTTGTTTTTTTTTACTTTAGACTACGTAAAACGAAAAAAATTAAATATAATACCTGCGAAAGGGTTTAATGGCTTTGTTTTGATCAGCAAAAAATAAGTCATAAAATTATCACAATAGGTTCTACAGTAAACATATGATCTCTTTCTGAATTTACCTGTTATCAAATGTTAGGGTCAACCAAAGTCATAAACATTTTTATAACAATAATGGCGACATTAAACCACTAAAGATAAAAAACAACCCCATATTGGCGAGATACTAATCAGTTTTACCTGATATTAAGGTCTGAATAACATGTGCAGTTTTGTTCAATTTAAGCACTACCTGCTATGAAATTGAAGATCAATGTGTGAATAACATGTATCTAAAAATGTATAAAACTACGGATTCCATAAGGGATTACTCAGTAATAAGTTAATCCTTTAATTGTACGGATAAAATATAACAAATAAAAATATTCAGATAAATATGGAGAGCTTCAGTTATAAAGAACTGGCCGAAGAGTATTTTAGAAACAAAAACCAGGAAGATGTTCTTAGTTACGTTAAAATAAAATTAAACTTAAATTCGTGTAGCACCGAAATGCAAGAGCAATTATCTAATTTCGTCAAAGCACTAAAAAAACGCTACAAAGAAGTTAGCTACAGTAAAGAAAACTTTTATATAAAAAGTGCTAACTGGTTAGAAGGCCAACTTACTGTCGCTGCAGAAACAGCAAAGCAAGATAAGGCTGGAAGACCACGCAAATCATTAATGGGCAACTGCAGTGATAGATCTAAGAGGCGGAAACTTAAAGATTTTAACGATGCAATTGGTTGTACAAATATAAAAGAATCTTTCCTACATCAATTACGATCACAGAACCAATTATCAAAAGTGGATATCATTGAAAAAGTTGTTAAAGCTAGTCCAGTGAGAACAAAACGGATTCTTAAAAGTATACCAACTCCGAGTGATGCAATACAGTACACAAATGAGGAGGCATTAGCATTATTTCTGGATTTGAAATTAACAAAACAGCAATATATTAAGCTCAGACTGCGTGCGATTGAAAAAGGGTCAAATATGTATCCAGCATATCATTACATAACCGCTGCTAAAATAGACTGTTTGCCATCAAAGGACACTATTACAATCACACCAATTTCGGCAGAGGTACAACTACAATCTCTACTTGATCATACAGCCGAACGCTTGCTACAATCAATAACAGGAAATGAGTTAAAGAAATATGGAAACACAAAGTTAATTCTTTTTTGTAAATGGGGATGTGATGGTTCCTCGGGACAAAAACAATAGAAACAAGCTGTATGTGAAAATATTTCGGACTCAGATATGTTCATGGTATCATTTGTACCATTGCGATTGAAAAAGATTTTGGAAGATTCAGAGCCTTCGACTAGTACAACGCAAACAATGGATATTTGGAAAAATGAGACACCATCTTCTACGAAATACTGCAGGCCAATTAAATTTGAATTCAAAAAAGAAACTCATGATGCCATTAACAAAGAAGTTAGTGATATCAAGGCCCAAATTGCAACACTACAGCCATTACAATTACAGTTAGATGGGCAGCAAACTGAAGTAAGCTACCAATTAGTGCTGACAATGATAGATGGAAAAGTAGGTCAGGCTTTGACTAACACGAAGGCTGCATCCAGCTGCATTATATGCCAAGCAACATCAACCCAATTAAACCAAGTCCCGACAAAATCATTAGATAATACCGATGCATATGAATTTGGATTATCACCACTACATGCAAGAATACGACTTATGGAACACATACTAAAAATCAGTTATGATTTGGATTTCGGGTCTTCAGGATCAATAAGAAACAACGAAACCAACAAAGAGTTAAGAAGTTCAAAAAAGAAACATGTTCTAGATGAATATCGCAAATTAGGATTGATTATAGATCAGCCAAAACAAGGGTCAGGCAATACAAATGATGGCAATACCGCAAGAAGATTCTTTTCAGATCCAGAAACAGCATCTGAAATAACAGGAGTGGATTTAAACCTTATTTTCAGGTTTAAAATAATCCTAGAAGTACTTGCGTGCAATGAAGAAATTGACTCTAGAAAATTTGGAGATTATGCTAAGGAAACTGCAAAAATATATACAACCAACTACCCATGGAGAAATATGTCTGCAACAGTTCATAAAATCCTTTATCATGGAGAAGATATCATTAAATATCATTTGGTGCCACTTGGAGCTCTATCAGAGGAGGCTCAGGAAAAAAGAAACAAGGATTACAGATTTTATAGAGAGCACAATACTAGAAAAATTTCACGAAATTCAACAAATGAAGATCTATTTAATATATTATTGGCAACGTCAGATCCGTTCATCTCCAGTATTCGAAATCAATGGAAAGTGGAACATCGGGATTTAGATGAAGAAGCCAAAAAACTACTAAAGAACAGAAATAGCACAGAACAAAATATGGAATATTTACAATCAATATTTGAGTCAAATGAATAATAATCATAATTGCCTTTCATTGTTATTTAAGGTACGAAAAGCATACTATTAGTAAAAAATAATAATAAACAGAACCTACCATTGTTACAAATGCTATTAAAATTTATTGCAGTTTTTATTTTTAATATGTTTTTTAAAATGATTAAATTCGACAGCAAAAAATAATAAATTTTTCTGTAGTAATAGCAATATTTTTAGATAATATTATTAAAGTTTTTTTAAGTGTAACTATTCTTTGAGTGTAAACAAAATTGCAAATTAGACAGCAAAAAATTTTTAATTTTTCTGTAATAATAGCAAAATCGTTGATTTTACTATTTTTTTTTAGTGTAAAATTTTTTTTGAGTGTAACATTAAATAAATTCCATTATTACAAAACATATTTATAATTATTACTAATTTCCATATATTAAATTTTTTAATAAATAAAAAAATAATAAACCCATATTTCACTCTAAAAGTTAAAAAAATTCAAAAGTTCAACTTTGAGCTAGAATTCCTTAAAAAGTCCTCAATCAATTTTAATGTAATTAAAACTGAGTCAAACTGAACTAAATATCTATCCACTAAAATAAAAATTACTTCAATATTTTGATCAGTTCAAAAGTTACAGAATTTTGGCCAATGAAAAAAGATTTTCAGCCACTGTGCGTCGGTTAATCGGTCAATCGACTGAAGTTAACCGGTTTAACCGTTAATCGAAAAAAGCCAATTTTAAATTAACCGATTAACGGCTAACCGATTCAATACCCTAATATTTAGTTAACACGTATGATCGATTAGATAAATAAATTAGAAAAATATACGTATTTTTGTACGAAATTAGTAATTTTTTCTCTTACGTAACATTTTCAAAGACTTCCTCCCCATTCATAACAAATCGTAACAAAACTCAAACCCTTTCACCTACACACAAATTCAGGCAATAGTACATATAATAGCATATGTATTTTTTTTGGTAATAAATTATCATAAGGCTGTATGCTAATCTTATTGTAATAAGATTGTAAACTATGTGAAGTATCTCACATGTATATTTCAGTGTAAAACTTGTTATAATATCAGAATTCGAAGAAACATAAAAAAGAAAGAAATAGAAAATAGAAATGATTTAAAAAAAATTCAAATTTGTTAATAAACTGCTCGCATAGTCTAAAAAAGACTATTGATTTTTTATAATCACCCTTATTCGAGTTGTCGTCATCGACGTCACTTTAACACAATACCAAAAAATTGGGGCTTGCTTAGTCGCTCTCGAGAAAAATTTTGCGCAACTGACGATATATTTCCATTCCCTAAGGTCTAGAAAATAGCATAAACCTGCCAACAGGAGTCAGTTGTATCGGATATGCGAGCACCAATCGAGGGCAATTATGAATAAAATTCCGCGGGAAATTTTTCCCGGGGAACAATTTCAACTAATAGCAAGTGATAGGGAAAACAAAAAATTCTAATTGGAAAAGGGAGAAATTTCTCGCGGAACTTTATTCAAAATTGCCCTGAATACAACACAACAAAAACCAATTTTAATTAAAATTTAGTAAATATTTATTTTGTCCAATTATATATACATACTAGGATCTCCCTGTGGTCTAAATTAGACCACTTGAACGTATGTAAATATGTTTCTACATGTGTGTACAAAACCAAAATCAAACAGAATGTTGTTTATCTTCATGCAAATTTAAAACGCTGTTTTAGCACTTTTATGCCAATAATTTTGAAAAAAAGGACTCTCGGCATCTATGGACACCGGGCAGGAACGTAGTTCCTTACGTTTTACTTACCTTAGAAATTGCCCCCTATTACCAGACTACCAGGGGGTTAGGTAGTCTTATTTTTGATAAAATATATAGTGTTTGTGTGCTTGAAGGACTTGGAAATTGCGCCTTTCCCCTCCTCGTGCTCCTTTTTAAAAAAAAGTGTATAGCCATGTGCTTTTTTAGACTCAGATCTATCTATGTTTTGAATTTCATAAAAATCGGATAGATAGTTCTTAGAGGAAGAAAGTTTCCCCTACATATGATCGTGCTCCTAGTTTTTAAAAACATAAAATCTATGTGTTCATCTAGATTTAGATCTATCTAAGCTATCACATTAATTTTAGCCGTTAAAGCAAAAAAACAATAAATTTACTTTTGCATTTACAATATTTTTTAGGAGAGACACTTTCAGCTATCACTATCACGAACCACTTATCCAAGTCAAGAAAATTTTAGCTAGACTAAAAATCCCCGGAGTTCTCTGGCACTTTTCCGAAAAATTACGGCAAGACTGAAAATCTAAAACGTCCGCAGTGGCAGCACCATTATGGTATTCCAACAAACTAAAACGCTATGGAAATGGTTAATAACAAACTTTTAAAAAATTGTTGTGAATACTATTGTGAAAGGTTTATTATTAACAATTATCCTCACAAAAACATAAATGTGAAAAAGGCCAAGTTCCTTTCCAAAATTTAGGCCATTAAAAGTAGTGAGATAATTTTTTTTACCAAGTTCTTGTTTGGCACAATATTTATCACTGTAATATGCTATGCATTATATAAATTTGTAACTGTAAGTAAATATTTTCTAGTTGGTAACTTACCTAAGTCAATTTTTTTCGAAATTTCAGTTCTATGCCGTATAACATTGATCTAAGTTTTTATAAACATGGCCCCACATCCCTGATGTAACAACCACTGCTTTCGGATTTTTCCTGTACGCATCTCACCCCTTAACTTAAGAGGTATCGAATTTAAACTCTCTAGTTCAAATTCTAGCTTTAAATATTATGGCTGTTACCTCCACTCTCCGTCACTTTCTTAAACTCAAGATTTTGTTATGAGCAAAATCATCTTTTTAAGATGATAGTTTTAAGTTAAAGTTTCAGTTAAAAGTTTCAGTACAATATTAGCGTGGCTCCTGCCACTCCTGGTTTAAATATTTGGTTTTTTAGATTTTTCTAGTTGGTTTCTCATCTTGACCTACTGGCGTATCAAATTTCAGCTTTCTAGCGCAAATTTAATTATTTAATTTTTATGGCGTATTCCTGCCCACTTTTTTAAAAGAAAACATTTTTTAGTCAGTGCCAATCATACGTGTCAAGTTTTGATGGAAACGGACAATAATATCTACATAAGTAGTATAAATCTACTGATCCGAAGTACATGAAAGAAGAGACTTAAATTTTATTGACATGTTAACGCCCACTTTCTTAAAGGAAAATTTATAGCCTTTCATTATTAAAACATGCATGCCAAATTTCAATAAAACTGCTTACGCCAACGATTTAAATTTCATGTTTAAGTTGTAAACTTAATGGGCGTAGCCCATAGCCCTATGGCTATATTTTTCTGGCTTTAAGATTTTTCTAGTTAGTTTCTAGCTTAGAATACATGTCTATCAAATTTCACCTCATTAGCGAAAATTTAAATTTTTTTCTTACTTGTGTGATCAAGCCCAATTTTTCAAACTCAAGATTTTCTTTGGCGAGTGTTTATCTCTCCTGTTGAGTTTCGCTGGGAACGTGTTATAATGAATACATAAATAGTATATTTAAATGTGCTGATGCGAAGTACATACATGAAATAGGAATGCAAATTTTGTGGGTTTTTAACTCCCATTTTGTTTAAAGAACATTTATTACCTTGTATTATTGCAACATGTAACCCAAATTACAATAAAATCGCTGGAATTAAACGCATTGCATTTTTTAATTCTGACCTTTTTGGACGGCGCGGCTACGTCCTTGGCTATAATTTTCAGGTTTTAAGATTTTTTGTAGCTAGTTCCTAATCTAGAGGTACTTCTTTATCAAATTTCAGCTTAATAGTGCAAATTTTAATTATATTTTCTAATGGGCCTGATACTGCCAACTTTTTCAATCTCGAGATTTTCTTTGGCCAGTAGTTATTTTTCTTGTCGAATTTCATTGGAAACGGATAGTAATAAATTTAAAAACATATGTAGTACATTCAAATGTATATGAAATAGTAGGCTTAAAATGTATGGGCGTGTTAACGCCCAGTTTTTCAACGTAAATTCAGGGACCGTAACGGTTATAATTTTTATTTTAAAAATTACTTTTTAATCGATATTATTTGATTTTTATTTATTCCTCACAAAAAAACAGTTATTTCATGATTTTTATTTATTCCTCACAAAATAAGAGTATTTTGTTACTTTTATTTATTCCTCACATAATAACAGTTACCTTTTAATTTTTATTTTTTTGTTTAATTTTTAAAATTTAGAAAATGTAATTTTAGCGTTAAAATTAATATTACCCGTTTTAAAATTGAATTTATCGCCAGTCTGTAAAAAATATTAATATATGTTAAATTAAATTTAGTTTTTTATAGTTTATTCATTTTAAAAATTGAAATTTTTTTGAGCAAAAAAATAAATATCAGAAAGTAACTGTTATTTTGTGAGGAATAAATTAAAATCAAGAAATAACTGTTATTTTGTGAGGAATAAATAAAAGTCACAAAATAACTCTTATTTTGTGAGGAATAAATAAAACTCAATAAAGTAAAAATCATTGCATCTATAGGTAGTCCATGTAACATGGAGTACCTTGGTATATTCCTTTGCACGTAGGACTTCTCTATTAGTTTGCTTTTTTCAGTTTAAATTTGGAAAATAATCGTTATTTGCGATCCCTTCATAAATTTATAGCCTTGCATTATTGCAGCATGTATGCCAAATTTCAATAAAATCGCTTCAGTTAAAGACCTTAGATTTGTATTTTAAATTGTGAGCCTTATGGGCGCAGCCCCGCCCACCTTGGTAAAAATTTTTGAGTTTTCAGATGTTTCTAGTAATTTTCTAATCTATAACTACTCGTTTATCAAGTTTCAGCTTAATAGCACAAATTTTAATTTTTATATTATTATGGGCGTGTTTCCGCCCACTTTTTTAATCCAAAATTTTCTTTGGCTAGTGCTTATCTTTCCCGTTTAGTTTCGTTGGAAACGGATATTAGTAGTTACACAAATAGTACATTTAAATGTACTGGCCGGAAGTATATAAAAAGGTTTAAATTGTATGGGCGTTTTAACGCCCACTTTTTTTGTAAAAATTTATAGCCTCGTATTATTGTAACATGTGTGCCAAATTTCAATAAAATTGCTTGAGTTAAACGCTTAAGAGATGTGTTTTTAATTCTTAGCTTTATGGGCGTAGCCCCGGACCTTTGGTAAAGATTTTCGGGATTTCAGATTTTTCTAGGTGATAGCTCAGATAGTTTTACTTGTGTACCAAAATTCAGCTCACTAGCACAAAGTTTAAATTTTATGGGCGTAGCCCCGCCCCCCTGTCTAAAATTTTCAGGTTTTCAGATTTTTCTAGTTCATCGCTCACCTAGATCTACTTGTGTACCAAATTTCAGATCTCTGGCTTTAGCGGAAGTGCTTCATCAATTTGATGAGTATGTCAGTGGTCAGTGAGTACGTCTTAAAATATGCACTTTTTGCACCTCCATATCTCCGGAACCTTTCATTGTAAAACTTTCAAACTTCTCATATATATATATATATAAATGAATTTATTCTAATTATTGCTGGAGTTAATGTCGACGTCGTTGACGTCGTCTTAACGCCGAAATTGCGATGTTCGTCGTAAAATTTCATTTTGCTCTTAATGTAAACGCCGTCACTTTAACACAGCTGTGTACTACTGCATTGAATATACAACAAAATTTAAAATACAACAACATTGAATATACAACATCATTGAGCAACACCGCATCGACGCCGAAAAAGTAGAAACAAATTGGACTTTTTCGGCGTCGAATTTTTTACGGCGTTGATATTAACTGCTATCATACAATTTCATACGATTTAACTTTTTTTGACATTTGACGGCGTCGACGACGTCGACATTAACTCTAGCATATGGTTTAAATTTTATAATTTAACGATTGCGGGGAACAAAGTTATGAGGGTGGTAAAAACAGCTCGAATGGCTTCCTGTAAATATACATACTGCGTGCATTGGATTTTGTAAAGATAATTTAACCATTGCAATAATATTGCTTGCTTAAAAATACGAAACATATTTTCGTTGTTTAATTTTAGTGCAGTAAACGAAAATTTTGTTCATTTTACGAAAATAATTGTAGCATGTACAGAAAAAATTCGTAATTTTACGAAATTCTTAAGTTACAAAAATTATTTTGTACAATTATTTTCGTATATAGTACCATATTTTCGTTTGTTCTATTGAACTTGGGAGAAAATAAAACATTTTTATAAAATTGGAAATTTCGTAATAAAAACAAAATTTTGCTTTACTATCACTTTGTTTACAGTACAAAATTATGCTTATACAAGTTTCGTAAATTTTACGAAAAAATCATTTTGAAATATAAGAATAACAACTGTTGTGTTGTTTCATTTTTTAACATTTTCCCCTGTAAGGGCTTTATTTATATTTCCTTGTACAAAACGTGTTCTTTCTTACAAAGATAAATTATAATGACATTTACCGGAAGTCTGTAGGCAAGGTTGCACTCGCTTCAAATGTCAAAATAAGACAGCAGTGCATTACCCGAGTTGCCGTATGTCAGACCACTACAATCTCGGCCGACCTGACTAATCAATCGACCTCGATTGCAGCGTGTCTTGCACGCATTCATCCTCCAAAAACTCATAGTCCTCGTATTCGCTTGTGTTACCTTCAGTATCATCTGTGTCCTTTATTTCTAACCATTTCTTCAGCCGACTTGAATCTACTACACCCTTATATGGCAACTGTGTCACTTGACAATTCTCGACATCAGTTATTTCGTAACGATCATTTCCCAGTCGCTTCCGTATGACGTACGGGCCGCGGTATTTCGGTATCAGCTTTTTATTGACCCCCGAGGTTGTGTTAACGTTTTTCAATACCACCAAATCCCCTAGTCCGAACTCTTTGGCTGGTTTGTGATTCTTACTGAAATTTCTAAAGTTATTCTCTTGGGACTTTTTTATAGCTTCTAATGCCTACCCCCTTACTGCTTCTAAGTTTATGTCCCTATTACCATACCCATCATGCAGATGTTCCGTCAGTTCGTCTATTAATTCGCCACGTTGTTCGACCCCAAACAGCATTACGGCGGGCGACTGTTTAGTAGAGCCGTGTCTTGAGTTGTTAATAGCAAGTTCAGCCTGTGACAACTTTACGACCCAATCAGAATGGTCTATAGGTTCGGATAACTTTGCCAGCATACCCCGCAAGTCCCTATTCACCCTTTCCACTTGCCCGTTCGATTGCGGCGATGCTACAGATGCCTTCACATGTACAATATTTCTTTCACTCACGAATCTACTAAATTCATTGGAAGTAAAACATGTACCCCTATCGCTAATTATCCGTCTTGGCCGGCTATAGTTATCAAAATATTTCTGCAAGGCGCAACACGCCTCCCTTGTCCCCGGAGAATTCACTGCATAGAGTTTAGTGAACTTTGTAAATGCGTCCACAATTACCAATACATGTTTCCGTTTGGATCTCACCGATGGCAACGGACCAAAATCGTCGATATGCAGGGTATCAAAAGGTATAGCCTTTTTCTCTATGCTGTACAAGTTCCTTTCATTCCTCCTATGAGGGGCCGAATAGTATATGCACTTTAGACAATTCCTTATAAACTTATTCAGTTTATCCTTCATGTTTGGGAACCAATAATATTCCCTTATACGGTCCATACACTTATTGGGAAGTGACCAATTAATACATGACCATACTTCTCATGCATTAATCTCATCACATTCTCTTCCAATTCCGCTGGTACGTACAATTGTTTCTGCCCCTGATTACCTAATCTGAATACCAAACCATTTTCCAATACAAATCCTTCCACTTCCCCCCTTTCCAGTCCTATCCGTGTGTCCCGAATATTCGGATACCTAGACTGTGTAATCTGAACATTAACGTCAACCTCGTCGCCATCAATAACCCCCATAATTGGTTCACGACTTAATGCATCGACATGAGCCATCAGTTCACCCCTTCTGTGTCTTATACAGTAACTATAGTTCTCCAGTTCCATTGCCCATCTAGCAATCCTATTGTTTATCAACTTCTTGCTCAGCGTCAGCGCGAGTGAATTACAGTCAGTCACTATTGTGAATGGGACCCCCTCCAAATATACACGAAACCTCCTCAAAGCGTAAATTATGGCTAGAGTTTCCAGTTCAAAGCTATGGTATCTAGACTCCGCTGGGGATGTGCACTTTGAATAATAAGCCACTGGGTGAAATCTACCATCTTCTTGTTTTTGTAAAAGAACCGAGCCGTACCCTTTCGTACTGGCGTCCGTGTGCAACTCGGTCTCTCGTTGCTGGTCATAAATTGGCGTTCGCCAATTTATTCCTCAATTTCACGAATGCCTCCTCACATTCGATCGTCCAGTCAAAAACCTTGTTCTTCCTTAAAGCGCACAGTGGTCTTGCTATCCTTGAAAAGTCCGCCACAAATCTGCGGAAGTACGAAAACAGCCCTAAGCATCGTTCCACCCCTTTGTAGTCCGTAGCCATAGGATATTCCTTTATAGACCTAATATGATCACCATTAGGCCTGATACCCATTTCGTTCACATGATACCCCAAATAATCCAACTCACGATATGCGAATCTACACTTGCCCAAATTCAGTCGTAATCCCGCCCTGCTCAAGACTTCTAAAACGTCAGATAATAGCCGTAAGTGCTCCTCAAGTGTCCTAGTTGCAATGATAATATCATCCAAGTATACTACTATTTTCCCCGTGTCTATAAATTCCCTTAAAACTTTATTAATAAAGCGCTGAAATACCGCACCAGCATTCTTCAGCCCGAAAGGCATATAACAGTACTCGTACTGTCCCAACGGCGTAACAAAGGCCGTGTATTTAATAGACTCATCGTGCATAGGCACCTGATGGAAACTATTTTCCAAATCGAGGGCTGAAAAAAATTTCTTGTTACCCAAATAGTCCAAGCAATCCTCAATCACCGGCAAGGGATAGTTGTCCTTGAGCGTAATCCTATTCAGGGCTCTATAATCGACACACATCCTCAATTCCCCGTTTTTTCTCCTAACCAATACAATAGCCGACGCATATGCCGAGTCACTCAGCCGTATAATGCCCTTCCGCAAAAGTTCCTCTATTTTCGATTTTACCTCAGAGCGCTCACGATAAGAAAGTCGTCTAGGGCTGCTATAAACAGGCACATCACTGACTACTCTAATACTCATGCAATAGTCAGTTGGATCCGGTCTGCGATCCAGTCCACCGAAATACTTTTCCCCACAATCGATCTCACCCTGTCCGTACTACCTATGTCTAATTCTTCGCTAATATTCAAATCCATGCCACCCTCGAGTCCACAAGATATCCCCAAAACCTCCTCACAACCCTCGTTCTCTTGAATGATCCCCACATCAGTACCCCTCTGAAACATGCCATCGCCACTACCAGAAGCAACCGCCTCATCATCGTTACGACTTTCCATATCATACGAACCTTTTCTCTTGACTTGGGATATAGTGTCAAGAAAAAAATCTTCGTCACTCAAAGCATAAGGCAATTCATCAGATAAGTCTCTTACTATGGTTTGAAATTCAGGCTCTTTATATATATTAAACGACATAAGCGCACAATGTGTTTTCTTATCAATATTAATGTATTTTAAATTCATTCGTAACATTTCATCTTTTGTATAGTTAATTTTTACATTGCATAAGTGAACATTCAATTTCTGCAATACGTCTCGACCAATCAACAGCGGCACTATGGCTTCATTGTCTGGCAAGATAAATAAATTACATTCTACTTTTTTATTTTGAAAATATATGTCACATTCAGTCAGTTCTCGTTGTACATTCATAGTGAACAGTCAATTTAGCGGAGTTTTTATTTCATACTAAACAAAAAAAAAAAAATTTTACGAAAAAATATTCGGAATACATATTGTTATTGTTAGCTTTATTTGCATTGCTAATATTTTTTACATAGTCATAATTAACAAAAACAAAAAAACCGTAATAAAAAAAAAACAAACAAACAAACAAAAGTGCCCTTGAGGAATACTCTATATGAGTACCTCAAAAACAAATAACTGTGAAGTGAGTTCTAATGGCAGAAATGCCTATTTTACTGTGAGTTCTGAAGCTCTTGATGAAAATAATAAAAATAAAAAATCTAATGATAGACTTACTGAGGGCTCTGAAGCTCTTAATGATAATAAATTAAATAAGAAATCTGATAGTAGACTTTTTTTAACGGCGAGGCCACTTTTTCGTCAGCGATCAACTTCGCTTTGTCCAATGCCAACTAGTGATTCGATAACATTACCGTTGCCTAGTACTTCTACATTTAACTCAGCGATATCATCCGCCTCGGGCTCGTGGTCATCACTTAACCAAGTTTTTACTGAAGTTAAGAGCAGCCCAAAACCCAAGGTCCAAGTGGGAATGGACAGATATATTACAGTGGTAAAGCGCGGACGAAGCCCAAAGTCTTCGAAAATTTCATCTGCTCCAAAAATGTCTAGGGATAACAGCGCATCCTCTATTAACCGCCAAAATCGTTTTCAAATATTACAAGTTGACAACAACGAACCCGATGTATCTACGAACAAAACATCCAAGCCGCCTCCAATCTACTTGAGAGAAAAAAATTCAAACGCTATTATAAAAAATTTAATTTCAGTCATTGGTGAGAATAAATTTCACATCGTTCCAATAAAACGTGGTAACATTGATGAAACCAAAATTCAAATTTATGAAGAAAAAGATTTTCGCAAACTGATTACTGAATTTGAAAAAAGTATGAAAAGTTTCTACACATATCAGCTTAAAAGTGCTAAAGGCCTGCAGATCGTATTAAAGGGCATCGATTCCTATGTTGCTCCCGAAGAAATAAAAGATGCACTCGTCCTCCAGGGATTTAAGGTAAAAAATGTATCTAACATAATAAATAGGGAGAAGATTCCTCAACCTCTATTTCGCGTCGAACTTGAGCCAAACGATATAAAATTGAAAAAAAGCGAGACTCATCCAATTTATAATTTGAAATATCTCTTATATCGAAAAATAACAGTTGAAGAACCACACAAGCGTTCTGGACCCGTACAGTGCCATAATTGTCAAGAATATGGTCACACAAAAACTTACTGCAAGTTACCTTCAGTTTGTGTTATCTGCGGTGAATTGCACGGTACTGCTGGTTGTACTAAGCCTAAAGATCTAGCAGAAAAAAAATGTAGTAATTGTGGAGGTAATCACACCGCTAACTACAGAGGATGTCCTGTCTATTCTTTCGTTAAACAGACTATGGGGCAAAAACCTAAATTAGCTCCAGCACAAACAGCAAACGCTTACTCCGCCACTTTTGCTCAAATGAGCCAACCTGTCACTTCACGTGTATCGTATGCCGATGCAGCTAAGACTAGTTATATTCCCACACAAAATATTCCGCCTCAAAATAATTCAACGAATGCAAACTCAAGCTTTAATTTTAGTCGCCTTGAAGCTACTATTGAGAATCTAGTGCTGACTATAAATAATTTTACAGCAAATATGACTAGCATGATGCAAGAAATGCTACGAATGCAGTCTACACTGCTTCAAGCATTACTTAACAAGCCATGAACACGTTAAAAATAAGTTTCTGGAACGCAAACGGCATTCGCCAACATAAAAATGAACTTGAGCACTTCCTCACGGAAAAAAATATTGATATAATGTTGGTTTCTGAGACTCATTTGACTTCAAGAAGCCTATTCAAAATTAATGGCTACATTTTATATGATTCAAAGGACCCAAGAGGAAGAGCTTGCGGGGGATCAGCAATTTTAATAAAGTCAAGACTCAAGCATTATATTCTTGACAACATTTGTGAAGAACATCTACAAGCAACGAATATTTGTATCGAAAATTTTTGCACAAATTTTGTCATATCATCAATTTACTCCCCTCCTAGATTCGCAATTACTGAGGATCAATACGAGGATTTCTACAAATCTCTTGGCCCTTGTTTCGTAGCAGCTGGAGACTATAATGCAAAACATACTTTCTGGGGTTCGCGTCTTATCACACCTAGAGGACGAGCGTTGTTCAACACAGTTTCAAAAATGGGCTTGGACGTCATTTCGAGTGGGGAGCCCACTTACTGGCCTACTGACATACATAAAATTCCGGATATTATAGATTTTGGCGTCATGAAAAATATTTCTAGGGAATTAATTCACGTCGAAGCTTCCCTAGATCTATCGTCCGATCACTCTCCCACGATCGTTACAATCTGTAGCCCACTGAGAAGTGCTCTCCCTCACCCATATGTGAAAATGGTCAGTCGTGTTAATTGGCTGCGATTCAAAAAATATCTTAGTAGTCATTGCACTGAAAACATTAAGCTAAGAACTCATGATGATATTGAATCTAATATTGCTAATCTTAACGAAAATATTAAGCAGGCAGCTGAACATGCAACTTCCTCCCATCCGCAGACTGGGTTTAACAGAATATATTCTACAGATATTGAACATCTCGTATGTGCAAAAAGAAGAGCTAGAAGAGAATGGCAACAGCACAGATCACCCCAAAATAAAATTAGATTAAAAGAGTGCACTAAAAGACTCCAAGAACTGCTTGCATATGAAAAAACTGCATCTCTTAAAAACTATCTGGAAAATCTCGACGTTACGCCAGCATCTAATTACTCCTTGTGGCGCGCTGCGAAAAAAATTAAAACACCGGTTGAGTTTAAACCACCTCTGCGCACTTCTACCGGAGTTTGGGCCAGGAGTGATATTGAAAAAGGTAACTTGTTTGCAAAGCATTTAAAATCCGTATTTACCCCAAACACATGTACTGGTGTTGTTGATTTCCCGAGTGTAGTTGCGCTACCCCCTCGACCCATAAAATTTAAAATGTGTGATGTACAAAATCTAATTGCTGAACTCAACCCGAAGAAAGCACCGGGTAATGATGGAATTAGTAACCAAATGCTAATAAAATTGCCTCGTATTGTAATTAGAATCATGTTATTCATTTTTAATGCCATTTTACGACTGGAGTATTACCCCCACAGCTGGAAGCTTGCCAAAGTTAAAATGATTCCAAAGCCGGGCAAAGATCTTACCAAGTCAGAATCATACAGGCCAATAAGTCTGCTATCAACAATGTCAAAACTTTTCGAAAAACTGCTCATGTCAAAATTGTCCCCAATTCTAATTGGTAGTGGGTGTATCCCCGACCATCAGTTTGGTTTTAGAAGTCAGCATAGCACTATTGAACAAACGCATAGATTGGTTCAATGTATAAGAAGAACTTTTGAAGAAAAGAAGTACTGTTCTGCACTGTTTATTGACGTTTCGCAGGCATTTGATAAAGTGTGGCATGAAGGCCTAATTTTAAAATTAAAATTATATCTACCAATAAATTTGGTGAATTTATTAGAAAGTTACATTACTTCCCGGAAGTTCACGGTTGTGGAAGGAGAATTCATGAGTGTGCCCGAAACTATATCATCCGGTGTGCCACAGGGGAGCATACTGGGGCCAGTTTTGTATTTAATTTATACTTGTGATATGCCTTTGAGCAGCAATATCCATACATCTACGTTTGCCGATGATACAGCCTGCCTAAGTATGCACGAAAATCCTCATGAGGCTTCCCGATATCTACAAGAACATATAACACAATTGGAACTATGGTTAAAATTATGGAGAATTAAGGTAAACGAGCAAAAGTGTGTTCAGGTAACATTTACCCTGCGAAGAGATACTTGTTCCCCAATTCGAATCAACAATCAAGTTGTTCCTCAGCATTCACATGTAAAATACCTTGGTATACACCTTGATCGACGACTTACATGGAAACACCATATTGACTCAAAGCTAGTACAAATGAAACTTAAACTAACTCAGATATATTGGCTGATTGGTAGAAACTCAACACTCAGCCTTGACTGCAAACTTTTATTATACAAGTCGCTCTTGAAGCCAATATGGTGCTACGGAATTCAGTTATGGGGCACTGCTTCAGCTTCTAACGTCGAGAGAATCCAACGAAGGCAAAATAAAATTTTACGTTTGATAACATCGGCTCCATGGTACATAAAAAACTCAAATATACATCGTGATTTGAATATGCCACTAGTGATTGAAGAAATAGCAAAATACGCAGGCAAATATTTAACAAAACTCGAGTCACATCCTAATCCGCTTGCTCGTAACATCTTGAATTTTACTGGCCACATTCGCTTGAAAAAGAAGGACACAAGGGCTCTTTTACTCAACACTCCAGATGGGATTGCTTGAAAATATTTTTTTTATTATCACTACTTATGTATTATTTATAACTATCACTAAGTTTATGTCCGACAGTGGTCGGGCCTAATACTTATATTTTAGATTTAAGATTTGAATACTTATTGTTAGTTCATAATTGAAGATACAATAAATAAATAAATGTATTAAAAAAAAAAAAAAAAAAAAAAAAAAAAAATATGTCACATTCAATACGACCAATCATATTTATGGTTTTGTTTCCAACGCCACGAAAAGATAAAAATTTTTCATCAGAAACTGGCACTATAAACGGTACTTGCGACTCACTTATACAGCTAATAGGGCTACCCGTATCGAATAGTGAAATAAAATTAATGACATTGGTGCACTTATCTCGTTTTTTGAAGGCAACACTTACCGATTGGAATGCATCTATACCCTTAGTAGTTATTGCTGCAACCGTGCCCACTGACTTCTTTTTAGGACAATTTTGGTGGAAATGTCCCACCTCAGCACAAATAAAACAAGAATTTGGTGGGCGTCTGGGCTTCTGGCACTGGCTCTGGTAATGCCCATATTGTGAGCAGTTATAACAGCGGACATCGGCATCAGGCATCGGTAACGTCGGTTTTTTGTTCACAGTCTTTGCTGTGTTACTACGCATCTGTTGACGGCGGTGTTCATACTTATCTAGGCGGCGAACTAGTTCATCGATGGTGGCGGCGCCGTAAAGCAGATGAACGGCACTGTTGTTTTCAGGTACGCCCTCAATAATGAAATCGACCAACTCCTGTTCGCTTATGTCAGCTTTAGCTGCGATGGATTGCATGGCCACCACATAGCTACGGCATGTCTCACCAGGACTCAACTTTCTGGACTGCAGTTGGCGGTACACCTCCTGCCGCGAGATCGCACGTTTAAAAATTTTCAACATGTTTATTTTCAGGTCCTCATATTTAATCAGTCCCAGATTCGTGACATATTGTTTCGCCGTCCCCTCCAGGCGCCGACGGATCGCCACGCATTTCTCTTTGTCCGAGAACCTACCTGCGTAGTCCTCGAACTGCAAGAACCATCGACAAACGTCTTGGTTGTCATCCCCATTAAAGAGGGGAACTGCTGCGTCTAGCTCCATAAAGTCGATGCGTCGCCCAAGAGGTTGGGAAGCAAAACCCTCTTCCAGCGCACGAATCTGTTCTTTTAACTGCAGTACCTGAAACTGCATCTGCAATTTTTTTATTTCGTCTGCTGCCGCATCGGCAGCAGTAATTCCAAGGCGAATCGCGGCGTATTGTTCCGTCATCATTTGTACAGCAGGAGTGGTAGCTTTAGTGCTAGTGGCCACAAGTTCCTCTGCGGGTGCTTTCTCAGCACCGCTACTTACGGCAGGCATCGGTACTGCAGGTACGTCAGGTCTAAGGACATCGGATGTATTGAGCTCTTCTGTAGGCTCTATTGCGGACGACAATAATTTTTGAGCTCCACCAGTTGGCATTGTAGCAACTTTGGTGTCTATTTCCTCGGCTTCTTTATCATGGTCATTCTGCTGCACCTGGTCATTCGCATCTTTGGGAATCGTTTCCCATAATGTGCGCAATTGGCTTAATGTAGCCGTGGGTGGATACTCCAACCCGGCTGCATCCAAGACACCCAAAAGACTTTGGCGATTCGGCCTTAATTCCATTGCGTAGTTTTTATTTATTTTTAATTTAATTTTAAGTTGAACCCCACACCTGATTATTGTAAGGGCTTTATTTATATTTCCTTGTACAAAACGTGTTCTTTCTTACAAAGATAAATTATAATGACATTTACCGGAAGTCTGTAGGCAAGGTTGCACTCGCTTCAAAACAAGACAGCAGTACATTACCGGAGTTGCCGTATGTCAGACCACTATACCTCATTTATTTTCCTGTCATTGTATACAAATATTGTGTAAAAAATTATTATATAAATTTAAATTTAAAAAAAAATTCTTGTGATAAAAACTAATTTTTGGCTTATAATAGGAACTGAGAAGAACGGCTAATCTCGTCCACGGCACACTAACAACGAATAAGTAACAGATCTTAAAATTTATAATTGGTTAATGTTTGTGCAATGAAAGTGAAAATCTATCTAAATAAATCTATCGCAGAGGTCGTAACGAACGACGAATTTCGTTTGATGGAGGTGTTGTGTTAATTTTTGTAAAAACAAATGTGTTTTATTTCCTATGACGAAAGTTCGCAACGAAAAATTCGTTGTTCGTTCCAGTTTGATTCGAGATTTTCAGTGCAAAATATGTACATATGTATGTATTTGTATCTGATGTATGTTATGTATAACAAAAGAAATTCGTGAATCATCAAAACCAATTTTGTGTAATATACGAAATTTTTTATAAACCTAAAATCTGTAAGAAATTAAAATCTACAAAAAAATATATATTCTCGCTTATGAAAAATAATTTTGTAGTATAATCGGTATTTCTTGGAACTGAAGCTTGTAATAATTAAAATAAGAAAAATTTAATTTAAAAGGCGTATTACAGCGTCTGTATGCATATAAGCATTGTTTTTCGAAAATTCACAAAAAAAAAATTTGTAAAAATACAAAATTTTGTTATTTACAGACAAAAAGTATCTGTAAAATAAACAAATATCATTTGGACTATGTACGAAGCATTTTGTACGGTAAAAACAACGAATATTTTCTTTTATTTTATCTATGAAATATTTTGAGTATAGTGTACAATAACCTTATACATAATTCTATATATAGAATATGCCTCAGTAGTAGGGAACTGGTCATTCGGGGACAACTAAAATTGTTAAATTGTGGGCTGAAATTCTTAAATTCTTGGAAATTTGTGTTTTCGGCGGTGCTTTGATCGTTTTTGTTTACATAAGGATTTTTTTTGTTTACATTAAGAGTTTTTTGTTTACATTAAGTGTATGTCTGTCTGTCCGTCTGTGTGTCTGCCTGACCGGGGGAATTTGTGTGTGGAATATTTTGTTTGAATGTATTACGCTGGTTCATAGTTTGAGGTTTTTATGTGTGTATATGCCGACGGCAAAACATTATTATTTTTTCCTAATACCGAATGGAAAATCATAGAAATAATTTTTCCTAATGCCGATGGGAAAATCATTGAAATGATTTGTCCTCATGCCTCAAGTTATTTTTTCTTATGCTAATATAGGTCTTGGTAGACTGATTTTGGCTGTGGAATCAGTATGTTTGTATATAAGTATGTAGGAGTTTAAGACTGACTATGATTTGGGTGGGTGGGGTTGACGTAATATGTAGCCATAGGGATTTGTGTCTTTAGGAGCTTAAGGCTGATCGTGATTTGAGGTGGGTAAGGATTTTGTTGAGGTAGATTGATTGTGTGTATGTATGCATGTCTGTGAGAATTTAAGATGATTGTGATTTATTAGAAGTGAGGTGTTCTTGCAATATGTATTCGTGGGAATCTATATATATCTGTGGGAGTTTAAGACTATCCATAATTCGGGTAGGTGAGAGTGTTGTGTTGTTGAGATTAATCTTATATATTGTATATGTATGTATGTATGTATGTATGTATGACTATAGGAATTTGTAAATGTATATCTGTGAAGATTTCAGGCTGGTCGTGATTTGTGAGGGGCGGAGTGTTGTTAAAACTTTCTTGGATTTTTCTTAGATGAATTCTGCTATGTGTGTGTGTGCGTATGTGTATATGAGTTTCTCGCGCTGATATTTATATGTAGGTAGAAATAAATTTGTTTCAATATCGACATTTGGTACTATAAAATACTATCATATATCTGAACTCCCTAATCCTAGTATGTTTTTATACTTACGATTGCTTCATATTTTCGCATGCTTAAATTTGTCTCGCGTTTAAGGAATTTGTTTATATTACAGACTTAGTTTATTTAACTACATCCACCTTCTTTGACTGGACGATTTTCTACACCTAGAAAAAAACCAACCTAAAATCAGTAAAAATTACAGTATTCATTTATTAAACTCGTTAGTAGGTATTAGGTATTATTAGTATTAGGTATCTCAATATACATTTTCTATTATATTGAAAATTATTGAATTAATGTGAGGCATTCTTATTTTTAAGCAGCATAATTTCCCTGAGTGTGTGATCATGAGAATGTATGCTTCATATATTTTCATGATGTAGATATGTAAGTGTGATTGTTAAGATCTAATAAATACTTGAGCATTGATAAGAAATTTAATATCTATACATACATATGTATCTACAAGTTGATTTTATGTTTGCATGTATGTATGTACATACAAATAAGTGTTTAACTCAATCTTTGAATACATTATTTTTCGTCATGTCATGTCTTTTATTGTTGTTTTTATTGCTGATGTTGTTGTGTATAGATGTGAAATATCTTCATAGTTTTGAAATGTTAAAACGTTGTTATACGTTTTATCTGCATTTATTTAAAAGTTTGTAAGGATTTTCGGTTTCAAGTAAAAGTGAATCCTCACAAAAACATAAATGTGAAAAAAGGCCAAGTTTCTTTCCAAAATTTTGGCCATCAAAAGTAGTGAGATACAAATTTTGACCAATTTCGTGTTTGGTACAATACCTATCAATAGGTATGCATTATCTAAATTTGTAATCGTATCGTAGATAATCTGCTTATTTGACAACATTTTTCCCGATATAAAGAAACAAAAAAATATACATTATTTTCTCCTTTCTTAGAAGAG
The DNA here is from genome assembly GCA_905220375.1 of Tachina fera. Classification (NCBI taxonomy): domain Eukaryota; kingdom Metazoa; phylum Arthropoda; class Insecta; order Diptera; family Tachinidae; genus Tachina; species Tachina fera. The sequence continues at coordinate 86,651,111 of LR999965.1, read as the reverse complement.
TAAAAATATTGCCAAGTTAGCACATCAGTTCTCGTTTTACCTTCATAGTGAACTAACGTCATAGCGGAGTTTTTTTTTACATACATACTTAACAAAAAAAATCATATAAAAGAAAATATTCGTAATACATATTATTAACTTTGATAAATAAGCTTTAATTGCTTTGTTAATATTTTTTTGCATAGTCATAAATAACAAAAACAAAAAAAACCGTAATAAAACAAAAAACAAACAAACAAACAAAAGTACCCTTGAGGAATATTCTATATGAGTACCTCAAAAACAAATAAATGTGAAGTGAGTTGTAACGGCAGAAATGCCTATTTTACTGTGAGTTCTGATGCTCATAATGATAACAATAAAAATAAAAAACCTGATGACAGACTTACTGTGAGTTCGGAAGCTCTTAATAAAAATAAAAAATCTGATAATACACTTTTTCTAACAACAAATCCACTTTTTCGACAGCGATCAACTTCGCTTTGTCCAATGCCTACTAGTGATTCTTTAACATTACAGTTGCCTAGTACTTCGTCAGTTAAGCCATTGAAACCATTCGCTTCGGGCTGTTCATCACCTAACCAAGTTATCACTACAGATAACAGTAGCTCAAAACCAAAGGTACAAGTCGGAATGGACAGATATAACCGTGGTAAAGCGTGGGCGAAGCCCGAATTCTTCTAAGATTTCAAGTGTTCCAAAGATGTCTAGGGATAACAGCGCATCATCCATGAATCGCCAAAATCGTGTTTCATTATTGCTTCATCATCTGAGAAGTCTTTTAAGCCACCACCAATATACATATGTGAGGGAAAAAAATTCTAACGCGCTTCTAAAAAAACTACTATCGACCATTGGTGAAAATACTTTTCACGTAATTCCAATTAAACGAGGTAATATTGATGAAACTAAAATCCAAATATACGATGAAAACAATTTTCGAAAAATTGTAAATGATTTTGAAAAAAATAAAACAAACTTTTACACATACCAACTTAAGAGTGCTAAAGGCCTACAGATAGTACTAAAGGGCATAGATTCATATGTTGAGCCCGAAGAAGTAAATGTGCACTTCTAGACCAAGGATTTAAGGTAAAAAATGTTACTAATATAATTAACAGAGAAAAGGTCGCCCAACCCCTATTTCGCATTGAACTGGAGCCGAATGACATACAATTGAAAAAAAATTAAACCCATCCAATTTATAGCGTAAAGTTTCTGTTACACCGAAAAATCACACTTGAAGAGCCACGTAAGCGTTCAGGTCCTGTACAGTGCCATAATTGCCAAGAATATGGCCATACAAAAACTTACTGCAATTTACCTACAGTTTGTGTTATCTGCGGTGAATTGCATGGTACTGCTAGCTGCACTAAGCCAAAAGAACAAGCAGAAAAAAAATGTAGTAAAGTAAGCCAACCAGTTACTTCACGTGTAATATGCCGATGCTGCTAAGGCTAGTTCTAGTCCCTCACAAAATGTTTCACCGCAAAACAATTCAGCGAATGCAAGCTCAGGCTTTAACTTTAGTCGCCTTGAAGCTACTATTGAGAATCTGGTGCTAACTATAAACAACTTTACAACAAATATGACTAGCATGATGCAAGAAATGCTGCGAATGCAGAATACACTGCTTCACGCATTAGTTAACAAACCATGAACATGTTAAAAATATGTTTCTGGAACGCAAACGGCATTCGCCAGCATAAAAATGAACTTGAGCACTTCCTCGTGGAAAAAAATATTGATATAATGTTGGTCTCTGAGACTCATTTGACTTCAAGGAGCTTATTTAAAATAAATGGTTACACTCTATATGATTCAAAGGACCCGAGGGGGAGAGCATGCGGTGGGTCAGCAATTCTAATTAAGTCAAGACTCAAACACTATGTCCTTGATAACATTTGTGAAGAACATCTAAAAGCAACAAATATTTGTGTCGAAAATTTTGATACAAATTTCGTGATATCATCAATTTACTCCCCTCCCAGATTCGCAATTACTGAGAATCAATTCGAGGAATTCTACAAATCTCTTGGCCCTTGCTTTGTAGCAGCTGGGGACTACAATGCAAAACATACGTTCTGGGGTTCGCGTCTTATTACACCTAGAGGTCGGGCATTGTTCAACACAATTTCAAAAATGGGCTTGGACGTCATTTCAAGTGGGGAGCCCACTTACTGGCCTACGGACATACAAAAAATTCCGGATGTTATAGATTTTGGAGTCATGAAAAATATCGGTAGGGAATTAATTCATGTTGAAGCTTCTGTAGATCTCTCCTCCGATCACTCTCCCACGATTGTTACAATTTGTAGCCCACTAAGAAGTGACTTCCCTGTCCCATATGTAAAGATGATCAACCGTGTTAATTGGCTGTGGTTCAAAAATACCTCAGTAGCCATAGTACGGAAAATATTAACCTAAGAACACCAGGTGATATTGAATCTAACATTGAAAATCTTAACGAAAATATTAAACAGGCTGCTGAACATGCCACTACTTCCCATCCGCAGACTGGTTTTAATAGAATTTATTCTACAGACATTGAACGTCTTTTACGTGAAAAAAGGACAGCTATAAGGAATGGCAACAGCACAGATCACCCCAAAATAAAATTAGATTTAAAGAGTGCACTAGACGACTCCAAGAGCTGCTGGCATATGAAAAAACTGTATGTCTTAAAAATTATCTGGAAAATCTTGATGCCACACCTGCATCTAATTACTACTTGTGGCGAGCTGCTAGAAAGCTTAAAACACCCGTTGAATATAGACCACCTCTGCGCACTTCTACCGGAGGTTGGGCCAGAAGCGATACTGAAAAAGGCAACATATTTTTTGAGCATTTAAAATCCGTATTTACCCCAAACACATGTACTGGTGTTGTTGATTTACCAAGTGTAGTTGCGCTACCCCCTCGACCCATAACATTTATGACGCGTGATGTTCAGAAACTAATTGCTGAACTCAACCCGAAGAAAGCTCCAGGTATTGATGGAATAAGTAACAATATGCTGATAAACTTGCCCCATATTGCAATTAGAATCGTGTTATTTATCTTTAACGCCATTTTACGACTGGAGTATTATCCACAAAGCTGGAAGCTTGCGAAGGTCAAAATGATTCCAAAGCCGGGCAAAGACCTTACCAAGGCTGAGTCACACAGGCCAATAAGTCTGCTATCAACAATGTCAAAACTCTTCGAAAAGCTGCTCATGACAAAATTGTCCCCAATTTTAACTGATAGTGGGTGCATCCCAGACCATCAATTTGGTTTTAGAAGTCATTTGATAAACTGTGGCATGAAGGCCTAATTTTAAAATTAAAATCGTATTTACCAATAAATTTTCTGAATTTATTAGAAAGCTACATAACTACCCGAAAGTTTACGATTGTGGAAGGAGAATTCATGAGTCTGCCCCAATCTATATCATCCGGTGTGCCACAGGGGAGTATACTGGGGCCAATTTTTTATTTGATTTATACTTGTGATATGCCTGTGAGCAGCAATATCCAAACATCTACGTTTGCCGATGATACAGCCTGCCTTAGTATGCACAAAAACCCGCACGAGGCATCCCGCAATCTTCAGGAACATATTACCCAGCTGGAAATATGGTTGAACTTATGGAGAATTAAAGTCAATGAACAAACGCGTGTCCATACAACGTTTAATCTAAGAAGAGATACCTGTTCCCCCATTCGAATCAACAATCAAAATATTCCTCAACATTCCCAAGTGAAATACCTTGGTATACACCTTGATCGAAGACTTACATGGAAACATCATATTGACTTTAAGCTAACGCAGATGAAACTTAAGTTATCTCAAATTCATTGGTTGATTGGCAGAAATTCAACACTTAGTCTGGACTGCAAACTTTTAATATACAAGTCGCTTTTGAAGCCAATATGGTGTTACGGTATCCAGTTATGGGGCACTGCTTCAGCTTGCAATGTAGAGAGAATTCAACGAAGACAAAACAAAATTTTAAGGTTAATAACATCTGCTCCATGGTTCATTAAGAATTCAAATTTGCATCGTGATTTAAAAATGCCACTAGTGACTGAAGAAATTGCAAAATACGCAGGCAAATACTTAACAAAACTCGAGTCACATCCTAATCCGCTTGCTCGTAATATTTTGAATTTTACTGGCCACATCCGCCTAAAAAAGAGGGACACAAGGGCTCTTATACTCAACACTCTAGATGGGAATGCTTGAAAATACATTTAATTTTCCTTTTTGATTATCACTACTTTGTATTATTTAACTATCACTAAGTTTTGGCCGACACTGGTCGGGCTAAATAATTATATTTTAGCTTTAAGATTTGATCACTTATTGTTAGTTCTTATTTGAAGATACAATAAATTAATATATGTATAAAAAAAATTAAAAAAACCCCAAAAGCCGAAAAAATCACCAAAACGAGAAAAAAGTGTCAAAAATAAAAAATTGCCAAAAAGAAATAAAAACGGAAAAACCGAAAAAATCGCCAAAACAAAAAAAAATTGCCTATATAAAAAAATTTCCAAAAATAAAAAAATCGCCTAAATGAAAAAAAATTGTCAAAATCAAAAAAATTGCCAGAACGAAAAAAAGGACACAATTAAAAAAACGAAATAAAACAAAAAAAATCGCCAAAACGAGAAAAAAAGTGTCAAAACTGAAAAAATTACCACAAAAAAATAAAATACATAAAAATAAAAAAATTGCCTAAATGAAAAAAAAATCGTCAAAATCAAAAAAAAAATCGCCAGAACGAAAAAAATCGCCAAAATTAAAAAAAACGCAAAAAACCGAAAAAAATCGCCAAAACCAAAAAAAATTGCTTATATGAAAAAAATCGCCAAAACTAAAAAAATCAACAAAATAAAATAAATCGCCAAAATTTAAAAAGCACCAAACTAAACATAATGCCAAAAACCTAAAAATTGCACTAGAGAAAAAAGTATGAATTTTTCACAAAATAATATGTACCTACATATCTCTGTGCTTATGTATGCATCTCTATACTACATAAACGCTCTTTGGTAAAGGGTATATAAGATTCGGCACAGCCGAATATAGAACTCTTACTTCTTAAGATAATAGCTTTTAGTTAAAGCTTCAGTTAAAACCTTCAGTAAAAAATTATCGCCTCTGCCACTCCTGGTTAAAATATTTGGGTTCTTAGATTTTTCTATTTGGTTTCTTGACCTACTTGCGTATAAAACTTCAGCTCTCTAGCGAAAATCTAATTATTTAATTCTTATAGACTTATTCCCGCCCAATTTTTTTAAATAAATTTTTTTGCCAGTGCCAAGCATACGTTTCAAGTTTCATTGGAAACTTATATTAATATTTAAATAAATAGTATATTTAAATCTGCTGATCTGAAGTACATGAAATAAGAGGTTTAAATTGTATGGGCGTGTTAACTTCCACTTTTTTCAGCGAAATTTTATAACTTTGCATTATTCCAACATTTGTGCCAAATTTCAATAAAATCGCTTGAGATAAACATTTTAAATTTACTCTTTTAATTGTGTGCTTTATTGGAATAGCTCCGCCCCCTGGTTAAAATCTCCGGGTTTTCTGATTTTTCTAGTTGCTAATCTAGACCTACTTGGTTATTAAATTTTAGCTAACTAGCGTATATTTTATTTATTTTGTTCTTATGGGCGTGAAAACGCTCACTTTTTCAATCTCAATTCCTGCTGTAGCCATTAGTTATATTTCCTTTCGAGTTTCGTTTAAAACGTATAGTAATAAATATGTAGTATATTCAAATATGCTGACCCGATGTACATGAAATAGGAGGCTTAAATTTTATGGGCGTGCTAACGCCCCCTTTTTCAACGAAAATTTGTAGCCTTGTACTATTGCAACATGTATGCCAAATTTCAATAAAATCTCTTAAGTTTAACGCCTTAGATTTGTTTTTTAAATTCTGAGCCTTATGGGCGCAGCCCCGCCCTCCTAGGTAAAATTTTTGGGTTTTCAGATTTTTCTAGTAATTTGCTAATCTATAGCTACTCGTTTATCAAATTTCAGCTCACTAACGCAAATTTAAATTTTTAATCTTATGGGGGTGCTCCCGCCTACTTTTTTTAACCCCAAATTTTTATTTGGGTAATAGTTATATTTCCTGTTTAGTTTCGTTGGAAACGGATAATAGTAAATACATAAATAGTACATTTAAACGTGCTGACCCGAAACACATGAAATAGGAGGCTTAAATTGTATGGGCGTGTTAACGCCCACTTTTTTCAATAAAAATTTTGAGCCTTGTATTATTGCAACTTGTGTGCCAAATTTTAATAAAATCACTTGAGTTAAACGCCTTAGAAATGTTTTTTAATTCATAGCATTATGGGCGTAGCTCCGCACCCTTGGTTAAAATTTTCGGGTTTTCAGATTTTTTTAGGTGACTACTTGTGTATCAAATTTAAGCTCACTAGCGCAAATTTTAATTTTTATGGGCGTAACCCCGCCCCCTTGGCTAAAATTTTCAGGTTTTTAGATTTTTCTAGTTCATCGCTCACCTAGATCTACTCGTGTAACAAATTTCAGCTTTCTAGCTATAGCGGAAGTGCTTCATCAATTTGATGAGTGTATCAGTGGTCAGTGAGTACGTCTTAAAATATACACTTTTTGCACCTCCATATCTCCCGAACCTTTCATTGTAAAACTTTCAACCTTTGCATATGACGTTACATGAATTCATTCTAATTATGTTTTAAATTTTACGATTGCGTGGAACAAAGGTATGAGGGCGGTAAAAACAGCTCAAATGGCTTCATGCAAATATACACACTGCGTGCATTGGCCGGAACTTGGCCTGGCGCACTACCGTGCGCCTAGATTCCTGAAGATACATACTCTATAGTAATAGCCACTATAATAGAAATATTAATTATATTTAATTTACATATGTTTAAAGTTGTTGCAACGCTCGTTAGTCAATGTTAGAAATTTTTGGGGGATATACATTGCATTGCCTTTTAAAAATGTATATGATTCAGCACTTCCAGTTTTCGCGATGACAGTTTTTTTGTTAGGCAGTTTGCTTGTTTTTATTTTTGTCAATAAACATATAAAATCAAAAAGGAGTTTTATATTGAAATTTTTATTTTCATAATTGATGAAAACAATCGCTACTTCATTTGCGATGAAATTGTTTGGTTATGTTTATTTTCCATATTGCTTCATTTATAAGACTTTTAGAATTTGTCCTTTGATATGTACATATGTATATAATTTATTATACGATCATGAATAAGAATGAAGTAAGCTGATGTCTTGCTTGCTGTTTCAAATTAAATTTTTATTCAATTGGTCTGCTATGGAATAAAAGGAGTTTTTATCTTAAACTCTGATGTACTTAGAAGCACTTGAGATTCTTTCTTTGTTGGAATCTTAGATACATAATTAGTATATAGGAATTGCTTGTTCTCCCAGAAAGCAATTAAAATAGATAATGTAGATAACTGTTATCTATAGCCAGGTTTGTGTCTTCGCTAAATACTGGTATGAGAGTTGCCATATGATGGCGGAAAATGGTAAAAGGAGTATGTATTTGCTAAATAGTGGTGTGAGTGCTGCCATAGTCAGACGGAAAAAAGGGGTAAAAGGATAGTGAATTGGATAAATTTAGTATATTTACGTCATATGGCAGTGCTGTAAAGAGGTAAAATGTGTGTGAGTTGGCTAAGTCTTGATCACTGTGGCTGAGCTTACCCCAAAAGTAATTAAGTTTATCTTAATGGGTTTTGGGGTGAGCATTAGTATACAATAATAAGTGTAGGTGTCACTAGTGGAGAAATAATAATGGTTATGAGTCTTTGCTTAACAAAAGGCAAAATAAGTTTACCTTAATGGGTTTTGGGATGAGCATTAGTGTACAATAATAAGTGTAGGAGTCACTAGTGGAGAAATAATAATGGTTATGAGTCTTTGCTTAACAAAAGGCAAAATAAGTTTACCTTAAAGGGAGTTGGATGAGCAGTAGTGGAGAAAATAGTAGCGGTTTATGAGTTGGTTAAATCTTGATCAATGATGCTTGGTTTATGGTGGTGAACACTAACGGTCTTTCCCACGATGTCAGCAGAATTCGATCGAACGATTTTGGTGACATCGTAGGACAGGCCGTAAATGAAGTTGGGATTTGTATTTAATGTTTAAAAGTATGTACCCATAAATTTTAGTTGAACTTGAATATGTATTTTGTGTTGTTATAGAGCGAACCGCAGCACAAAAAATATTAGAATTTGTTTTCGTATTATTTTCGAATGTTTTGAGAATGGTAACGGCTAACAATAGTTTGTTTTGTATGCAGGCGGGAAAGATTGAAAAGAAAGTATTTGATGATTTAGGGAAAATATGTACATACATATGTATGTTTATGTGTATGTATGTATGTATGTATGTATGTATGTATGTATGTATATATGTATGTTATTTAGTAAAGGCACATGTAATGTGTTCGTATAAAATTTCTAATTGATATTTTTAGTTGATATTTTTGTTTAATAATTTGCATATGTCAATTCTATTTTTGTTTAATAATTTGCATATGTTAATTCTATTTTTGTTTAATAATTTGCATATGTTAATTCTATTATTTATTATATATTTAGTTTTGTTAGAGATTTTAGTGCGGAAATGCATAAAAATTAGACGAATTACTAGATTTGTTAATGCATGTGCGAATAGAAAATATGTTAATAAGGGTTAGGATTTTATAAGTAAACGATCGTGAGTGGAATAGGAAAGGGTTTAAAATGTAGTGAATTTGGTCAGCGTTACACGTGTATGTATGTATGTAATTGTATGTATGTATGTATGTATGTATGTATGTATGTATGTATGTATGTATGTACATATGTATGGATGGATAGGAGTGGATGTGTGTATGGATATGAGTGTGGAGTGAGGGAACAAATGCAATGTTTATGTGCATTAGCTTATCTCTTGATATTTTGTTTGTATTACGTTGTTGTTGTTGTTGATGATTTTGTTTTTAGTATAAATGTCGAATCGTGGAACATTTTGAAATTATTCAGGGAAATTCAATTGCAAGCGATACATCTAATTTAAAAATTAAAAAAACAAATCAAAATGGAATCTTGTCCGCTTATTATATCGTTAGAGGAAGACTTCGGCGTCATCAAGCCTTCGGTCAGCCCACTTTCCATAAGCGGTTTGACGGAATTTGACGTCAATAATTCAGTACAAGAAGTAGTATTAAACTACATAAACTCTACGCAGAATTGGAGCGAAGAGGATATTCCCAACAACCAGATGGGATACCATACTAACTTTTTCGAGGATGAAGTTTACGAATTCCTGTACGATAAAGAAGGGGATGACCTTCTGTCCAGATTTCATGAATTCTGGTGGGACGACGAAGGAGATAAGATTATATTAGATTTAAGTTTTTAAATATATTATATTAGATTTAAGTTTTTTTAATTATATTTAACTAAAATCTGTTTAACATTATATAAATGAAATAAAATACAACATGTAATAAATGTTAATAAAGTTGAAGGAAAAAATTAATTAATAAGGAAATAAAGAGAGAGAGAAAGAAAGAGAGATGAATATATCTTTGATGTGAAAAAAATTATAAATAATTTGTACTGATGTATAAAAGTTCACAGTTTAATATAAGTTACATAACAATGAGCACCAACGAGGAGTTAATTTCTACCTTCAATAAATTGAACGCCAGGCAGAGACTTAGTGTGAAGGACATGTTACCTCTAGAGGAGTACCATATAACTGGAGCTGAGCGTATTACGACAAAGTATGGGGAAACTATTGTCTTAGAACTGGGAACGAACATTTTATATTTACCAAAGAGATTTAATTCACTAAGTGAAAAGGATATTGAAAATTTATCTACAGGCGCTTATCTTATTTCTAAATATCCTGTAAATGATAGCCACAATAGTGATTTATACAGATTGGAGTTAAAGCCAGTTCCTCCTGTAAGAGATTATTATCCTTTTGCTACATTTAAATAGAAACTATTTAAAAAGTATTTAAAGAAATATTTTAAATAAAAACAAAAAACAAATGAGATTGCACAAATATTTGTTTAATTTATATGAATTCAACCATATAAAAAACATATGTACATATGTAAGTATATAATACGAAGATTTAACAAATCAATGAGTAGTTTTCATTAAGATTTTAAACTGGAACGATGGATTTTATAAATGATTTTTTACAAGAGTTCGGAAATATAATTTTCGAAGAACATCTGTCTTTTCTTCGAGCATTCAAAACTGATTACGAGAATTTTGATGATAAGATACCTTGCTCTCATGACGACAATTCAAATGAAGACGTTGTTGGCATGTGTACATGCTACTTTTTTCATATGAAAAGACTAAGGGTGAAGAAGATTATTGACAAATATAGAAGCTTATTTCATCACATTTTATCGACTGCCACCTTTAACCGAAAGGAAGATTGAAATGAATTAATAAACATTTGAAACAATTGACATATGCAAACAAATTAAATTTTATAATTTTTCATTAAAAAAAAAAATAAAATATTTAAAAGGAAACATAAATTACATGTTTTATTTTTTCTTAGAAACGTTGAGACAACATACATATATGTATGTATGTAATTGTATGTATGTATGTATGTAAGTACATAGATAAGTAAGTAGAGCATAGTACTCAAAATATTTTCAATATAAAGGGATTTTTTAGAGTGAAGTCATCATCAGTTTAAAATTTACTTCCGAGGTGTATAGTAAAAAAAATTAATACTCTCTTTTGAAAATGGAAAATAAAATGAGAAATTTTTTTGAACAACCAAAGAAACCTCAAATACAGGATGTGGTTTTTGAGCTGGAGTACTTCCTGAATTTAAAATTAAAAATTTCTTGTGGGTTTTCAACTCTAAATGGATTTAAGCCAATGATATGGCTACATTATAAAAATAAACATTTTATTGGATTGGATCGGGATGAGTGGCTACGTTTAATGCACTATAAAACTTATATTAGCAGTGTCCTTTCTCAAAGAGAATTTTTAAATTCAGTCAATTTAATAGATGACACTACTGAAAGGAATACCGCCTATATATTTCAATATAAAAACAGTAGCTATCGCTTAATTATTCAACAGGACAACTACAAAATAAAAATAGAGCCAGATACATGGAAATCTCTAATTGGGGTTGGAATATTTTTAACTTCAATTATATGTTGGAACGGCATGCTCAGGAAGCAAATTCTAAATTTTTATTATGACTACTACATTCCAACGTGTTCAGTATTGAGAAATACTAATATACAACTAAGCGACATAAAAGGAATTAATGAAAGAGATATTGAAGTTGATCTGACACGTCTTTGTTACGAAATAGGAAAAAAAATGCAAAGCAAAATTTTAACAGATGTAAAAATACACAGACTATTGTTAAGAATGGATAATAAATGAAATGAAGCTATAAATAAATTAATTAAACAAATTATGTGTGTTTATTTTTCTTTTTTTTTATTCCGCATAGTTTTTTATTTTGTATTTTATTAAAAAGTTTAAACATAAATGTCCACAATTAAATGCATTCAATTTCTGATATCTCTTATAGTTATACTTTATATTGTTTCCCAAATATCTTAATACTTCTAAGGGTGGTTGAAGATTACCAAAACTATCAAAATATTCCACCTTATCATTATTTTTATAATATGCTACCCAATGTGTACCATCTCCGTTATTAGAGTCTAAGTTGATAATTCCACATTCTATCCTCCGTGGAATATTAGGAAGTTCATCTCTCATATAAACTCCTCTAAAGTGATGAATATACTTCTTTCCAAAAGTTTTTAAATCCATATCTGTTAGTGGTCTTTTGGGTAGCTGCTTTAATAGTTTTTTGGTGTAGTTTTCGTATAAAATATTCCATATCCCTTTTTATAAGGTTTAAGATAGAGACCTTTTCCTATTGCTATTTCCTCTAATGCTCTGTTATGTCGTTTACTTTCTTCCAGCTGTTCTCTACCATTTTTAGCTATAGTAATAGCTTTAGCAATTTGTGAACCTCCAGAAGCCATTGCACCTAATGTTCCAAGTGCTGTAAGTATCGGTATCAAAGGTAATAAGCCGCCAATTTTGGGAACTCTAATAATTCTTGGAACTTTTACTTCAGATTTTTTCCCAAGAAAAGAATGTTTAATAACATTTCGTGCAAGTTGTATAGCATCGTTTATATCTGGAGGCTTATTTTTCTTTAAGATAGTTGTAGCTGCTTTAATTGCATTACGAAAATGGTTTTGCTTACAATTTTTCTTAAAGTTTTTGGATTTAACACCCAAACCAAATTTCACTTTAGATTTCATTGCGTTTGTTACAAGGTACGAATTTATTTTTTCTTCGAATGTGCTGTCTTTAGCTGTTACCCTTTCCCAAGCTTTATTAGCTAGTTCTCTATCCGCCTGATGACGTTTTTTAATATCAGTACTCTGAGAATAAGCAATATCATGAACTCGACAAGCAGCATCCAATGGATTAATTCCTCTATCTCCTCTCTTCAACCGTTTTTCTAATTTTGTTCCAGGTCCACAAAATTGATATCCAGGTAAATGAAGTTCAACTGGTAGTGAATTAATCAAACTATTTACGAGTCCTTTTCCTTGAACAGTCTGTTTTGCATTAAATTTTTTACTTGAATACACAATCATTTATACTTTTAATTATATCTGTAAATAAATTTAAAGTTGTCAATATACATATATATGATTGTGAATGAATTAAATTTTAAAATAACTGTCAGTTGTAAAGATGCATTTGATTAAGCAACATTCAAATATCTTAGTAAGAAATTTTGATTTCATTGAATACAATAGCCGAACTAAACACAGTTGCCTGTTACCAAATTCTATAAGAGCATTAATAGTAGGTCCATCTAATTGCGGGAAAACAAATGTAATGCTCAGTTTAATCGAAAGCCCGAATGGATTAAAGTTTAAAAATATTTACTTGTATTCAAAATCATTACAACAGCCAAAATATAAGTACCTTGAAAAACTTATTTCATCAGTAAAGGGAATGGGTCTTTACACATTTACAGAGAATGAAGATGTCATATCACCTGATAAGGCAAAGGGAAGCTCTATAATGATTTTTGATGATGTTGCATGCGAAAAACAGAATAATATTAGATCATATTTTTGTATGGGTCGTCATAAAGATATAGATTCGTTTTATTTGTGTCAAACGTATACACGTATTCCAAAACATTTAGTACGAGATAATGCAAACTTTATAATAGTGTTTAAACAAGACGACTTAAATTTAAAACATATTTATAATGATCATGTTGGAAGTGATATGAGTCCCAAAATGTTTCAGAATATATGCAATGAATGTTGGAAGGAAAAATATGGATTTCTTGTGATCAGTAAGGATGATGATGTGTGGAATGGGCGCTATAGAAAAGGCTTTGATGTTTTCATTCAACATTAGTTATAAATATTCATCCAACTGCTGCGGACATTTTCTAATTAAAAGCTGGCTTACCTGTTTCAAAAAGCTGTTTAGCTGTTTCAAAAAGCTGTTAAGCTGTTTCAAAAAGCTGTTAAGCTGTTTCAAAAGGCTGTTTAGCTGTTTAAAAAAGCTGTTTTGCTGTTTCAAAAAGCTGTTAAGCTGTTTCAAATAGCTGTTAAGCTGTTTCAAAAAGCTGTTAAGCTGTTTTAAAAAGCTGTTTAAAAAGCTGTTTTGCTGTTTGAAAAAGCTGTTTTGCTGTTTCCAAAATCAGTTTGTAACTAGCTAAGCTATTCTCCAGCAACACAACATGGAAGAAAGTATATTAAAAGAATTGGTTAAATCAAGAAAAGTTCTAAAAAAGAAATTCGATAGTATCAAACAAGGTGAAGCAGAATCGTTTAATAAATTAGAACATACATTTAAACCTATAACAGAACCACTTAAAAAACTTGTAAAGTTATCTGATGATTCATTGGATCCAATGAAATTTTCTGATGAAAGAATTAAATCTGAAAATTATAATAAAATTAAAGGACACCAGAAAAAGATTATTACCAGTACTCCCACTAAAAAAGAGTGTTTTAGTCCTTTACCAGGAAAAAGTGAAAATAAAGAAGATTCACACTTGAATGAATCATTTTATTCCCAAGATAATGATTGGAAATTTAATTTAACAGATTTGTTTGAAAACAAAAAATTCGATACCATATTTGGACCTTATAAGGATGAAAATGGTGATTGGAAATTTGGAAATTCATATCTTAAGCTAAGTGATGACAAAATAACCATAGGAAATAAATCTTGGGCATTAACTCCAGGCCTTTACTCATTACTATTTCACAAAAGGCCGGAACAGTATGACTCAACTGAACTAGATATTTATAAACAAATTTTACTTGATACAAATGCACATAGAGTAAACTACGATCCCAGTAACCGACTTAAAGGAAATAGAGGCTTCAAGTATAAAAAAATAAATAATAAATTATTTGCTACTACTCACATTGGTGAAGGTTTAATGAGAGTAAATCTTAATAAACCAAACTATATATACTGGGACAATCCTAATGAAATTGTAGATCGATTGAGACTGTTAATAGCATCACAACAAGCTGGAAATAATAATCATTCTAATGAAATAGTATCAATAATTGAAGAATTGAGAGAAGCAAATATAATTGAGTAGAGGTGATAAAACAAAGAGTATGACTGTCGACAAATTCGGTCATTATTTTAATCAAAGGTCTAGTAACGAAGGAAGAAGAAAATACCTCTTGAAGCATTTTGGTTTTATACTGGATGGAAATAAAATAAACATTGACAATAAAAGGATTATAAACGTAGCTTCACCTTTAGATGGACTTGATGCTGTTAACAAAGCTTATTTGATTTTACAAATAAGACACATGAAAGAGAATTTAAAAAGGGGAATAAGTGAGGAAGTTGTGCTGCTAAGAAGTGAAATAAAAGATTTAAATAAGAAAATAGCGGATATATATAACGTAATGACAACAATATCACCATACAATGGAAAAAAGAGCAGTAGTTAATGAGCTTCATTCACGAGCTCGGAAGAACTTCTTACGACGCAGAGTTATTATGAAAGGAATTGATGATCTCTGGCAAGCCGACTTGGTAGAAATGGGAAATTATTCAGCATATAATAATGGTTATAAATATATGTTAACTGTCATAGATACATTTTCAAAATATGCGTGGGCTGAAGCAATTAAAACTAAAACTGCCTCAGAAGTTTGTAATGCATTCAACAAAATACTTGTTATGGGGCGTGTTCCTAAAAATTTACAGACAGATGATGGTAGAGAATTTTTCAATAAAGAGTTTGGAGGGTTGATGCGAAAATATTCAATTAATCACTACTCTACATATAGTGTAATGAAAGCTTCAATTGTTGAACGCTTCAATAGAACCTTGAAAGAGATTATGTGGAAAGAGTTTAGTAACAACGGAACTTATAAATGGATTGATATTTATAAAAGTTTGATTAAACAGTACAATAAGAAAAAACATGGAAAAATAAAAATGGCACCAAATGAAGTAACTCATAAGAATGAAAAGCATCTCTTGAATACTGTATATAGTAATTTGAAAATTTTCAAACCTTCACGATATAAAGTTGGAGATTACGTCCGTATTAGTAAATACAAAAACGTTTTTGAAAAGGGATACACTCCAAACTGGACAACAGAGATATTTAAAATAAGATCGATACAGAACACTTTTCCTATAACATTTTTGTTAGAAGACTATCAAGGAAATAAAATTAAAGGAGGCTTTTATAAGGAGGAAATACATAGCACACGTTTTCCGAATACATTTTTGGTTGAAAAAGTATTGAGAACTAGAGGAAATAAGGCATATGTTAAATGGTTAGGTTTCCCAAGTCAACATAATTCATGGATAAATAAAACTGAAATATTATAAAATATGCAAGCATTATTATTTCATTTACAATTGAGCATTCACCATGTCAATAACATTAGCATTAAGCGGAAACTCTTCCATTTTAAAAGCAAATTATTTCCCACCTATAATTTTAACGGATGAGTATGAATGCTCCCTAATCGACTTCCATTCATATAATTCTATTCCAAATGTAGACTACGATAATAATCTTTTCCATATTGGAGATGCAGTTATTGAAATTCCCATAGGGTCTTATGAGTTGCAAGACATTGTCGATTTCATAACTACACAATATAAAAAAAATAATTTTAATAAAACCATAATAATTGAACCAAATAATAATACTTTACAAATAGAAATAAGTTCTTCACACGACATAATTTATTTTAATCGAACGCGATCAATTGGTAAATTGCTTGGTTTTGCAGAAAAATCTTTAAAGGCAGGAGTAGTACATTTATCTAATCAACTTGTAAATATTATGAAAGTTAATGCTATACAAATTCAATGTAATATAATACAAGGAGCATACATGAATGACTCTCCAGCACATATACTTCACGAATTTGCCTTAGACGTTCCTCCAGGTTATAAATTGGACGTGAACAGTAACAATCTAGTTTATCTACCAGTAAACGTTAAGGAAATAACATATCTTAAAATTTGGATTGTTGATCAAGAGGGACGTTTAATAAACTTTAGAGGTGAAGAGATAACACTAAGGTTGCATTTAAGGCCAAGACAAAAATGATAATTTATAATAAAACCACAAGAAGAAATATCAATCTGAACATTCCTACAGATACTGTTAAAGCTATAAGACCAAAGTTAACAGAAGAAAATAAAAGATTCTTAAAGCTAGGTTACTGGGATCGTAGTTTACTCTATGTGCATTTGTATCAAGTAAAATTTGTTTATAAATATCTAGTTCAGTTGAGTCATACTGTTCCGGCCTTTTGTGAAATAGTAATGAGTAAAGGCCTGGAGTTAATGCCCAAGATTTATTTCCTATGGTTATTTTGTCATCACTTAGCTTAAGATATGAATTTCCAAATTTCCAATCACCATTTTCATCCTTATAAGGTCCAAATATGGTATCGAATTTTTTGTTTTCAAACAAATCTGTTAAATTAAATTTCCAATCATTATCTTGGGAATAAAATGATTCATTCAAGTGTGAATCTTCTTTATTTTCACTTTTTCCTGGTAAAGGACTAAAACACTCTTTTTTAGTGGGAGTACTGGTAATAATCTTTTTCTGGTGTCCTTTAATTTTATTATAATTTTCAGATTTAATTCTTTCATCAGAAAATTTCATTGGATCCAATGAATCATCAGATAACTTTACAAGTTTTTTAAGTGGTTCTGTTATAGGTTTAAATGTATGTTCTAATTTATTAAACGATTCTGCTTCACCTTGTTTGATACTATCGAATTTCTTTTTTAGAACTTTTCTTGATTTAACCAATTCTTTTAATATACTTTCTTCCATGTTGTGTTGCTGGAGAATAGCTTAGCTAGTTACAAACTGATTTTGGAAACAGCAAAACAGCTTTTTCAAACAGCAAAACAGCTTTTTAAACAGCTTTTTAAAACAGCTTAACAGCTTTTTGAAACAGCTTAACAGCTATTTGAAACAGCTTAACAGCTTTTTGAAACAGCAAAACAGCTTTTTTAAACAGCTAAACAGCCTTTTGAAACAGCTTAACAGCTTTTTGAAACAGCTTAACAGCTTTTTGAAACAGCTAAACAGCTTTTTGAAACAGGTAAGCCAGCTTTTAATTAGAAAATGTCCGCAGCAGTTGGATGAATATTTATAACTAATGTTGAATGAAAACATCAAAGCCTTTTCTATAGCGCCCATTCCACACATCATCATCCTTACTGATCACAAGAAATCCATATTTTTCCTTCCAACATTCATTGCATATATTCTGAAACATTTTGGGACTCATATCACTTCCAACATGATCATTATAAATATGTTTTAAATTTAAGTCGTCTTGTTTAAACACTATTATAAAGTTTGCATTATCTCGTACTAAATGTTTTGGAATACGTGTATACGTTTGACACAAATAAAACGAATCTATATCTTTATGACGACCCATACAAAAATATGATCTAATATTATTCTGTTTTTCGCATGCAACATCATCAAAAATCATTATAGAGCTTCCCTTTGCCTTATCAGGTGATATGACATCTTCATTCTCTGTAAATGTGTAAAGACCCATTCCCTTTACTGATGAAATAAGTTTTTCAAGGTACTTATATTTTGGCTGTTGTAATGATTTTGAATACAAGTAAATATTTTTAAACTTTAATCCATTCGGGCTTTCGATTAAACTGAGCATTACATTTGTTTTCCCGCAATTAGATGGACCTACTATTAATGCTCTTATAGAATTTGGTAACAGGCAACTGTGTTTAGTTCGGCTATTGTATTCAATGAAATCAAAATTTCTTACTAAGATATTTGAATGTTGCTTAATCAAATGCATCTTTACAACTGACAGTTATTTTAAAATTTAATTCATTCACAATCATATATATGTATATTGACAACTTTAAATTTATTTACAGATATAATTAAAAGTATAAATGATTGTGTATTCAAGTAAAAAATTTAATGCAAAACAGACTGTTCAAGGAAAAGGACTCGTAAATAGTTTGATTAATTCACTACCAGTTGAACTTCATTTACCTGGATATCAATTTTGTGGACCTGGAACAAAATTAGAAAAACGGTTGAAGAGAGGAGATAGAGGAATTAATCCATTGGATGCTGCTTGTCGAGTTCATGATATTGCTTATTCTCAGAGTACTGATATTAAAAAACGTCATCAGGCGGATAGAGAACTAGCTAATAAAGCTTGGGAAAGGGTAACAGCTAAAGACAGCACATTCGAAGAAAAAATAAATTCGTACCTTGTAACAAACGCAATGAAATCTAAAGTGAAATTTGGTTTGGGTGTTAAATCCAAAAACTTTAAGAAAAATTGTAAGCAAAACCATTTTCGTAATGCAATTAAAGCAGCTACAACTATCTTAAAGAAAAATAAGCCTACAGATATAAACGATGCTATACAACTTGCACGAAATGTTATTAAACATTCTTTTCTTGGGAAAAAATCTGAAGTAAAAGTTCCAAGAATTATTAGAGTTCCCAAAATTGGCGGCTTATTACCTTTGATACCGATACTTACAGCACTTGGAACATTAGGTGCAATGGCTTCTGGAGGTTCACAAATTGCTAAAGCTATTACTATAGCTAAAAATGGTAGAGAACAGCTGGAAGAAAGTAAACGACATAACAGAGCATTAGAGGAAATAGCAATAGGAAAAGGTCTCTATCTTAAACCTTATAAAAAGGGGTATGGAATATTTTATACGAAAACTACACCAAAAAAATATTAAAGCAGCTACCCAAAAGACCACTAACAGATATGGATTTAAAAACTTTTGGAAAGAAGTATATTCATCACTTTAGAGGAGTTTATATGAGAGATGAACTTCCTAATATTCCACGGAGGATAGAATGTGGAATTATCAACTTAGACTCTAATAACGGAGATGGTACACATTGGGTAGCATATTATAAAAATAATGATAAGGTGGAATATTTTGATAGTTTTGGTAATCTTCAACCACCCTCAGAAGTATTAAGATATTTGGGAAACAATATAAAGTATAACTATAAGAGATATCAGAAATTGAATGCATTTAATTGTGGACATTTATGTTTAAACTTTTTAATAAAATACAAAATAAAAAACTATGCGGAATAAAAAAAAAGAAAAATAAACACACATAATTTGTTTAATTAATTTATTTATAGCTTCATTTCATTTATTATCCATTCTTAACAATAGTCTGTGTATTTTTACATCTGTTAAAATTTTGCTTTGCATTTTTTTTCCTATTTCGTAACAAAGACGTGTCAGATCAACTTCAATATCTCTTTCATTAATTCCTTTTATGTCGCTTAGTTGTATATTAGTTTTTCTCAATACTGAACACGTTGGAATGTAGTAGTCATAATAAAAATGTAGAATTTGCTTCCTGAGCATGCCGTTCCAACATATAATTGAAGTTAAAAATATTCCAACCCCAATTAGAGATTTCCATGTATCTGGCTCTATTTTTATTTTGTAGTTGTCCTGTTGAATAATTAAGTGATAGCTACCGTTTTTATATTGAAATATATAGGCGGTATTCCTTTCAGTAGTGTCATCTATTAAATTGACTGAATTTAAAAATTCTCTTTGAGAAAGGACACTGCTAATATAAGTTTTATAGTGCATTAAACATAGCCACTCATCCCGATCCAATCCAATAAAATGTTTATTTTTATAATGTAGCCATATCATTGGCTTAAATCCATTTAGAGTTGAAAACCCACAAGAAATTTTTAATTTTAAATTCAGGAAGTACTCCAGCTCAAAAACCACATCCTGTATTTGAGGTTTTTTTGGTTGTTAAAAAAAATTTCTCATTTTATTTTCCATTTTCAAAAGAGAGTATTAATTTTTTTTACTATACACCTCGGAAGTAAATTTTAAACTGATGATGACTTCACTCTACAAAATCCCTTTATATTGAAAATATTTTGAGTACTATGCTCTACTTACTTATCTATGTACTTACATACATACATACATACAATTACATACATACATATATGTATGTTGTCTCAACGTTTCTAAGAAAAAATAAAACATGTAATTTATGTTTCCTTTTAAATATTTTATTTTTTTTTAATGAAAAATTATAAAATTTAATTTGTTTGCATATGTCAATTGTTTCAAATGTTTATTAATTCATTTCAATCTTCCTTTCGGTTAAAGGTGGCAGTCGATAAAATGTGATGAAATAAGCTTCTATATTTGTCAATAATCTTCTTCACCCTTAGTCTTTTCATATGAAAAAAGTAGCATGTACACATGCCAACAACGTCTTCATTTGAATTGTCGTCATGAGAGCAAGGTATCTTATCATCAAAATTCTCGTAATCAGTTTTGAATGCTCGAAGAAAAGACAGATGTTCTTCGAAAATTATATTTCCGAACTCTTGTAAAAAATCATTTATAAAATCCATCGTTCCAGTTTAAAATCTTAATGAAAACTACTCATTGATTTGTTAAATCTTCGTATTATATACTTACATATGTACATATGTTTTTTATATGGTTGAATTCATATAAATTAAACAAATATTTGTGCAATCTCATTTGTTTTTTTGTTTTTATTTAAAATATTTCTTTAAATACTTTTTAAATAGTTTCTATTTAAATATAGCAAAAGGATAATAATCTCTTACAGGAGGAACTGGCTTTAACTCCAATCTGTATAAATCACTATTGTGGCTATCATTTACAGGATATTTAGAAATAAGATAAGCGCCTGTAGATAAATTTTCAATATCCTTTTCACTTAGTGAATTAAATCTCTTTGGTAAATATAAAATGTTCGTTCCCAGTTCTAAGACAATAGTTTCCCCATACTTTGTCGTAATACGCTCAGCTCCAGTTATATGGTACTCCTCTAGAGATAACATGTCCTTCACACTAAGTCTCTGCCTGGCGTTCAATTTATTGAAGGTAGAAATTAACTCCTCGTTGGTGCTCATTGTTATGTAACTTATATTAAACTGTGAACTTTTATACATCAGTACAAATTATTTATAATTTTTTTCACATCAAAGATATATTCATCTCTCTATCTCTCTTTCTTTCTCTCTCTCTCTATTTCCTTATTAATTAATTTTTTCCTTCAACTTTATTAACATTTATTACATGTTGTATTTTATTTCATTTATATAATGTTAAACAGATTTTATTTAAATATAATTAAAAAAACTTAAATCTAATATAATATATTTAAAAACTTAAATCTAATATAATCTTATCTCCTTCGTCGTCCCACCAGAATTCATGAAATCTGGACAGAAGGTCATCCCCTTCTTTATCGTACAGGAATTCGTAAACTTCATCCTCGAAAAAGTTAGTATGGTATCCCATCTGGTTGTTGGGAATATCCTCTTCGCTCCAATTCTGCGTAGAGTTTATGTAGTTTAATACTACTTCTTGTACTGAATTATTGACGTCAAATTCCGTCAAACCGCTTATGGAAAGTGGGCTGACCGAAGGCTTGATGACGCCGAAGTCTTCCTCTAACGATATAATAAGCGGACAAGATTCCATTTTGATTTGTTTTTTTAATTTTTAAATTAGATGTATCGCTTGCAATTGAATTTCCCTGAATAATTTCAAAATGTTCCACGATTCGACATTTATACTAAAAACAAAATCATCAACAACAACAACAACGTAATACAAACAAAATATCAAGAGATAAGCTAATGCACATAAACATTGCATTTGTTCCCTCACTCCACACTCATATCCATACACACATCCACTCCTATCCATCCATACATATGTACATACATACATACATACATACATACATACAATTACATACATACATACACGTGTAACGCTGACCAAATTCACTACATTTTAAACCCTTTCCTATTCCACTCACGATCGTTTACTTATAAAATCCTAACCCTTATTAACATATTTTCTATTCGCACATGCATTAACAAATCTAGTAATTCGTCTAATTTTTATGCATTTCCGCACTAAAATCTCTAACAAAACTAAATATATAATAAATAATAGAATTAACATATGCAAATTATTAAACAAAAATAGAATTAACATATGCAAATTATTAAACAAAAATAGAATTGACATATGCAAATTATTAAACAAAAATATCAACTAAAAATATCAATTAGAAATTTTATACGAACACATTACATGTGCCTTTACTAAATAACATACATATATACATACATACATACATACATACATACATACACATAAACATACATATGTATGTACATATTTTCCCTAAATCATCAAATACTTTCTTTTCAATCTTTCCTGCCTGCATACAAAACAAACTATTGTTAGCCGTTACCATTCTCAAAACATTCGAAAATAACACGAAAACAAATTCTAATATTTTTTGTGCTGCGGTTCGCTCTATAACAACACATAATACATATTCAAGTTCAACTAAAATTTATGGGTACATACTTTTAAACATTAAATACAAATCCCAACTTCATTTACGGCCTGTCCTACGATGTCACCAAAATCGTTCGATCGAATTCTGCTGACATCGTGGGAAAGACCGTTAGTGTTCACCACCATAAACCAAGCATCATTGATCAAGATTTAACCAACTCATAAACCGCTACTATTTTCTCCACTACTGCTCGTCCAACTCCCATTAAGGTAAACTTATTTTGCCTTTTGTTAAGCAAAGACTCATAACCATTATTATTTCTCCACTAGTGACTCCTACACTTATTGTTGTACACTAATGCTCACCCCAAAACCCATTAAGGTAAACTTATTTTGCCTTCTGTTAAGCAAAGACTCATAACCATTATTATTTCTCCACTAGTGACACCTACACTTATTATTGTATACTAATGCTCACCCCAAAACCCATTAAGATAAACTTAATTACTTTTGGGGTAAGCTCAGCCACAGTGATCAAGACTTAGCCAACTCACACACATTTTACCTCTTTACAGCACTGCCATATGACGTAAATATACTAAATTTATCCAATTCACTATCCTTTTACCCCTTTTTTCCGTCTGACTATGGCAACACTCACACCACTATTTAGCAAATACATACTCCTTTTACCATTTTCCGCCATCATATGGCAACTCTCATACCAGTATTTAGCGAAGACACAAACCTGGCTATAGCTAACAGTTATCTACATTATCTATTTTAATTGCTTTCTGGGAGAACAAGCAATTCCTATATACTATAATTATAATATAGAATTGTGAAACGTTCATTCTAAATTTTGATGTTAAGATTATAGTATGGGTATGAGACTGAATTTAAATGTACTTTTAAATAAGTTAAATCATAATGAACAAACCCACTTTCTTCTTGAAAGCGATTAACAGAAAAAAAGTCTTTTTCTAAGAATTTAGATATACTCTCTTGTATGCTACAGGAACCGCGTATACTACAGGAATTAATTAATTATGGATAATTAAATTTAAAAAATTTAATTGTCCAAATTGTGTTCCTTGATACTGATACTATGTTAACATTAATACGATATATATCTATTTTATGAAGGCTGATCACCTTTAGCTTTTATTTGATGTTATATGTAAGTTAATTGTTCCCATGTGTTTTTAATCGATTACACGATTTTGAATTAAAACAACATGTTCTAAGGTCTCGATGTGACTAACTGTTTTATTTTTTTAAATTTTTTTTATTGTTTGAAGTTTTTAAAATACAAATGTCTTTGGCTACTAAATTAAATTCAACATATTTTATATTTAAGTAATAAAATAGAGTATTACAATTATTTTATAATTATATTTTGTGTTAACTTCTCCCTTTCTTTGAATGAAACGTCCTCGTTTCAGTAGACGCTATTATATTTTTTCTATTGGTAATACAACTAATAACATAGAGTGATACGAGTAAGGATAGTAAATTACACATCTAACTTAATTATATATTTACTTGAAACATATTTTATAACAACGTATTTAATGTTTAAAATATTCAAGAAACAATAATTTATGATTATCGTATATTATTTTTGTGTACCTCTCAGCCGTCTATTGCAACCTTAGTACCTAAGTCCTTTTCGACAACTTTTTCTAAATATACCTTATCAACTTTATTGCCCAATCTTTTATTTCGTCGAACAAAAATTCTATCACCTGTTTTAAATTTTCTACTGGCATCTAACTTAGTTTCAATTTTTGTCTGTGCGGCAGTTATCCTTTCCCGTATGATCGCTAAGTTGTCAAAAGCAAATAATCGTAGAACATCAATCGGTTTTTCCTTTGTAATAGAATGTATTGTGTTGTTATATCTATGAGTTGAAATAAGTATTAAATCTGATGTATCGACATCATTCTGTGTTTTAACGCATCTGGCAATTTCAAGCAAAGTCGAGTGGAATCTTTCCACTTGTCCATTGCTTTTACCATGTAAAGGCGGTACGAAAAATTGTTCAATCCCAAAAAAATCTCTCAACATATTTTTAATGGCATTCGACTGAAAGGATTTTTCATTATCAGAAACTATAAGCTTAGTGTTTTTGAAGCTGTTAAGGATTTGTAAAAGGCCAGTTCTAACATCAATAAGAGCTCTTGAAGCTATATGTACAACAACTGCATATTTTGAAAACTTATCAAGACAAGTAAGAAAATGAACCTTGTTAGTTGAAAAAATGTCCACATGAAGTATTTGCCCAGGGAAATCCGGTATTGGTGATGCACCAATTATTGGTTTTGTTGGTCTTCTGTTATATTTATTTTCTAGGCATATTTTACAGTTTTTAATGATCGAATGTAGCATCCTCTTTATTTTAGGGAAAAAATATTCCGATATAATTTGTTTGTAATTTTCAGATGCAGACCTGTGATCACGATTATGTTCTAAATTTAATGTCTCCACTTGATCATTTGAATCTGTTAAGTCTATTACAAGTTTTTGGGTATGGATGAATTTTGTTGATGGAAAATGATTAAGTACTTCATCTTGAATTTCCGCCAATGTGCTTAAATCGCAATGTATTGCGTTAACTGCACGAGGGCTCACGCAGGTTTGCATTGTTAATAAAAGCTTCTGAACATTACTAAAATAAATGACGTGTCTTCTATATTTCTGAAACAGAATTTTTGTTATTTTACTATTATCAAAAGCCTTAGAAATGATTAACTGATTGGTAAACTGATTAACAGGAGCAGTTATTGATTTTATAGTTCTTGAAAAGGATATTTCACTATGTATTGTTTCTGAGTCTGTTTTAGTAAGATTGTACATATACTGTCGCGACAAAGCGTCTGCTACAACATTTTCTTTGCCGGGCTTATAATGAAATTTTGGAGAAAAATCAGCTATAAACGCTTGCCATCTTCTGATTTTAGGATTTGGGTTCTTGTTGGAAGTTGCAAATGTTAAGGGCCGGTGATCAGTAAAGATGTAAATATTTTTGACGCTGTACAAGAAATTTCTCAATTTTTGCAACGACCAGACAATACAAAGTAGTTCACGCTCATTTGTTGCATAATTTTGTTCCGTAGATGAGAGCGTTGTCGAAATCATAGTTATTGGTTTACCATTTTGAGACAACACAGCTCCAATAGCATTAGAGCTAGCGTCAGTTGTCAACTCGAACGGCTTATTGAAATCTGGATGCTGAAGTAGTACATCCTCAGAAGCTAATATGCGCTTTATTTTTTCGAACGCATTAAGTGCATCTTGAGATAAACTGATTTTGACTTTCTTTGACATTTTTCCATTAACATTTCCGTTTTCCCCACGAAGGTATATGGTTAGCGGTTTTACTATATCTGCATAATTTTTAATGAACCTTCTATAGTATCCAGCTAGACCAATAAACGATCTTAATGCCCTCAAGGTTCTTGGTATTTGAAAATTTAGGATATCATTAACTTTATCAGGAGATGTCTTGATTCCATTTTGCGAAACAACGAATCCTAGATATTCAACTTCGTGTCTAAAGAATTTTGATTTTTCCGTTGAGATTCGCATGCCTGAATTTGACAATTTTTTTATTATTTTATCGACATGAGCAATATGGTTGTTTGCGTCCTCAGAAAATATTATGACATCATCCATGTAAACAAAACATGTTTTCCCAATCTCATCCCGCAAAATATCGTCAATGGCTCTTTGAAAAATACTAGGGGCATTTCGAAGTCCAAAAGGTAGGCGACAAAATTCATACTTTCCATTGTTAATACTGAAGGCGGTTTTGCATCTATCTTTCTCTGCCAACGTGATTTGATGAAATCCTGATTTTAAATCAAGAGTTGTAAAAAATTTTGATTTACCAAGATTTGATAATATCATCGCAATATCCGGCACTGGATATTTATCCGGTACAGTGAAATCATTTATTTTTCGAAAATCTATAACCATTCGTAATTTCGGTTTGCCGTAACAGTCAACACTTTTCTTGTTAACAACGTGGATGGGCGAGTTATAGGGCGATGATGATTTTCTTATAATACCGTCCTTAAGAAGATTTTCTATTTCCGAATTTATAAAATCTGTTGCTGAAATGGGATACGGATAGCTACGGGAATAAATGGGCTCATTTTTAGTTAAATTTATCGTGGCTTGCACTTGAGTGTTGGCTGACAATGCCCTGTCTGGATTGGCAAACGCAATTTTGTTGTTTCGAATGAGATTTTCGAATTCATTATGTAAATCCACTGGAATATGTCTTTTATCAATTTCTATTGAATTCACGTGTTTGCATATAATATGGTTAATTTGCTCTTTACCAGTTTTATGAAAAAGAAAACCAGTCTTGGTATCAATCAAGGCTTCTATTTCTCTAAAAAAAATCATATCCTAGAATTCCGTCAAATGAATGTAAACATATCAATATAAAAAATGTTGTTTTATGATTCAAAAGGTTTATTTCACATTTTTCTTTAATGAGCGTAGATCCATTTATTGATTTGATTCGAAAAGGTTGTGCGACTGGTTTAACACCTTTAATAAAATTGTGGTATCGTATATAATTTTTTGAAGTACCTGTGTCTACTAAAAGATTCTGCTCTTGACCATTTATTGCTTTTTTGACAATATAAGGCAAGAGCGATCTTACGCTAAAAAATTCAGACTGTAAATTACATCACTTTCGTATTCGTCATAAAACAAATCTTCATTATCATATATATCATCATTTTCCTCGTTTTGTTCAGCATGATTGATTCTTTGAACCTTTTGTGCTGGAGATTGACCGGAGTTGTTACTGACAAACTGACGTTTGAACATATTTTCATTAGAAATTACCTTC
The DNA here is from genome assembly GCA_905220375.1 of Tachina fera. Classification (NCBI taxonomy): domain Eukaryota; kingdom Metazoa; phylum Arthropoda; class Insecta; order Diptera; family Tachinidae; genus Tachina; species Tachina fera. The sequence goes on along the minus strand of LR999965.1, from coordinate 86,623,263 downwards.
CGTACATTATTATTTGAATTAGAAGTTTCAGGTGGAGATTATAATTTATTCGAAAGTGCCATTGGCTTTCTGAAGTATGATGTATGCTTATCAATTTCCATTGGAACAGGTGACGAATATTGGAAGATTCGTTTATCAGTTGATGCTCGCGGCAAAGCATCTACCTTAGCTGAATTATTATTTGAATGAGGTGAATTTATTTGCTGCAAATTTCTTGAGTTCGCAAATGAATTAGCAAATTTATAACGTTCGTGATTTTGCTCAAGTTCTTGCGCTGTTGCTAAAGCCGTGGGTAGGTCTGGTGGACTTGCAGAGAAACATATATCGCATAAAGGTTTACGAAGACCCGATATAAATACACGCAGTGCGTTTGATCTTGCTCGTTCATTTAAGACCTGGATAACTTCTTTATCCATATTAGTCATGATAATTTTATTTATAATAAGAGTCAGTTGCTTGTTAACTTTGTCGTAATACTCATTTATTGTCAACCTGTCTTGTCTTAAAACTTTAAGCTCATTTTCTAATAAATATAATGGTCTTTTATCAGAATAAGATTGATCTAAACGCGATATAATGGCATCAAAATTAAAAATAGTGTTAAATGAACTTAGAGTAGAATTTGCCTCACCGACTATCTTATTTCTTAAAATGCCCATAGCGACATAATATGTTTCAGATCCTTTTGTATAATAGTTTAAAGCAAATTTTGCAGACTCCCTCCATGCTGGGTATTCACCTGTATTTCCACTAAACTGTGGCAGTGATTTTACAAGATCTAAGTTTGTGTTCCCACTGGCAACGCCTGGTTGAATGGTTACTGGAGCTAAAGGTTCCACTCGACTTGGCTTTAATTGTTCGACAGCAATTGTTAAGTTACGAATATGTTCTAAAATCTCTTCCTTAGTTACATCTACTGTAGATTCAATAAGACTTAATACCTCATTTCTATTCATCTTGTCTTCTTTCTTTTTCCTCTCTATATTATACTAAATTTTTTCTTTAATTTAAATAAGATTTGGTTCTAATGAATGTTCTACAGGGTAAAGAACTCTTCAATTAGTAACTGTATATATAAATAGTCAGCAAACAGTGAGATTAGATAAAGTGTTAAGTAAAAAGAAAATAATTATAATAATAATTGTGAAGTAAGAAATAATATTAACCGATAAAATAAAATAATAATAAATATATTGTGTAATTACGATTGCACTGCATCAACTAATCCAGATTCAGCTATGGTTGTCAATTATTTGCGTAATTCGACTTCTCTTATTTCTTCTTAGTATAAATTGGCTTACTATTCTCGTTTCAAGCGATTATTTTATGGCATTTAGCTTTTTTTTCTTTTCAGCATAAAAAAAATATTCTTATTTTGTTTCAATAAACTTCCTGTAGGGATCTTTCTTTCTTTGATTTATTTCTTTTCAGCATAAATAAATTATCTTATTTTATTTCATCAAACTTCATGTAACGATCTGAACTTAAGCTTTTCTTCTTTTATGGCGTTTATCTTCTTCTATAAAGAATTCTGTATTTAAATCTTTGGAAGCTTCTCGAACTGTAATCAGTTTCTTCTTCTACAATATTATTTTTAAGTTTTTGTCTGTTCTTTTTTTGTAATAATTTAAACCATTTATGATTTTTTAATATTAAATTTACAATTTATTTATAACGTTGGGCGCCAGTTAATTGTTCCCATGTGTTTTTAATCGATTACACGATTTTGAATTAAAACAACATGTTCTAAGGTCTCGATGTGACTAACTTTTTCATTTTTTTCAATTTTTTTCATTGTTTGAAGTTTTTAAAATACAAATGTCTTAGGCTACTAAATTAAATTCAACATATTTTATATTTAAGTAATAAAATAGAGTATTACAATTATTTTATAATTATATTTTGTGTTAACTTGTACATGATACGATTTTTTTCTCATTTTATTAAAGTTCAGCTTATTGTATTCATATTTTTGATATCGTCCGATCACTCTCCCACGATCGTTACAATCTGTAGCCCACTGAGAAACGCTTTACCTCACCCATATGTCCAGATGATAAATCGTGTTAATTGGCTGGGATTCAAAAAATATCTTAGTAGTCATTGCACAGAAAATATTACGCTAAGAACACCCAATGATATTGAATCTAACATTGCAAATCTTAACGAGAATATTAAACAAGCTTCTGAACATGCCACTACCTCCCATCCGCATACTGGGTTCAATAAAATTTATTCTGTAGTCGTTGAACATCTCGTACGTGAAAAAAGAAGAGCTAGAAGGGAATGGCAACAACACAGATCACCTCAACACAAAATCAGATTTAAAGAGTGCACTAAACGACTCCAAGAGTTGCTTGCATCTGAAAAAACTGCATCTTTTAAAAATTATATGGAAGGCCTTGATGTCACACCAGCATCTAATTACTCTTTGTGGCGCGCTGCTAAAAAGCTTAAAACACCCGTTGAGTTTAAGCCACCTCTGCGCACATCTAGCGGAGGTTGGACAAGAAGCGATACTGAAAAAGGTAACATATTTGCTGAGCATTTAAAATCCGTATTTACACCAAATACATGTAACGGTGTTGCTGATTTGCCGAGTGTAGTGGCTCTACCACCTCGACCCTTAAAATTTACGATGTGTGATGCACAAAAACTAATTGCCTAACTCAACCCAAAAAAAGCTCCCGGTATGGATGGAATTAGTAACCAGATGCTGATTAAGTTACCTCGTACTGCAATTAAAATCCTGTTATTCATTTTTAATGCCATTATACTACTGGAGTATTATCCAGACTGGTGGAAGCTTGCCAAGGTTAAAATGATTCCAAAGCCAGGTAAAGATCTTACCAATGTTGAGTCACATAGACCAATAAGTTTACTGTCAGCAATGTCAAAGCTTTTTGAAAAGCTACTCATGACAAAATTTTCTTAAATTTTAACTGATAATGGGTGCATCCCGGACCATCAATTTGGTTTTAGAAGCCAGCATAGCACCATTGAGCAAACGCATAGATTGGTTCAATTTATCAGAAAAACATTTGAGGAAAAGAAGTATTGTTCTGCCCTGTTTATTGATGTTTCTCAGGCATTTGATAAAGTGTGACATGAAGGCCTGATTTTGAAATTGAAGACATACTTACCAATAAACATTCTAAATCTTTTGGAAAGTTACATTCTTGCACGAAAATTTACAGTTGTGGAAGGACACTTTATGAGTATGCCTGAAACTATCTCATCCGGTGTGCCACATGGGAGTATACTGGGGCCATTTTTATATTTGATTTATACTTGTGATATGCCTGTGAGCAGTAGTATCGACACTTCTACATTTGCCGACGATACAGCCTGCCTTAGTATGCACGAAAACCCTGATGAGGCATCCCGAAAACTCCAGGAACACATTAGACAGATGGAACTATGGTTAAACTTATGGAGAATTAAGGTAAATGAACAAAAGTGTGTTCAAGTAACATTTACCTTACGAAGAGATACTTGTTCCCCCATTCGGATTAATAATCAAGTTGTTCCTCAACATTCACATGTGAAATATCTTGGTATACACCTCGATCGACGGCTTACATGGAAACATCACATTGACTTTAAGTTAACTCAAATGAAACTAAAATTAACTCAGGTAAATGGCTGATTGGCAGAAATTCAACACTCAGCCTAGACTGCAAACTTTTAATATACAAGTCGATTTTAAAGCCAATATGGTGTTGCGGTATCCAGTTATGGGGCACTGCTTCAGCTTCCAATATAGAGAGAATTCAAAGAAGACAAAACAAAATTTTAAGGTTAATAACATCTGCTCCATTCAAAGAAAGAATTCAAATATACATCGTGATTTAAATATGCCACTAGTGACTGAAGAAATTGCAAAATACGCAGGCAAATATCTAACAAAACTCGAATCACATCCTAATCCGCTTGCTCGTAATATTTTGAACTTTACTGGACACATCCGTTTAAAAAAGAGAGATACAAGGGCTCTAATACTCAACACTCCGAACGAAGCTGCTTGAAAATACTTTTTTTTTGTTATTAATTATATGTTAGATTTAAGATTTGAATACTTATTGTTAGTTCATATATGAAGATACAATAAATAAAAAAACATGCATAAAAAAAAATATTTTTGATATCTTTAATTTAATTGTGCTTTGTGTGTCTGTTAGCAAACTGTACGTATAAGTTAGTCACTCACTCTTTACTTTTATTTATTTTTCCTTCTAATGTGTCTCAACATTTAGATTTATTTACTTCTTGAAATAGAGAACATTATATAATTTTAACTGTATACATATAGATAAATATATGAAAGTATGTATGTATGTAGAAATTACTTCATATACAAGGGGCTGTCTATATATTACGTAACGCTCTAGAAGGGAGGGGGGGTTCGAGTTTTGTTACGATTTGTTATGAAGTCCCCCCTCTTTGTCTTTGAAAATGTTACTGAAAATTATAAACTGCGATTTTATACGCTTCTATGATTCTACATAAGTAAATACAGGATGATCTGTTTACTTATGAAGAATTAAACATACACAACGTAGATTTAACACTTTCATCTGGATAGCTATAACGGCATTTCTTAAACCAACCATTGATATCTGTTTAACTTTGTAAAATTTAACACTGCCATTAGGTAAAATTTAACACTGGCAACAGGTAATTAACACTGCGAAACGTAAAATTAACACTGCCATCGGGATATTATTTACATTACACTAGTTTTGATACAACATGATATTTTTAAATCAACCAAAAATTTCTTGTAGATTTAACGCTGCCATCATGTAAAGGGTTGATGAAAATAACGGAATATTTTATTTAGTTTTAATTAACCCTGTGAAACGTAAAATTAACACTGTCATCGGATTAGTATTCGATTTACATTACGCTAATGTTGATATAACAAGATAATTTTTTTAAATCAACATGATGTTTTTTAAATCAACCAACAACCTTGTTAATTAAGCTAACACAGTGCATAGTGTAAATTAAATCATGTAAAATTTTTAAAATTTTGCAATTTTGTATGGGATTATGAATATTGTAAATTTAACATCAGTCTTGTCAATTTTTTACAGGACGTTTTTCTCTGTGTGTATAAAAAATTTAATGAAAAATTTTTTTTAGCCATTTATTTAAATTTCGTTTAGGATTTATGCATTTATTTATTTAATTTTTTTGGAAAAATATTTGAATTTCGCGAAAACCAATACGAATATTTAAAAATGACCGAATATTCGGGAATTCGAAAACGAATATTCGTGCATCATTAGTATTGTATGTACATATAAGTACATACATACATAAATGTGCCGAATGTCAATTTTTGATAATCGTGAATTCGAATATTTAAAATGATATTCGCGAATACGAACTGCTTTACTGCTTTAACACCATCTCATTATTGTTTGCTAACAGAAAATAGCAGAACAGGTATCAGCTATCAGGTCAGCTTTTTCAGCTATCAGATCAGCTTTTCTGGACCTGGTCTGGTTTTCAGATCAGCTTTTCAGGCCCTGGTCTGGTTTTCAGATCAGCTTTTCAGGCCCTGGTCTGGTTTTCAGATCAGCTTTCAGGACCTGGTCTGGTTTTCAGATCAGCTTTTCAGGCCCTGGTCTGGTTTTCAGATCAGCTTTTCAGGCCCTGGTCTGGTTTTCAGATCAGCTTTCAGGACCTGGTCTGGTTCTCAGATCAGCTTTTCAGGACCTGGTCTGGTTTTCAGATTCGTTTTTCAGGAGCTGGTCTGGTTTTCAGATCAGCTTATCAGATATCAAATCAGCTTATCAGATATCAAATCAGCTTATCAGGTAGCTGGTCTGGTTTTCAGATCAGGCTATCTGATTCAGATTGAATTATCAGTTTACAAGTAGCTAGCCATTTATAACATTTATATGAATGAAGTTTAAAGTTAGATGAATCAACTAAAGTCAATCTTTTATTAGCAGTAATTTTTTTATTAAAACATATAAAACCTGAAGAACCTTAAGAAAATATTATATAATTTTTCTTCTAACACTCTCTACAAATTTCTTAAAACTTTTAAAAGTTCATATTACATACAACATGATGCCTATAAACGTGCTTAATTTTTTTTTTCTCATCTTGCATAAACATTATAATTACATTTGCATTGTCTCTTATTAAATGCTTACAACCATATTCATAAAAATATTAAACAGCTTTCGAATTTTGTTTAGGCAAAATTCACTAAAATTGTATTTATAATAGAAATTTAGCTTAAAAAACATCTTTTAAACCTTATATAAATCACATAATTTTAAAATTGACTGCACTCATATTTAAAATAATTTTGAGTTGACCTTGGTATAATTTTGCTTCATGTTTATTTGTATATTTAACTTTGCCTGTATGAATGTGCGTATGTATACATGTATGTATTAGGAATAATGCTACAAGTTTGGCACAAGTAGAATGATGACTCATTCTACTTGTGCCCCCCATACAAAAATATACACGTACATATATGTATGTATGTATATTATTCTGCTTTCAGATGCAACATCAGCAAATATCATAATTAAAATGCTTTAAGCTTTATTATAATATCTCATTCTTTTAAAAATTAAATTAACTTCTTCGGATATACATATTTGGCTTGATATGGGCCTGAAAAGCTGATCTGAAAACCAGACCAGGGTCTGAAAAGTTGATCTGAAAACCAGACCAGGTCCTGAAAGCTGATCTGAAAACCAGACCAGGGCCTGAAAAGCTGATCTGAAAACCAGACCAGGGCCTGAAAAGCTGATCTGAAAACCAGACCAGGTCCTGAAAGCTGATCTGAAAACCAGACCAGGGCCTGAAAAGCTGATCTGAAAACCAGACCAGGGCCTGAAAAGCTGATCTGAAAACCAGACCAGGTCCAGAAAAGCTGATCTGATAGCTGAAAAAGCTGACCTGATAGCTGATACCTGTTCTGCTATTTTCTGTTAGCAAACAATAATGAGATGGTGTTAAAGCAGTTAGTGTCGATAAGAAAATATCTGATGAAATTTAATGGAATTTCATAATATTGTGGAATTCAATTCCTCTTGTATAGAACCTCTCAAAGAAAACATGATTGCGCATGTTTAAGTAACATTAAAACAAGACTGTGCATGTTTAAGCAATATAAAAACAGAAATTTGCACATAAGGAAAAACAAAAAAAAGTTATGATCCAACGAAGTAAAGCCAATAAAGAAATGAAAACCATTCACATATTTAATTCTTTTTTCAATATTTTATTTAAAATTTTTTCTTAAAAAAATCTTAGTACTAATACAAATTTAACTCTATGTATATATAAAAATATATGATATAAAAAGAAAGAGAGAAAAAAAAGATCATTAATGTAATATTTGATTCTTATTTACAAATAATTTAGGTACAGGCAAAAAAAGATAAAAGTTTTAGACCATTAAATTTTAACATGCTTTTGTGTGAATAATATACTAAAATTAATAGATACATTCATAAACAAAGATATATATATGTATATATAACCAATAAATAAATTAATACAGAAATAAATACATAAATAAATTAATATACAAATAAGTAAATAATAAATAAATTAATAAATAATTAAATAAGTATAATTGGTACAAAATTAAATTCTTGTTGTCATCTTACATGCAATTTAGTAGGAAGCATTCTATTCTACATCCATTGTTTCATTATTTCGGTCTATGTAATGCCCCCATGCACGCGTTTTTATTTTATCTTTCATTATATTTCTTTTATCATCAGAAAAGCTAAGAGCTATTTTATTTAGTTTTTGAGTATATAGTTGATGTGTTTTAGACTTAACAAAAACATTTCATCTGAGATAATTTTGGATTCAAATAAGCAACTTTTGTAATCATTAATGGACAACTTTTTAATTACAGACTTTTTGACCCCTTTAGATTTTTTAACAGCTTCCGAGCGAAGAGTCGACAGAGAACACATTTTTGCTCTTAAACCAACAAACTCTGTCATTATATCCCCACTGTTTTCATCTTTCATCATACCTAAAACCTTCTTATTGAGTAGCGGCAAACGAAATTGATTATCTATAGGATATTCTGACGTATCAAAATTCAAAATAATATCATTACGGATTTCATCGTAAAAATCATCAGTTTTAATTGAATAAATAAACGAGTCAGTATCCATATAGTTGAGAGAAATGTTTTCTCCAAATTTAGGCTTCATGAAGCCATAATGGAAGTCATACATTATCCACATGGATAACCCCAGTACTGTAAAGCCAACATATGTATATGGGTTTATCATATAGTGGTTCCATTATTTCTAACTCTACCGCATACATATCATCAGAAAATTTTGTCAACTGCATAAAATTTGGTTTCGAAATTAATGCTCTGAGACCTAAATGATTCCTGTTTGTTGTTTCCCAAGATGAAGCAATTCTAATGTCCCTACGTTTTTCAATGTTTTCCATTGTCTTCCCATAAACAGCGTTGTTCAAAAGTTTGAAGAAATCTTTTTCAAAATTGTTTTTAGCATTTGTCCTATGTAATGTGTTTAAGTCAATATATTTTTTAAGCCAAGGGGATTGCTTAAATCTGAGTATTCTATGGATTTGTTTTAAGATGAGGCCATTTGAAATGGCTTGTTTTAAAACTCTATAGTGCATGGTGTAATTTGTTTTGCGTGTAAGTCTGCAACAAATTTTTTGATTTTGGATCCCCCCACTGGCTTATTTTGGGGACAAAATGGCAAATCATTATGTAGATCATGCACAGAATCGGGATAATCTATATCCACTTCCAAAATGTACCCATACTCTGCAGTATCAGAAATTTTCTTAACATCAAAATCAGTATCACATACCCACTCAAATTCACCGTAAGGAAGATATTCCGACATCGCCCAACCGTAAAGGTTATTTGCGTCTAAATAGACAAGAAATTCTGATGGTTTTGATGCATCAAAATCTTCCAAATATTTGTTATTCGCTTTCGAATATCTTTGCGAGCATTGAACTAGTCCACCTCTAATTCCGTTTTGCATAAACATATACATTTCGGAATCAGCGAACTGTTCCAGTGAAACTTCTGTGGTTTTTAACATTGCATCTCAGGATAAGCCTGGTGCTGTATAATAATGACAGGGGTCCAAATCGTATGTACCTCTACAAATTTTCCTAAAATTTTCAAACACGTCAGTTAGAAGAAGAACATCTGTCTTTAAGTAGAGTTCAGTATAGTCAAGGAGGGTTTTACAGTTAAACTCTATCCATATTTTTTGAGCATGTTCATACTCGACAACATCACATTCTTCATTCGTTAGAATATTGAAGAACTCTTCTCTACTAGGGAGTTTAATTTCCTTAAACTTAGTCATGGAATCCATGTAAGAGTACGGAAATACACCCTTTCTTCTAATCAGGTTGAAATGAGCTTCATCAACGAAACATGATCGAATAGTATTAAAATCATTACTATCAAGATTTTTTTGCTAACGTATCTAAACTCGAAGCCATAAGTCTAAACGAGTCTATAAATCTTATTTCGAATCCATGTTTTTCATATAATCTGATAAAAATTGAAAGAGAAATATAACGTTCTGTGTTCTGGGGAATCACTTTTATTGTGGCATTTTTTATAGTAGAAAGTTCTTTGAAAAATAGGTGCATATCATATGCAGAAAGATTATGGAAAATAGCCGGAATAAACTGAGGTGTTTTATAATTTAAATTACATTCGCTATGAGCTGCTCCACGATAATTGCCCGTAAGATGACAATGATCTCTAACTTCATCGTTATTTAATATTTTCTTACATATATGACAATTTTTGCATTATTATATTGAGCTATTTCTGTTGGGGTCATGAACATTTCCTTAACTTTTAGTAAATAATTTAGATAGATATCTGTACAATCTTCAACTATTTTTTTGATAAACACATTTGCCGAATCTTCACCAAAATAATGTCTATATAAGTTATTTTCCTTCTTAAAACTACAAGTAATAAAATAGCCGAATGCACACGCATGGTGTTTCTGTACATTTGTAGTGCTTTTACTTACAGGATCATGGAGTTTTTCTAAAATAGACTCGAAGTCTGCGTAGATGACAAATGGTACATCTAGCTGTTTGTAGTAGTTTTTGTACTTAATAATACATCCATCTTCAGGCATCCTGATGACTTTTTTACCACAAAAATGTTTATGTTGACTGTACACATAAGCATCATGTGTATGATAAAGGCAGGTGTTACAGATATTAATCTTACATCTGTGTGACGTCATGTTGGAACGAAGGAGTCTAAGGAAAAGAGAAAAATAAAATAATATGTAAATTAATATAACAACAAGAAGTAGCTTTTTAAATAGGGAACACATTTTGCATAAATGCACTAATGAAACTTACTTTGATATATCTTTGATTAGCACATAGTGGAAGTTCTCATTGGACTGGAGCAATAAGAGATTAATATGAATGTGTTTTTCTCCTTTTGTTATGTAGTATGGTCCTATAAGCGATATTCCATTGTGACCAAATACATTTATGCTCATATCATTTTGATTCTCGAATTGTTTTATCTGCTTCAATGGGAGTGGAAACTCTAGGCCTTCAAAATTTAATACAATTTCCCCTATAATAATATTCTCATCACAAATGTTTGCAATATTGTAATTTCTACAGTTTTTCCGTTGTTTAGGACTCAGGCCAATATTTACATTCAAAGCAGCAATGAGAGACTGTTACCGTAGACGTAATGTTTACCAAATAAAAAGCGGCTTAGTCCTATGCTAATTAAATTTATTGATAATAAAAACTTAGTATAATTTGTACTGAAAAATGATGTATGTAAAGTCTATAAAAGTAATCTACACGTAGCGAGGGAGCAAGAGAGAATAACGCTCATTAAACTTTTTTATTATTATTGGGCGGTGGCCGTGGTTGCACACCATAGTAGTATCGGTTCAGCGTTGCAAGTTTTGAGTGTTGCCGCTACAGGGCTCCCCTCCTAGAAATTGCGTCTAAAAATCTTACTGGAATACGAATTTGGCGTCCAGTTCTCATCGAACGATAATCAATCGGTGGTGCGTCTTTTTGCTGTCGAGTTTCTTCACTTACGTCTTCATGCACCTTTTCATTGGCCTCTTGCTCACTTTTATCTATGCGTGTCTCTTGATCAAGGTCTTGCTCGGTGAAGGCGGGTTTGAGTCTGTCACACGAAATATTTACCTTCCGTTGGCCTATCTCAATTTTGAAAAATTTATCTCCTCTATTCAACACTTTATACGGACCCTCGTAGGGTGATTCTAGCGGTGTCTTCACCCTGTCCACACGTACGAAAACAAATTTGCAGCTGTCTAGGAGTCAGTTTATAAATGGCATATCCTTGCTGCGTCGAACCATTCTAGCTGCCCTTAAACTTGACATATGCCTACGAAGTCGTTTGATAAAGTCTGACTCGTCACCCTTATTCTTCGTTGCGTGGCAAAACTCTCCAGGAATACGTAATTGCGAGCCAAATAACATTTCGGCTGGACTAGCATTTAGGTCCTCCTTTACTGTAGTGCGCAACCCTAGTAACACTAATGGTAAGACTAGTGACCAGTCTCCGCTGTCGTAACACTTTATTGCTGCTTTAAGGGTGCGGTGAAAACGTTCTACGAGGCCGTTAGATTGTGGGTGGTATGCCGTAGTCCTTAAATGTTGAACGCCCAATATTTTTGTTAACTCTGCAAATATTGATGAGGTAAACTGTCGTCCAAGGTCGGTTGTGATACGAAGTGGAACACCGAATATAGATATCCAACTTTATATCAATGCGTGTGCGACCGTCTCGGCACTAATATCTTGCAACGGTGTAGCCATTGGAAATCGAGAAAATCTGTCGACACACGTAAGGCAGTATCGATAATTTCTCGACACGGGTAACGGGCCGATAATATCCACATTAATGTGGTCAAAACGTCTTTCAGCCAGTTCGTAGCTGCCGACGGGTGTTTTGGTGTGTCTTACGATTTTGTTACGTTGACATGGCAGACACATTCGTACATACTGCGCAATGTCCTTCATCATACCTGGCCACACATACCTGTGAGCCACCAGACGCTGTGTACCCTTTCGTCCAGGATGCGAAAGGTCGTGCAATTTCGAAATTATTTGATGGCGAAATTTTCCCGGTATAAAAGGGCGAACGCTGCCTGTAGAAATATCGCAGTACAACATATTCGACGAATGCGGTACCAGAACCTTTTTTAACGTAAGCCCTGTGTTGTTGGAGTGGATATATAATTGTAAATCGGGGTCTAATTTTTGCTCTTCTGCCAACACATTGAAATCGGTGCAGTCGATACTATTAATGCGCGACATGAGATCTGCAGCGCAGTTTTCCTTTCCAGGGAGATGGCGTATATCCGTAGAGAACTGACTAATGAAATCTAGATGACGTGCCCTTCGTGGTGGAGTGTTATCGTGCTTTTGCTGAAATGCATAGACCAATGGTTTGTGGTCGGTTAGAATGGTGAAGTTTCTGCCCTCCAGCATGTGGCGAAAGTGGCCGATGCTCAGATAAATCGCGAGAAGTTCGCGATCGTACGTGCTGTACTTAACTTGAGGGTCAGATAAGTTTTTTGAGAAAAAACCAATAGGCTGCATGACCTTGTTGACAATTTGATGTAAGGCCGCTCCTACTGCATTATTCGATGCATCAGTAGTTAACACCAGGGGTGCATTCGGAACAAGATGACACAGCAGTGTGGCACTTGCAAGTTCGTCCTTGCAAGCCTCAAAAGCGTGTATTGCCTCATCGTCCCAGTTTAGTGGTGTGACGTCATTCTTTACATTCCCCGTTATTAGCGGCTGCAGCTTTTTTTGATTTTGGGTTGCATTTTTGATGAAAGTCCTGTAAAAATTTATCATCCCGAGAAAACGCTTAAGGTCTTTTGCGATCTTGGGCTGGGGATAATTTCGCACGGCTGCTACTTTCTCTTCAAGGGGTTTTACTCCTTCGTGAGTTATCGTATGCCCTAAAAAGTTTACTTGCCTTAAACCGAGCTGGCATTTCTGGGCGTTTATGGCTAAATTGTTCTGCCGCAATCGTTCAAATAATACTCGCAAATGGCGTTGATGTTCTTCAACATTTGCTGAGGCCACCAATATATCATCGATATATACAAATAAAAAATCGAGACCACGTACCATAGAGTTCATGTGGCGCTGAAAAGTTTGCGCCGCGTTGCGCAATCCAAAAGTCATATAACTGAACTCAAATAGTCCGAAAGGGGTTGTTATGGCCGTTTTTTCGACGTCAGTTGGCTCGACCGGTATTTGATGGTAAGCTTTCTGTAGGTCTATGACGGAAAAGACTTGCTTTCCATACAATATGTGCGTGCAGTCGTGCAAAAAAGGAATGGGGTATCGGTCCGGTACGGTGCGTGCATTCAGCGCCCGGTAGTCACCACAGGGCCTCCATTTGCCATTCGCTTTTTTAACCATATGGAGAGGGCTAGCCCAATTACTACTAGATGGCCTGCAAATACCCTGCTCTACCAAATATTCAAACTCTTTCTTTGCTGCTTTGAGCTTATCACCAGCCAATCTGCGTGGGCGGGAAAATACGGCTGGACCGTTTGTAACTATATGATGTGTGACATCGGTGTTGTTCGAACGCTGGCTGCGATTAGTATTGAGAACTGTAATGTCCTTATACTCGTGTAGTAAATCAGAACAATTTTTTTCAATGCTAAAAGTTGAAATCTCTGGCTGGTGCAAATACGAAGATGTCCCTGTAACTTTCAACAAAGTTTTGCGGTCAACTAACGTATTATGTTTCATATCCACAAGTAAATCGAAAAATTTTAAAAAATCAGACCCAATAATAGGTACGGAAACGTCAGCCACTATGAATGTCCATTCAAATACGCGTCTTAGTGAAAAAGATAGTTTGAGACGGCGTTCGCCGTATGTGTTTATTCGTGTGCCATTAGCCGCGAATAAAGAAAAGGTACACTTTGCGTTTTTTCTGTCACAGAAACGGGGTGGCAGCACTGAAACGTCAGCCCCCGTGTCGATAAGGAATGTTAACTTAGTTACGTAGTCCAGCAATGAAAGTCTAGCTACGATTTTATTGCCTGATGTGCTGGAATTTCCATCAGGCTGAGGACTTAGTTTTTTGAATACTTGCAAGGCTTGCGACATTTACGTGCCTCTTCGCCAAACCTAGCGTGATACCAACAGATATCACCACGCGGTGTTGCGGATCGTTGAGTCTTCTTATTATTTACTGGTGTGCGATTACGTGAACGTGAACGACAAAAATTACTGATTTGTTCCTCCAGAGAAGCAATTCGTTTTTCGATAGAGCTCTCGTCGGCTATATTGCATCCTGTTACAACGGCTACATGACGATAATCACTGACCTCTAAAATTTTATCTGCCAGTTTGGCCAGCTCAGGAAGGTCGGCACCTGAAGCTTGTAATATGGCACGTGCCTGTTGAGGTAGACGCTGAAGCCAGAGTGACTTAAGAAAATCTACGCTTATTCTATTTTTCGCTAGCCCGCTAGCGTCGTCCACTGTGATGCCTGCGATGACAAACTGTGCTTCAATTTGTGCGAACCAAATTTCGGGATGCTCGGCCCAAAAAGGTGGTACTTTCACCGAAACCCTGTTGACCAACATATCGGTATTTACTGCGTTACTGTGTGTTTGATTGGCGATGGTTTCTAATTCTGCGCCTCCAGCTGATGTGCCTGCTTCTACGTCTGTGCCTCTAGCTGATGTGCCTGCTTCTCCCTTGCTACGGGTGTTCTCGCTTTCGGACATGATTCAGGAAATCACGTCGGGGTCACCAATGTTACCGTAGACGTAATGTTTACCAAATAAAAAGCGGATTAGTCCTATGCTAATTAAATTTATTGATAATAAAAACTTAGTATAATTTGTACTGAAAAATGATGTATGTAAAGTCTATAAAAGTAATCTACACGTAGCGAGGGAGCAAGAGCGAATAACGCTCATTAAACTTTTTTATTATTATTGGGCGGTGGCCGTGGTTGTCGGTTCAGCGTTGCAAGTTTTGAGTGTTGCCGCTACAAGACCATTTAAAGCAATAAATGTCATTATTCTCAACATTTATGCATGCATGTTTTGCTGCAATATTTTTTGGGAGGGGGATAAAGCTCGATCCTCTTATTATGGACGCCTTGTTTATATTAACTTCAAGGAAATTTATTGAAGTCAAAGTCCACCCGCTATCCCTCTCTTGAAATTCTTCCATTTTGGCTCTAAGCTCCTCCGTCTGTTTCTTGTACATGACTTCTATGTCATCAGACAAAGTCACCAACATCATTTTCGAAATATGTAAAAGTTGGGAAATATTCATCTCATCATTCACCATCTTCATATAATCACATGTGAGCTCCATATTAAATTTAAATGTAGTATGTATCCTACTACATTCATTGAGTTGTTGTACTATGAAGCTCTTGGCAGATTTCAGAAACTCCTCTGGAAACAAGATAGCCAAATTTTTGTTGAGGAGGATATATGTCTCGATCCTTCCATTGAAGTTGCTTACTCTTTTAGTGAGAAAATCACCAATCCGTTCTTGGTGACAACTGTTTTTATGTTTTGTGGTTCTGACATGAGCCATATAACCATTTGATGGGATCATGTCATCACAATCCTCACAATATTTGTTTTGAAGATTTAGCTTATTAGTTCCAAGGAGAGCCTTTGATTGGTTAGCATATAAGTGCGTTTCCATATGCTGATTTAGTTTTGTTTGAGTCATAAAGACTTTATTGCAGATGGCACAACTTGTAGTATTCATTTTATTTAATTATTTATTTATTTTATTAGTTAATTTAATTATTTTATTTCATTATTTTATTTATAAACAATTTATTTCAGCTATAAACAATTTATTTAATTATTTTTTATACACTATAAGCTTGTTTATCAAACAGTAGTTAGTTCTAGCTCTTTTATAGTTTTTGGATTTTAAACACTTTAGAAATTTTTGTTGGGAAAATAGGTTGTCACTTGTTGAGATTCCAGAGCAGACTGATAACAATCTACATTATTTCTTCTACTTATATACTTTATATTCGAATCGCGTAGTAGTCATCAAATCTAATTTATTACGGTATATGATGAAATTCATACACACACACACACACACACACATGTACGTTCTCACACACACATACACATTTCCAGAATTCACTGTTGGTATTACGATATATGATGAAATTCATATACACAGTTTGTAATACACACGTACGAGAAAAATCGGGAGATGTGAAAGTAGGTGCTTCTATAATTTTTTGCTGTATTTCTCCAAAAGCTATTTCCTATAATTGTTTCATTAAAGTGAAAATATACTGAAATAAAAATATCATTATCCCTATTCAAAAGCTCTTCCTATCAACCTGATAGGATTCAAAACATTTAACATCTGAAATTCACCTGTATATACATATAAAACTTATGCCAACACAATATTTTCTATCTCCATAAGAATAGCAACGCAAATAGTCTAGAAAACATACATATATACGAAAAAGTATTGATGTAATTCATACAAGCAATTATATTCTTTAAAGCAAAAATAGAAACGATCAAATACATTACGCCAATAGCATATATTTACATACATTACCAAATAGATTCCCTATCCACCTCCATTCCAAACAGCTGTCAGGGTTACCCCTACCTGCAGCTATTAGATTATTTCCCCAGAGATCATTAATATAAATGCATATATACAATAACCCTACATAAGTATACCAACGATAACTCAAAACAGCAAACCCAAGTCAATCAAATAACGATTACTACATACCTACAAATACACCGATTCCTTGTCACTACCTTGCAGTCAGAGTGGGACGAAGTGTCTTTGTTGCAACACTAAAATTCTAGAGACAATTTTGATATAATAAGTTTGTTCTATCCCTCATTATAAAAGAAATATAGAAAACAAATATGGTATATTTGTGGTGGAATTGTCAACAACTTGTCTATATACATATATGCATTTGTATGTACACAAATTACTGGAACTAACTGTTTGGTTGGTATGTCTCCATGTCTCATAAGAACTTCGTAGTCAATAAATGTTTCAGGGTTATTTGTAGGGTTTCAATGACACATGCTAGATGTCTATACCACAAAGTATTGTATGTGTGATAATTCTAGAGTAGTACTGGTCGAAAGCGAGTCAATACATTTTTCAAAATCTATATTTCCTACAGGGGTATAATATTTGTCTACCACTACAACAAAAGTATCCGACACCGGCAGACACACAATTAAATGCATAAACACACACACACACATATGTACACACACATACAAACACCCACATATACATACATCCATGAACTGTAAGCACAACGTTTCTTTACAATAATAACATAAGCTGTACACACAAGTGTACACACACACACACACACACAACCATACACGCACAACCACACACACACAACCACACAAACACAACCACACACACACACAAACACAACCACACACACACATACACAACCACACAAAGACATAAAATCTCGGCATGAAAATCCCCAAAATTCCCCACATTCGGAACAGGGTTGCCATCACTTTTGTATTAATGGGGGTCTGAGTCCTGTTTTCCCGGTTTTTAATTCCCAAAACAGGACTCAGGTTCCCATTACCACTCTACTTGGCAAAACAATTTTTTATAATAATTGTGCTTTAAATGTTAAAGTTTGAGAGTAACATGGCGCTTATTCCTTCAACCAAGCCTTGCACAATCTTAGTAGAATTTTTTTAAATGCTCCATTTAAGTTTACAGCTTATTTTTTATATATAGATTACATCGAAAGAAAAATAGGTGAGGAAATTTTTCTTCGAATTTTTGGTTTAGTGCCACCACTCGAAACAAAGAGCACCGAAATTAATTTAAAAAAGCACTGAGCACTAAATTCAAAATTTTTACCATCGAAATTTTCAAAAAGTACTAAAAACAGTGCGAAAAGCACCGAGTTGACAACGCTGATGAAATTAGTAACCAGATGCTGATTAAGTTACCTCGTACTGCAATTAGAATCCTGTTATTAATTTTTAATGCCATTATACTACTGGAGTATTATACAGACTGCTGGAAGCTTGCCAAGGTTAAAATGATTCCAAAGCCAGGTAAAGATCTTACCAAGGTTGAGTCACATAGACCAATAAGTTTACTGTCAGCAATGTCAAAGCTTTTTGAAAAGCTACTCATGACAAAATTTTCTTAAATTTTAACTGATAATGGGTGCATCCCGGACCATCAATTTGGTTTTAGAAGCCAGCATAGCACCATTGAGCAAACGCATAGATTGGTTCAATTTATCAGAAAAACATTTGAGGAAAAGAAGTATTGTTCTGCCCTGTTTATTGATGTTTCTCAGGCATTTGATAAAGTGTGACATGAAGGCCTGATTTTGAAATTGAAGACATACTTACCAATAAACATTCTAAATCTTTTGGAAAGTTACATTCTTGCACGAAAATTTACAGTTGTGGAAGGACACTTTATGAGTATGCCTGAAACTATCTCATCCGGTGTGCCACATGGGAGTATACTGGGGCCATTTTTATATTTGATTTATACTTGTGATATGCCTGTGAGCAGTAGTATCGACACTTCTACATTTGCCGACGATACAGCCTGCCTTAGTATGCACGAAAACCTTGATGAGGCATCCCGAAAACTCGAGGAACACATTAGCCAGATGGAACTATGGTTAAACTTATGGAGAAGAGATACTTGTTCCCCCATTCGGATTAATAATCAAATTGTTCCTCAACATTCACATGTGAAATATCTTGGTATACACCTCGATCGACGTCTTACATGGAAACATCACACTGACTATAAATTAAATCAAATGAAACTAAAATTAACTCAGGTACATTGGCTGATTGGCAGAAATTCAACACTCAGCCTAGACTGCAAACTTTTAATATACAAGTCGCTTTTAAAGCCAATATGGTGTTACGGTATCCAGTTATGGGGCACTGCTTCTGCTTCCAATGTAGAGAGAGTACAACGAAGACAAAACAAAATTTCAAGGTTAATAAGATCTGCTCCATTGTAGATTAAGAATTCAAATATACATCGTGATTTAAATATGCCACTAGTGACTGAAGAAATTGCAAAATACGCAGGCAAATATCTAACAAAACTCGAGTCACACCCTAATCCGCTGGCTCGTAATATTTTGAACTTTACTGGACACATCCGCTTAAAAAAGAGAGATACAAGGGCTCTAATACTCAACACTCCGAACGAAGCTGCTTGAAAATACTTTTTTTTTTGTTTATCACTACTTATGTATTATTTACAACTGTCACTTAGTTATGTCTGACATTGGTAGGGCCTATTAATTATATGTTAGATTTAAGATTTGAATACTTATTGTTAGTTCATATATGAAGATACAATAAATAAAAAAAACATGCATAAAAAATACAACCGAACAAGAAAAAATATTTGGTCTAGGAAGTAGATTGTGTGCGCCTCTAATTTTAAGGTATTTTTGACGAATATTTTTTTAAATGCGCAAATATTATCTATTGAAAATATAATGTTGCAGAAAGGGCAAAAATTAAGAATCGAAATATTAGATATCTTTCGTTATTGACATAATTTTGAGTCATTTCATCTCCCAAAATACTCCAACAAATATGTATGCTTATTTTATTGATCCGAAGATATAATTTTTTTTAGTTTCACGCACATTTTAGATTTATTTGCAGGTGGGCAAACGGAGTATCTTCAAGATCTTTGAAATACACGACGACTTCACTTACAGATACTAGTGAAAGCGACGCGAGGCTAGTGCAAATTCTCATCTGGGTGTTTCAAATACTGCTCAGTCATCTATATGGAATACTATAGAAGGTTATTTTGCGGAAAAACGATTAGAAAAAATATGGTAATAATTTTTTTTTAATATTATAAAATAATATTTGTGTGCTATTCATTTAAATTTCGTTTTGGATTTATGAATTTTTTATGCATATATTTTTTTAAACGAATACGAGTACATACATATCTATAAATTGCCGAATATTTGGGAATTTAAATACGCATCACTAATTCATAAATACTGTTTAGGAATAAGCTCTCCATAAAACCATAATTTTTGGAATTTGAGGAAGGAAGGAGGGAAGAAATTTAAAAAATATTTTTGCCAATATTTGGAGTGCGTTCATGAGTAAGCTTATTTAATTTTTGTCTAAGGACTGTGCTAGTCTAACAAATGACTTTAATACAATGAATTAAATTTAATTTTTTAAATAAAAACTTTTTAAACTACATATGTAATTTGGTTTTAACTCATTGTGACACATTTCTTTAGTTTATTTATATTTTCTAAATATCTGATAGCTATAAAAATGAACAAAGTGAAGATCTTTTATAATAGGCCCATATTCATATGGAAAATATACATCTTTTACTATAAAAACTGATAATATGATGTGTGTTATACTTCATTTTGAACGCTTAAGTTTTCACAACCAAGTTAAGTTAAGTTTTCATACTTACCAACAAGTTAAGAGAATTACAATACATTAAGTTAATTATCTTTCCTAAGACCTATCATTCTTAATCAATTATTCAAAAACAAGACAAACTAGATTTTTCCTTTTTAATTTTATTTTTATATAATTTCAACATTTTATCATCTTCAAATTACTATATAATGTATGTAACAGAGTTAAGATGCACTTTAATATCACTTATATCACAATGTTGAAACTTGTTTCACCATTTCGAAGACCAAATAATAAAAAACGTGGTCTTTCGTTTTCGGTAGGCAGCTTAACATTCCATAAAACTGTTGTACTTTCTGGAAGTAAAGGATAGTAATACATATCCCAACTTCTAAAACATATATTTAATGGATGACGATTGTTTATTGTTTTAAACATCTGCAATTTGTACGTATCAGCAAATTTAATGTGTGGTACTTTCCAAGTAATATTTAAAATTGATAACTTGATTTTTTCTGCTGTCGTTTGAGATTTAAGAACTTGTCTACCATCTTTGGATCGTGAAAGTACCAATTCATGCTTAGAATTAACTATAATTTTATTAAAGTCTTCAGCAAATCCGAGTAAATATTTTAATGGTACACAAAAATTAAAATAACCCTTTTCAAGCGTAAGATCATGAATGTTAAAAGGAGACCATCCTGCATTTAGTAGACTGTCACTTTCAGATTTATTCAGCGAGACATAGTTTTTTAATTCTGTTGCAATACCCAAATGTCGTGTACGATCAATTTCTACACCATTAATTTCATAACGAATTTCATCAAATAGATGTGCCATTGTTTAAGAGACGTATGGATGCAGAAACTGTTAAATCTTCCTTTGTAGCAAGTCCTTCTATGTATATAAGACTTTCACTTGGTAAAACATACAAATCTTGATTTTGAATCGTTATACGAACCTCATCAGTTGTATTATATATAATCATTCTCTCATAGGCTTTAAATGCAATCGTATTATTAGTTTTTCACCACGAAAATTTATTAAGTTTCCGTCTTGATCAACGACTTTCAAAATAAGACCGTTTATTATTCTTGAACTTATAGGTAAATATATTACATTAGTTGGAGCCTCAGTTATTTTATATCGACGTTAAGTGAAAACTGATACAAAATATGTGCAGACATGTTATTTATATATGATCCACCTACAATGTTACATTCCACAATTATTGTATTAAATTTGGTTATATCTATTGTTTTATCAGAGTAATGTTCCACGCCAGGCTCTAATACTTTTGTACTAAAACGTAATAAGGATCCGATTGATCTCTTCTTATTAAAATAAATTGAATCTGTAGTACTTTTTATGCATGTTTGCTGAGTATCGTAATTTGCTCGTACATCCAGCGATCCTTTTGCATTTATATTGTGATATTTATTTGCTAATACCCAGTGAAAAAAATGGAAGTCATTCTAGTGGAACTACATTTTCATTGCTTCCAAAAAGTCGATATTTTTAATTTTGCCGAGAGTGAGCAAAAAATCATGTAGAAGCTTACTTTAGTCATACAAAACCTTGTAACTCCTCCATAGTGTTGGAAAATACTCACCAGAATTTAAAAAAAAAATTTAACGAAATTTATGAACTAATTTTAGTCTAGAATTTAAAAGTTATTTCCTTAAATTTACATGAAAACACTGTTTCGGGCTTAAATTTGTATAAAAAGAAACGAATTGTTAAAAAAGGCAACTATTTACCATTTTTCCTAGATGAAAATATTATCATAGAATACAAAAAAGGGAAGTTTTCTTAATATCGCTTCCAATTCAGTGACCAGGCATAGAAAAAGAGAACTTCTTGCAATGACAACCGTATGTAAAAATCATTAGATCGGATCGAAATTTTCACTACTTCCGCATCGCAAACTCTACATTTTCATGACTTTTTTGGAGTGTCTATTTTTACTGGGTACTTCAGCTATATCTGATAATTCATATGAGCCAACTGGAACTTCTATTTCATGATTCCCAATATGAAATAAATTGTTTTCGACATCAATATTTGGGATTGAGTGATACGTATCGAAACTTATTAAGCCGCAAACATAGTTTTCATTTAGTTCGATTGGTGGAAAATAATTTGCAACAAGATATGAAGAGTCTCCGTTCAATGTTAATGTAATTAACATTTTAACGGTTGATGATTGAATAAATTATTAATAAATTTTGCAATGATTTTTATGATGATGTGTTATCGATATTAATTCAATAGTTATGTTCTGACGAGAATTCTTTTCAAAATTTTTTCAACTAAATATGTTTCTGGAAATTTAGTTTTCATTACCTCATGTTCGTAAAAACCGCCTTTAATTTCATGATCTTGATAGTGTTGTAATATATAAGTATTAGGGTTAGTATTTTTTATAGTTTTGATTTTAAACATTTCTGTTGTCCAGTTTGGTGTGTAACCTTTTTCAAATGTATGCTTATATTTACTTATTCGATCATTATCATTTGCTTTAAACTTGGGTTTTTGAAATACTTTTATATTGTTGTAGACTGTATTCAACAATAAATTTTCATTTGATGAATTTACTTCATTTGGGGTCATCTGTAGTGTTCTATGAAATGTATCATTATATTTATTAACAAGTTCTTGATATTTGTTTATCCATTTGTATGTTCCTTGGTAACTAAACTCTTTCCACATCATTCCTTTTAAGGTTCTGTTAAATCGTTCTACTATGGATGCCTTTAGAACACTATACGTTGAATAGTGATTAATATGATTCGATTGCATTAATTGATGAAATTGATTATTGAAAAATTCTTTACCGTCATCTGTTTGTAAATTTCTTGGTTTTCTATTGTTATTAGTGAAAATACTTTTCGTAGCATTCGCTACGTTTGATGCAGTTTTATTTTTTAATGCTACAGCCCAAGCTTTTTTTGAATATTACTGTTAGAAAATACCGCTATCTGTTATTATGTTCTGCATAATTTCCCATTTCCACCAAATCTGCTTGTCATAAATCATCAATTCCTTTCATTACAACTCGTCTTCTTTTAAAATTTTTTTTCGCGCTTGTTTGTGCAGTTCATTAACTATTTCTCTCTTATCTGAATTCATTTCCTTTATAATATCTAATATATCTAATATCCTTATTAATATCTAAACAGAAATTTCATATGCTTATATATAATTTTTATCCTTTGATTTTAGGAAGCTCGAGATTTCGTTTTTTAACAACATCTACAGCAGCATTTTTATTAATTGACTTAAATATAAATTCTTCAATATTATCAAATCTTTCCTCGATATTCTTTAAGAAGCCTTCATTTGTAAAATGGACTTGATCAATCACTATTTTTTCAATAGCTTTAACATCGTCATCGAACCCTTTTGTAATCAACTCTCGTAATAGTTTTACATCTCTTCTGATAACGTTTAATTATGAATTATAATCGTTATTAAGTTCCTCACTCTGGTCCTTAATGGTTTTGATGATGACATGGATTTTCTTGATATCTTTTGCAATGACATCCATTTGGAAATTATATTTGTTTGTATTTAACTTTAAATTATTTAGATTAGTCTTAATGGAACTTTCTCCAAACTTATTTATATAACTCATTTTTAATATATTATGTCAGCTTCTCTTAATTCTTCAAAAATGGAAAATATTTCGTTTTTATGATTATTATGACCAGCACTTTCCGATGAAAGAAGTAAACGTAATCTGTTAACAAGTTAATTTGGATCATCCCAATATATATATGTATATAATTAGATTTACGATTATCTGCAGTTTTTAATAATAATCCATTACCTTTTTTTAAAACATTTGGTTTCGTAGTAAATAAATGTTTCATTATATTAACATATTTATATGCTCGTGTACCTTTAATTTGACCATGTGGTTGATATTGTCGTTCGTATGCATTTGTACTCATTAAAAGTTCTTTGTAAGTTTTCAAATAATTTTTAGTGTAATGTAGAGGTTTTGAATTTTTTATTTTTTTTTAATACATAAATTTATTTATTGTATCTTCAAATAAAAAAACTAACAATAAGTGATCAAATCTTAAAGCTAAAATATAATTATTTAGCCCGACCAGTGTCGGCCAAAACTTAGTGATAATTTAAATAATACAAAGTAGTGATAATCAAAAATGAAAATTAAATGTATTTTCAAGCATTCCCATCTAGAGTGTTGAGTATAGAGCCCTTGTGTCCCTCTTTTTTAGGCGGATGTGACCATTAAAATTCAAAATATTACGAGCAAGCGGATTAGGATGTGACTCGAGTTTTGTTAAGTATTTGCCTGCGTATCTTGCAATTTCTTCAGTTACTAGTGGCATTCTTAAATCACGATGCAAATTTGAATTCTTAATATACCATGGAGCAGATGTTATTAACCTTAAAATTTAGTTTTGTCTTCGTTGAATTCTCTCTACATTGCAAGCTGAAGCAGTGCCCCATAACTGGATACCGTAACACCATATTGGCTTCAAAAGCGACTTGTATATTAAAAGTTTGCAGTCCAGACTAAGTGTTGAATTTCTGCCAATCAACCAATGAATTTGAGATAACTTAAGTTTCATCTGAGTTAGCTTGAAGTCAATATGATGTTTCCATGTAAGCCTTCGATCAAGGTGTATACCAAGGTATTTCACTTGGGAATGTTGAGGAATATTTTGATTGTTGATTCGAATGGGGGAACAAGTATCTCTTCTTAGGGTAAACGTTGTATGGACACACTTTTGTTCATTGACTTTAATTCTCCATAAGTTCAACCAGATTTCCAACTGTGTAATATGTTCTTGAAGATATCGGGAAGCCTCGTGCGTGTTTTTGTGCATACTAAGGCAGGCTGTATCATCGGCAAACGTAGATGTATGGATATTGTTGCTCACAGGCATATCACAAGTATAAATCAAATACAAAACTGGCCCCAGTATGCTCCCCTGTGGCACACCGGATGATATAGATTGGGGCAGACTCATGAATTCTCCTTCCACAATCGTAAACTTTCGGGTAGTTATGTAGCTTTCTAATAAATTCAGAAAATTTATTGGTAAATATGATTTTAATTTTAAAATAAGGCCTTCATGCCACACTTTATCAAAGGCCTGAGAAACGCCAATAAAGAGGGCAGAACAATACATTTTTTCTTCAAAAGTTCTTCTTATAAATTGCACCAATCTATGAGTTTGTTCAATGGTGCTATGCTGACTTCTAAATCCAAATTGATGGTCTGGGATGCACCCACTATCAGTTAAAATTGGGGACAATTTTGTCATGAGCAGCTTTTCGAAGAGTTTTGACATTGTTGATAGCAGACTTATTGGCCTGTATGACTCAGCCTTGGTAAGGTCTTTGCCCGGCTTTGGAATCATTTTGACCTTCGCAAGCTTCCAGCTTTGTGGATAATACTCCAGTCGTAAAATGGCGTTAAAAATAAATAACAGGATTCTAATTCCAATATGGGGCAAGTTTATCAGCATATTGTTACTTATTCCATCAATACCTGGAGCTTTCTTCGGGTTGAGGTCAGCAATTAGTTTCTGAACATCACGCGTCTTAAATTTTATGGGTCGAGGGGGTAGCGAAACTACACTTGGTAAATCAACAACACCAGTACATGTGTTTGGGGTAAATACGGATTTTAAATGCTCAACAAATATGTTACCTTTTTCAGTATCGCTTCTGAATGAATGGTTTTGAATGAAAAACTAATTCGAATAATCCTGGAGTCATTTTCCACTTTGTATTTCCTATTCGTATAGAATTATCTACATTAAAATTTATTTCATTGTTTGCATATCGCCAGTTTCCGCTTTCATCTATGTTGAACGCATAAACCACATCTATTTTTTTTATTAAGCAAAAGCAGTTCTATATTTTTGACTAGTGAGGACTTATTATTACCATTTTCGGTTACCTTGTAGTTGTTTATATCGTCGTCATTATCCTCGCTAACTATTTGTAAATCTAGTTTTCTTTTTGCTCTGAATCTTACATATCATTATTTGATTGATAAGCATCTGATTTGTAATCAGGTGTTTTTTTAATTATCTTTTTTAAATGTTTTGCTGTAGGTGTATATGTATGTTTCAATAAAACACCGTGTTGATAATCATCAATTTTCTTAATTATCTTATTCAGGGGTTTCGTTACAGGCTTAAATGTCCATATCTTCCAATAAATTGAGTCTATCTTCTTCATTCAATTTTATATTTTTTAGTTTTTCTTTTAATATCGTTCTTGTTTTAACAATATCTTTTAATAATGTGTTATTGTTCATTTCGAACTAATTTGTATCTGGTTGTTAAGTGCTTTGTATCTGATATTGATCTGGTTTGTATCTGCTTTATATATGCTTTTTATCTGCTTTGTATCTGGTCTATATCTGCTTTTTATCTCCTCTGTATCTGCTTTTTATCTGCTCTGTATATGCTCTGTATCTGCTTTTTATCAGCTCTGTATCTGCTTTTATCTGCTCTGTATCTGCTTTTATCTGCTCTGTATCTGCTTTTATCTGGCGTGTATTAGCTTTTTAACTGCTATGTATCTGCTTTTTATCTGCTTCTGGACAAAACCATTTACAGTTATGTGAATTTATCAAAACCTTTTCTATAACGTCCGTTATTTACCGCATCATTCTTACTAATAACAACGAATCCATATTTATTATTCGCATTATCACGTATTAGATGTTTGGGAATTTTTGTATATGTTTGACATAAATAAAAGCAGTCAATATGCTTATGTCTAGCCATGCAAAAGTAATCTCTTATATTATCTTGTTTAACACAAATAACGTCATCAAATATTATTATGGAATTAGAATTTGCTTCAGCGCGAATTAATAACTTTTTCATTCTCCGAAAATGTAAAGAGATTAACTCCTTTTATCGGATCGATCAGTTACTTATAGTAACAGTTGATATAAAGACTTCGAATATATATATATATATATGTTTCTGAAGCTAAGACCATTACGACTTTCTATTAGACTAATCAATACGTTAGTTTTATCGCAGTTTGAAGGTCCTACAATTAGTGCACGTATTGAATTGGGTAATAATGTGCTATGTTTAATTTTAGTTTTCTGTTCTTGTGATACGTCAAAATTTCTTATAGCAATTTGTTTTGCTTGCTCTACTAATCGCATATTGATAACTAATATGTTTTTGATATAAATTCAATCTTATATACGGAAATCTCATCATTTTAATTTTTGGTATGGAACACATAAGACATAGATATGTATATTAAAGAAGAATAAACATTAAAATGGCTATAAACTATAACAAAGGAGTTAGAGATAATCAGTGTAAGTTTGGTAGCGGCTTAGTAAACAACTTAATAAACAAATTACCTATTGAACTACATTTACCTAGTTATCAGTTTTGTGGACCTGGAACAAAACTTAAAAAACGTTTAGCAAGACGAGACAAGGGGATAAATTTATTAGATGTAGCTTGTAGAGAGTACGACATTGCATGTTCAGAAACAAGCAATATTAATAAAAGACATCAAGCAGATCAAATACTAGCTGAAAAGCCGTGGCAACGAGTAAAATCTAAAGATAGTGGCTTAAAAGATCGAGCACACGCTTGGCTCGTAACGAACGCAATGAAAGCAAAAGTTAAATTTGGAATGAAGAATACTAGTAATTCTAAATGTAGAAAATCGAAGAAGAGAAACTGTAAAAAGAGAAAGGCATGTGATACAAAATTGTTTTCAACAACTGTAAAAAATACCCTGAAACTCTAAAAAAAATAAAAAACCAGACAATTTAAGCGCTGTTGTTAAAATTGCACAAAAAGTCGTTACTTCCAACTTTAAAGGGCAAAAGAGAGCTAATATTATGATACCAAGAGTTATACCAATACCAAAAATTGGGAGATTTCTTCCACTAATTCCAATCTTAACAGCTTTATCAGCACTTAGAGGTTTAGCTACCGGTGGATCAGCTATTATTAAGGCTGTCAATGATATAAAAAATGGAAAGAAACAGCTAGCAGAGGCTACAAGACATAATAAATCTTAAGCCGTACAAATCTGGATATGGCTTTTATTATAGCCCAGCTTCAAGAAACTTTTAGATAGTCTACCCAATCGACCATTAACTGATCTAGATTTAATGAAGTATGCTAAACAACTCAAAAGTTTTAAAGGTGTTTTTATGCGTGATCGTTTACCTAAAAAAACATTAATTCAAGAATGTGGTATTGTTAGTTTAGATATTTCTACTGGTCCTGGAACGCATTGGGTAGTCTATTATAAAAATCGTAATTATAAAGAATACTTTGATAGTTTTGGAAACTTACATCCATCCACCATTAATTACTTAAAAACACCAATTGAATATAATTATAAACAAAAATTCGATACATTTAATTGTGGACATTTATGTTTAAAATGTGTATTCAAGTAGTAGGGAACTGCCGGTTCTATGGCAATAAAAATTGTCAAATTTGGGTAATTAATGTCAAAAATTTTGTAATTTATGGGAAAATTTTAAAAAAATGTCAAAGGTGTGAAGTGACGAGGGTTAGTTCACTTCGAGGGTATGTTGGGGCGCATGCTTTGTTTGTATGTATGTTTAAGATTTTTGTTTTAACCAAAGGTGTGAAGTGACGAGGGTACTCGATGGTTTGTAGATGTCTGTCGGTTGATGTGCATACTCGTAGTTTATTTTCGTTAGCGCGCATGCTTTCTGTGTATGTATGTATAAGATTTTTGTTTTAACCAAAGGTGTGAAGTGACGAGGGTACTCGATGGTTTGTAGATGTCTGTCGGTTGATGTGCATACTCGCAGTTTATTATGTTGGCGCGCATGCTTTCTATGTATGTATGTATACGATTTTTGTTTTAACCAAAGGTGTGAAGTGACGAGGGTACTCGATGGTTTGTAGATGTCTGTCGGTTGATGAGCATACTCGTAGTTTATTTTCGTTAGCGCGCATGCTTTCTGTGTATGTATGTATAAGATTTTTGTTTTAACCAAAGGTGTGAAGTGACGAGGGTACTCGATGGTTTGTAGATGTCTGTCGGTTGATGTGCATACTCGCAGTTTATTATGTTGGCGCGCATGCTTTCTATGTATGTATGTATACGATTTTTGTTTTAACCAAAGGTGTGAAGTGACGAGGGTACTCGATGGTTTGTAGATGTCTGTCGGTTGATGTACATACTCGTAGTTTATTTTCGTTAGCGCGCATGC
Organism: Tachina fera; assembly: GCA_905220375.1. NCBI lineage: Eukaryota > Metazoa > Arthropoda > Insecta > Diptera > Tachinidae > Tachina > Tachina fera. The sequence continues at coordinate 86,593,515 of LR999965.1, read as the reverse complement.
TTTCCGTGTATGTATGTATAAGATTTTTGTTTTAACCAAAGGTGTGAAGTGACGAGGGTACTCGATGGTTTTTAATCATTTTTTAAAATGTGTGCAACGTCTTTCACGTTATGTTTTTTTTTTATAGGGAAAGCAATACCACACAACAAGAAATAATTTCAAAAATGACAAACGTTGACACTAGTACACACTGTTGCGATGTTACAAAATATCATAGTATGTACTCGGCATTTGTTTTTTGTAATATTCTTTTTAGCTGATGGAGCTGGAAGGGTATTTATAGAAAGAAATTATGTATTCTGGTGAGATATTAATGTTTTTGTTGTTGGTTTTATTTAGTTTTATTTATTTTTTGTTTTTTGTGTAAAGAGGCTGACATTTGTCAAACAAACCATGCACACTTATATACATACATACATTGATATTTTTGAGAACGAGATAGGTGAATGTGATGTCATTCCAAAGAACCAAATGGCATACTTCTATAATGGAAACTTCCAAAATGAAGAAGAAAAGTTTATGGTAGATGAAGAGGACGATGCTTTCTTCATACATATGTATGTTGTAACAATGTAAGAATAGAACGTAATTCGTATAAATTGAGACGTTCTCTAATCTAGCAGCAAGTACAGCATTGTATCTAGCAAGTGCATCATCATCATATAAAATCTTAAAAAATACAATACATTCTATAAATTATTAAAATGGACACATTAAGCAGCAGCCCAATTTTAATATCATAGAACGGCTCACAAATGTCGCTAGATGAGTTTGTGAGATTGTTCTCCGGCAATCGGGAAGAGATGAGCGTTGTCACCCGGGAAGAGGTATCCGTAAGCCCTCTGTCAATAGAGTTTTCGGACGACGATTTGCCTCCTAATGTATCCATTAGAGACATTTTCGAGAACGAGGTAGATGAATATCATGAAATTCCAAACAACCAAATGGCATACTTCAAGAATGGAGATTTTCAAAAGGAAGAGTTTAGGCTGGATGAAGAGGACGATGCTTTCTTGGCAGCGTTTGATTATATGCCAAAAGATGAGGATAAAGATGACATAACCAAAATTTTCATGCAAGACGAAGAGGGGGATGCATTATTGGCGACCGTAAATTTAAGATTTTAATTTGATTAATTTTGTAAACACAAATTCAAATTTATTTACTTAAAACGTAAAAAATGTGTAAACAGATTTTTATTTTCACTTTTTTACATTTGTCTTTGTCCTTGTACAAACCATATGCATATAAATAAATGATTGAACAAAATTTTTTTATAATTTTAATCTACATATTTATTTAAAAAAATATCGTAAATATATGTTGTGACAATGTAAGAATAGAAAATTAAAATAAATTGTTTAGTTATTTTCCTGATAAAGTAAATATGCATTTCTTAAGGCACAAACTCCATAATTGTGATAGCTGCAGTAAAAATATTCCGGATATTTAAGTTGTATTTGTTTAAAGTTGATGGAGCCAAAATCCTCGATGTTGAAAACTCTAATTCGAAGTAGTTTTTCAAACCATTTCTTCTTTTGCACACCCTTAACATAGATTGAATAATGTTTTAAATTGGATTTTAAAAATTTTACAACACTCTTAAATGATATTGATCCGTCATTCCAATTCAGATGATGAAAGTTTCTCGTTAGCCAATTCGCTTCTCTTTGTTTTGCTATTGATAATCTTTTGAAGTTAAACGGTGGTTTAATAATAAAATTTATGTGCTCCTTATTGTTAAAAACAATTGCTATTTCTTTTGCAATGAAGATGTTTGAATTGGATTTAAATCCTTGCATATCGATGAAAACTTTATCCCCAATCATCTTATTTTATTATTTTTTATTTTTTTTACATTATCTTACGAACTTGACCTTTTAAGGGTATGTATTCTATTATACGGTCGTGGATGAGTATACAAAAAGCTGATGTATCGGTAGGTATATTGGAGTCTGTTTCAATTTCAATTTTTATATCAACAGGACCGTTAGAGAGGGCTTCGTTTTGATGACTGACATCTACTACCACTATCGGCACACTATTTTTAAATTCTTGAGCAGTTAGAAGTGGTTGTGATTCCCTCATGTAGTAGCTTTGTTGAAACCGCAGATACATATCATATAGGATGGCAACCCGACCATTTTTAAATTTTACATTTAGATCATCATATGGGTACGATTCAGAATTTAAATGTACTTTTAAATTGTTTAAATTACAATGAACAAACTTATTTTCTTGTTGAAAAGCAATCAACACAAAACGGGGTCGTTCTCTATTTGCAGCCAATTTAACATTCCATATATAGCTAGTTCCTGTATTTAGTTGAGGATTAATGTGACAATCCCAACTGCGAAATGCCATTGGTATAGAAGCACCACTGTTAATAATTTTAATCATATTCAATTTGCTCAGATCGGATAATTGTACATGCGGAATTCTCCATGAGATGTTTGAGATACTAATTTTTGGTTTGTCAGTAGCAACAGTTGAGTATACGAGTTTTTCATCGTTCTTACTACGTAAGAGAACCAATTCATGTTTACCGCTGAGTATAATTTTATTATAGTCTTCAGCGAAACCTAAAAATAGTTTCAGTGGTACATAGAAATTAAAGTGTCCATTTGAAATATCCAAATCATCGAGTTTGTTCCATCCTGCATTGTACAAGCCAACACTTTCTGTTGGTGATAAGGAAACAAAATTTTTTAGGCTGCTTGTAATCGCTAAATGTCTTGTATGATCAATTTCTATGCCATTAAGTTCATATCGAATTTCGTCAAAGAGATGTGCCACAAAGTTATTTTTTAATTTTAGATTTAAAAACGAAGATATTTTGCTATTATTATCATCTACAATACTTCCCTCAACATATATGTAGCTTTCGCTGGGTAGCACATATAAGTCTTGATTTTGTATTGAAATTCGAATCTCATCATTATTGTTGAAGGATTGTAGGTATGGTGTATATGTGTGATAGTCCTTTTTAATTATACTCTCGTCTGATTGAGGTTTTTCTAGAACATCTAGTATGTAACTCATTTCTTTGTCAACTTTAAATTGAGAGACTTTAAAAATTTTTTATTTTCTTGCGTCAAATATTTTTTGTGTAATGATCTCTTTAATTGTGGTTTGGTTTGCAAGAGTGTTTTATGAGTGTATCCAATTTTATCCTTAGATTGCTTGACGTTGTATATTATCATTATTTGCTAGATCTCAAATGTATTCGTGTTGTAATTTCCTCTCCTCGAAAATTAATTAAATCACCGTTCTGATCAACTATGCGTAGAGTTAGAGAACTTATCTCTCGGCAGTTAACTGGCAAATAGATAAGATTTCGAGGAATCTCAACAATTTTATACCCTGGGGGGACATTGATCGCAAATTCATGTAATGTGTGTGCTTGTGAGTTATTCGTATATGTGTTAACCACTATACTGCATTCAACACGCAAGATATTCACGATGAAAATATTGACTGGTAGATCTGAGTAATGGTCTTGGTTAGGAGCTAGAATTTTCTTATTGAATCCAAAAAGTTTTCCAATTGTGTTATCTTTGTTAAAGTATATGGGATCCTTAGAGCTTTTAACTCTAACTTGCATTGTATTGTTATTAGCTTCTATATCAATTTTATTTTCCGGACAATACTGCTTATAGGTATGTTTAATATAATCAACTATATCATTCAATTCATAAGATCCTATTGGTATTTTAATTACATGTTCACCAATATGAAATATATTGTTATAATCATCTACATTGGGAATGCTATTATATGAATGAAAATCAGTTAGAGCACATTCATATTCACCATCCAAACGAATAGGAGGAAAGTAATTTGCAGATAACTCAGATGAGTTTGAGCTAAGAGTAAGTGTTATTGACATTATGGTTGTCTGATTACAAATAAGTGAAATTAAACACAGCACTTTGTATAAAAAAGGAAGTTTATATTTTATTTAATATATTAGATACAAATATAGACTTATATATATACACACTTAACTACAATATTTCATTTTTATTGATCCAAGAATTATGTTGATTGGAAAATCCTAACCATTTAACATATGCCTTCTCTCCTTTAGTTTTAAGAACTTTTTCAACTAGATATGTATTTGGATATCTAGTTTTTGAAAGTTCTTCATCATAGAACCCACCTTTGATAGGATTACCACGATAGTCTTCTAATATGTATGTGGCTGGATATGTATTTTGAACTCTTTTAATCGTGAAAATTTCTGTGGTCCAATTTGGTGTATATCCTTTTTCAAAAACATGTTTATATTTACTTATGCGCACATGATCTCCCACATTGAATTTTGATAATTTGAATAGTTTTAAGCGGTTATATACAGTGTTTAATAATTTTTTCTCATTTTTATAGTTAACTTGAATCGGTGGCATTTTGATGGTGCGATGAATTTTCTTATTATATGTATTAATCAAGTCTTTGTAAATGTCGAGCCAGTTATAAGACCCATTAAAGCTAAACTCTTTCCACATCATTCCTTTTAATGTTCTGTTAAATCGTTCTACTATTGATGCTTTCATTCTGCTATATGTTGAGTAGTGATTAATGTTGTATATATTCATCAATTTTCCAAAGTGTTTATTGAAAAACTCTTTACCATCGTCTGTTTGCAAGTTTTTTGGTATTCGTCCCAGTTGAAAAATATTCTGCATAGCCTGGCTTGTTTCCAATGCAGTCTTTCTTTTCAAGGGTACTGCCCAAGCAAATTTTGAAAATGTATCAATTACAGTCAGCAAAAATCGATAATCTCTATTGTCTGTAGAATAGTTCCCCATTTCAACTAAATCAGCTTGCCAAAGATCATCTATTCCTTTCATAACAACTCTTCGACGTGGAAAATGTTTTCGTGCTTGCTTATGTAGTTCATTTATTAAATTTCTTTTTGAAGTCATTATTTAACGTATTTAGAATTTGACGGGATAAGTTGAGTTCAGTGCGAGTTCATTTAAGTACTGTTGACCATCATATTTCTTATATACCCATAGATTAACTCATTTATCTTTCTAATTTCTTTTTCAAAGAATAATTTCATACTTGAAATTGTTTCCCTAATTTCATTTAGTTTCTGACTTAAAATTAAATGGATTTCATCTCGTACCTCTTCAATTTGACTTTGCAGAAACAATTTATTAACAACGTCGTTTTCCTCCAAAGCTTTTGCCACATTTTTGATTCTTTTGTTTTGAACGTCAATGTTATTAGTTGTATCCATAACGAAGCCCAGCAGCTTAGGAACATTTTTCACAAAAACTCTGCCACTTGTATCATTAAGATAGTGCCCAAACTTATCGATAGACATGATTTACGTAGATAAATATTATTCTATAATTTTTGCTTCATATAATTCTTCGATAATTGAGACAATTTCGTTATTGTGATTAGTATGACCTGCAGCTTGTGATGCTAGCAATAGCCTAAGGCGATCTACTAACTCATTAGGATCATCCCAGTATATATAGTTAGCTTTGTATGGGTTTAGTTTCATCAAACCCTTACCCTTGTAAGGACTTTTTATTGCATGTAGTGATGACGAAGTTGATGAGTTTTTTTCACTTTCTTTCTTAAACAATTTACTGATAATATGCTTATATTTATATGCTCTCGTTCCTTTGATTTGTCCATCAGGTCTATAATCTCTTTTGTATGCATTTGTGCTCACTAAAATTTTCTTATATATATCTAATTCATGTTTATCATAATATTTTGGTGTTTTGTGAAACAGTAAAGAAAATAAACCTGGTGTAAAAGCCCATATGTGATTTCCAATCACTATTTTATCTTCAGTAAGTTTAATACTACTATTGCCAAACTTCCATTCATTATTAAAACCTTTATGTGGACCGTATAGAGTGTCTAATTCATTTCTGCTTTCCAAGAGTGCTAGGTCAGTATAACTCTTATTATTATCTGAATTGTCTAGAGTTTCCGATTGAGAGTAAAAATCATCGTTGTCATCATCATCATCATCAGTATCAACATTATCAACCTTGTTTGCGTTTCGATTACTAAGTGAGATATTTTTATTGCATAACGTTTCTTCAACAAGTTTCTTTGGAGTACTTGTCTCTAACTTAACTGATTGTTCGTTGAATGGAAAATTTGAATTTTTATAAACTTTCGTTTTAAGTTCATCTCTTTCTGCCTTAATACTTCTTTTATTATTTTTAGAATTGTTCACAAATTCTGTTAATGGTTCTATTATTGGTTTAAATGTATCTTTGAATTGCTCATGTGTATCTGCTTCATCAACTTTTATACTACGAAATTTTTTCTTTAAAACATTTCTTGTCTTTATTAGCTCTTTTAAAACTTTTTCATCCATTTTCAACTGTTAGACACCAGATCTGGTATCAGCTATCAGATCAGCTATCAGATCAGCTATCCGATCAGGTATCACTTATCAGATCAGGTATCAGATCAGCTATCAGATCAGGTATCAGGTATCAGATCAGGTATAATATCAGCTATCAGATCAGGTATTGGGGTATCAGATCAGGTATCAGCTATTAGATCTGGTAACAGATCAGGTATGGTAAATACTTTAGGAAATAAGTAGATGTACTATGCGCAAGGCCAAATTAAGTACTAATGTTTTACTTTTATGTAGAGTAATTTATATCGTTATAAAATAGTCGAATTGCTTTCTATAGCGACCATTGTTTAAGTCATTATCTTTGCTTATCATCAAAAATCCATATTTATCCTTCCAACACTCTCGACAAATTTCATGAAACTTTTCATAACTCATATCGCTGGAAACATGATCACTATAAACGTGCTTCATGTTTGTCTCATCTTGTTTAAACATTATAATCACATTTGCATTGTCTCTTATTAAGTGCTTGGGGATTCTCGTATAAGTTTGGCACAAGTAGAATGAATCAACATCCTTATGTCGTCCCATGCAAAAATATGCTCGTATATTATTTTGCTTCTCGCATGCAACATCATCAAAGATCATAATAGAATTAGTTTTCGCTTCCTCAGGAGGAATAACTTTTTCATTATCTGTAAATGTGTAGTATCCCATCCCTTTAATTGGTGAAATTAATCGCTTTAAGTATTCATATTTTGGTTGATAAAGGGATTTTGAGTATAAATAGATGTTTTCAAACTTGAGTCCATTAGGACTTTCTAGCAAGCTAATCATAACATTAGTCTTTCCACAATTTGATGGTCCAACTATTAGAGCACGAAAAGAATTTGGTAAGAGAGAGCTATGTTTTATTTTAGATCTGATTTTCGTTGAAGCATCAATATTGCGAATCACAATATTTTTATGTTGTTTTACTAATTGCATTCTCATAACTAATTGCATTTCATAAATGTTACTTTTATTATAGAAAAAAAATAAAATAAGATGTTAATACATTATAACAAAACGTTTAGTTATAAAAAACCAGCCGTTGGAAAAGGTTTATTGAATAGAGTAATTAACTCTCTGCCTGTTGAATTACACCTTCCTGGATATCAGTTTTGTGGACCCGGAACAAAATTACAAAAACGTTTAGATCGCGGTGACAAAGGAATTAATGTATTAGACGCTGCATGTAAAAATCACGATATTGCTTATTCCAAAACAAATGATTTAAATAGTAGACATCAAGCTGATAAAATTCTTGAAAATAAAGCTTGGGAACGAGTTATTTCAAAAGATAGCAGTCTTGCAGAAAAATCGTTTGCATACATGGTTACTAACGCAATGAAAGTCAAAAGAAAATTTGGTATGGGGTTGAAGAAGAAGGTTGCAAAAAAAAGTGAACAAAATGGAAAAAAGCTGTTCAGTACATCAATTAAAACTGCAACAAAAATATTGAAGAAGGAAAAACCTCAAGACATTAACTCTGCCATTAGGATTGCACGTAAGATTATCAACAAGTCGTTAAGGGGGAAGAAATCGCAAGTTGTAATACCACGCGTAATTAATGTTCCAAAGATTGGTGGCTTCTTACCTTTGGTACCTATTCTTACTGCTCTGAGTGCAATTGGTAGTCTTTCTACTGGCGGAGCAGCTATAGCAAAAGCAATAAATGCTGCTAAGAATGCCAAACAACAACTTGATGAAGCAACCAGACATAATAAAACAATGGAAGCAGTAGCAATGGGGAAAGGTTTTTACCTTAAACCATATAAGAAAGGATATGGATTGGTTTGTCAAGAAAAACAAAAACCAAATTTTTCATAAAGCTGCCCAATAAACCCCTATCTGATGTTGATTTGAGAAACTTTTCAACAAACATTCCATACTTTAGAGGAGTTTTCATGTTGGATACACTACCAAAACGATCGAGAAATCGAGAATGCGGAATCATTAATTTGGATTTATCAAGAGGTCCTGGAACCCATTGGGTAGCATATTATAAAAACAATGAACATAAGGAATATTTCGACAGTTTTGGAAATTTACAACCTCCATTAGAATTAGTTAAATATCTAGGTAAAAATATAAAATATAATTACAATCAATATCAAGATTACGATTCATTTAAATGTGGACATTTATGTCTTCAATTTCTTTACAAAATAAGTGAAAAGAATAAATAAATAACACACACAAACAATTTTTAAATTTTGTTTTGTTTTATTAATAAAAAAAGTTTATAAGATATACTTTTTTTACATATTATTCCCACTGTGGGTATTGAGCATTTGTTAAAAAGATATTTAATTCAGCAGCAGTATCCAACTTTAAGCCACTGTCTCCTTGCTTACATATGCAATATATCCCAGATGCCAGTTCTATTATATCATCATCCGATAGCGTGTTGTACCGATTTGGTAGAAACATTATGTTGTTTTCCAGTTCAATTTGAATTGTAGTGCCATATTTACTAGTCACACGCTTAGCGTTTTTAACTGCATACTTAGTTGAGTCCTGGAGCTCTTTTATATGTATTAATTTTTTTTTATTTAATGTGTTGAATTTTGTGATCAAATCTGGAGGATTCATTATTACAATATTAATTAATTAAATTTAATTTTTATATGTATTTTTTTCTTCTTTGACAGATAGCTCAATCTGTTTTTTGTAAACTGATGTATTAAATATTTCTACCAATCTTTAAATAGGTAAAAAATAATTCTTAAAAGAAAGATCAGTATCGTAACTATCTCTTTTTCTCATATTGTAATTATTTTTGATGTAAAATATTTTTTGTTACTTATAGAATTGTAGTGAAAGAGATAGTAGTTATATTGACGTTCTTAAGCGTAACTGAAACAAAAAATGGCAAAACAAAGATCGGAGAGATAGTTATATTGATGTTCTAAAGTGTAACTGGAACAAAATATTTCAAAAAGCACTCAAAAGTGTTTGTAACATTTTAATTTTACAAGAATATTTTACTATAAATAAGAATGTAAAACTTTCAAGAGTACTAGTATAAAAATTGCATTCAAGAAAAAAGTATTCTTTAAAAAAGAAAATTAAAATAACAATTAAAAAATGAGCCAAGTACGTGAACGGTTATTTGAGTTTCTTAATTCCTTTGAGGACTTATTGCTCTATGAGCATAAAGAAACCATAAATTTTTTCGTCTCCATGCTCAATGAAAATGAGGAGTATGGAATTATAGAACAAGAGGACTCTGATAGTGGGCATTTTGCCAGCTGCCCCTGGTATAGCGAAGGATGCGAGGAAGGGCCGGACACATGTCGATGCACCATGTTCCACATAAGGAAAAAAATTATTTTTAAGATTATTGAAACTTATAAAAATTTGTCAAAAATAAATAATGAACAAATATAGAATATATATGTATGTGTATGGGTTTTACTTAGTTTTTATTGTTTTTTTTAATATATATATATATATATATATATATATATATATATATATATATATATATAGATTAATAGAGCGAAAAACTATTAGTTTAAATATTATATTCATTGAGGATGGATAAATGTACTTTAAAGAATATATTTCACCACAATGAAGAACGAAAACCTCAAATACATGATTTGGTTTTTGAGTTTGAATACTTGCTCAATTGGAAATTGAAGATTTCATGTGGATTTTCAACAGCTTTTGGTTTTAAGCCAATGATATGGCTGAATTATAAAAATAAGCAATACATTGGACTGGACCGGGAAGAGTGGTTACACCTCATGTGCTATAAGGACTATATTCATGATATGCTTAATCGTCGAGATTTTTTAAATTCTATAAATATAATTGATAATGAAAGTGAGAGAGATGTTGAATATAAGTTTAAATATAAAAGGGGTGTTTGTTTTTTAGTTATCGAACAAGGAAACTCTAATATAAAAATCGATTCTGACACTTGGAGATCATTAACTCAAATTCGAGTATTTTTTACATCAATTTTATGTTGGAACAACATTCTAAGAAAACAAATTCTTCATTTCTATTATGAATATTATATACCAACCTGCTCCACTTTAAACAAAACAAAACTCCAATTCAATGAAATACAAGGAATACACGAAAGGGATGTAAAGATTGAACTGACACGACTTTGTTATGAGATTGGGGAAAAAATGCAACACAAGATTCTAACAGATGTGAAAATTCATAAATTATATTTAAGAATGGATAATAAATAAATAAATAAATAAAAAATGTACACAAGAATATATGTTTTATTGTTTTTTATTGGTTATATTTTCTTTGTTTTTTTCATAAAATTTTTTAATAATTAATATTTACATTTATTTTTTAACAAAAGAATTTTTTTAATAACTAATATTTACACTTATTTTAATAATAAAACTTTACAAAAATTTACATTAATTTTAACTTTCTTCTTCTTCTTCTTGAAGTCTATCAATTTCCATTAATAGCATGTCAAGCTCATAATCAGGATTGGTTTCCTCTATTGCTGAATGGTACCATGCATATGTGCTTATACCATCACTTTTGATTTTTCTTTTATCATCTTGATAACTTAGTATTATTTTATGTAGTTGCATAGTATATAATTGATGCAAACTCGACTTAAAGGTAAGCATATTATCAAATACATTTGATTTATTAAACAGACAATCTCTATATGAACTTAGGCTATACTTATCTAAAATGGTTTTCTTGACCCCCTTCGATTTCTTTACATCATTTTGATCTTGAACACTAAATGAATACATTTTAGATCGCAACCCAACAAACTCTTTCATTATTTTTCCACAATTTTCGTCTTTCATCATACCCAGCACCTTTTTGTTTAAACGAGGAATACCATATATGTTATCTGAAGGATAATCAGATGTGTCAAATTCATCCTGTATGTCCATTTTTATGTCAGCATAGAAGTCATCAGTCCGTATTGTATATATGAATGAATCAGTATCCATATAGTTTAATGACAATTTTGATTTAAATTTGGGCTGCATGTAGCCATAATGGAAATTATACATTTTCCATTTGGAAAGTTCTAGCACACAAAATCCTAAGTAAATAGGCTTATTATAATATGTCTGGAGCCTATTCATTTGAATCGCCACCATGTCTTCTGAAAATATAGACAAACTATGGAAATTGGGCTTAGATATCCAATCTTGGGCTCCCAAATGATTGCAATTCGTTCTGTTCCAGTTTGTTACAATTCTAACATCTTTTCTCTTATCTACATTTTCCATAGTCTTACCATATACCGCATTATTGAGCAATTTGAAGAAGTTTTTCTCAAATGTATTTTTAGCGTTAGCTCTATGCTTGGTATTTAAGTCTATATATGATTTTAACCATGGAGATTGTTTAAAAGTGAGAATCCGATGTATTTTTTTTAGAATCAAACCATACTCTAAACATTGCTTAAGAATTCTGTAGTGAATAATATATGAATGTTTAGTAGAAAAGTCAGCAATTAATTTAGTTTGATTCTTTCCGTAAGGTTTTTTATTTTCCACACAAAAAGGTAGATCATTGTGCGATTCGTGTAAAATGGAGGGATATTCTAAAGTAACTTCATACACATAACCATCATTTGAATTATTGTCTATCCGATTTGGATCCAGATTTAGCTCATCACTTGATAACCATCTGAATCCTCCATATGGAAGATATTCGGACATAGCCCAACCGTAAAGGTTATTGGCATCTAGGTACATTAGAAACTCTGAAGGTTTCTCTTTATCGAAATCCTCTAGATATTTATTGTTTGCTTTTGAATACCTTTTACTACATTGTACAATCCCCCCACGTATCCCTTTTTTAAAGAAATTATACATATCTATATCAGTTAACAACTCCAATTCTATATTTGTGTACTTCAACATAGCATCCCACGACAGTCCAGGAGCAGTATAGTACTGGCTTGGATCTAGGTTATATATTCCCTTACAAACTTTTCGAAAATTTTCGAATACATCAGTTAGCAATAGAACGTCTGTTTTTAAATAAAACTCCATGTAGTCTTGTAAAGTTTTGCAATCAAATGTGTACCAAATTTTTTTTGCATGCTCATAATCTTCATGTGAACATTCTCTATTGGTAAGTGTGTTGAAAAAGTCTTCCCTCGCTGGAAGTTGACTATCATTTAATTTTTCAAAGGAATTGAGATAGTTGTAAGGGAAAACACCCTTCCTTCTAACCAGATCAAACTCTATTTTTGATGGAAATTGCTCTTTAATTGTACAGAAATCGTTATCCGTAAGATTATTGGCTAAAGTTTCTAAGCTTTCGGGCATAAAACGTAAGGTGTCTAGAAATCTAAGTTCAAGATTGAAATCGTCATTCATTTTTGTATATGTTGATAAAGATATATAACGTTCTTTATTTAGCGGAAGGACTTTTATGTTGTCAGACTTTTCTCCTAACTCTTTAACAAAAAGATGTGAGTCATAAGACGAATAATTATGAAAATAAATAGGGATAAATTTTGGTTGTTGATATTTTAAGTTGCACATATTATGAGCTGCACCTCTAAATTTGCCAGTTACATGACAATGATCCCTTACGCGATCACTACCTAAAAATTTATCACATATGTGGCAATTTACAGCATTTCGAAAACTGAATATTTCTGAAGGGGATAAAGAATCCATTTGTGTCTTTCTCATTAAATAATTAGTATATATATCTTCACAATCCTTAACTAAATAAGCAACAAATTTTTCTGCAGCGTCCCTACCAGTATATATTCTAAACTTATCTATATTATGGTTAATATATTTAATATTATAACTAAAAGCACAGGGAGTATGCTTTTTAGTTAAATTATTTTTTTTACTTACTATACATTGGATGTCCTCAAGTATGCATTCAAAATCTGCATACACAACAAAAGGCACATCCATCTGTCGTTGGTGGTCCTTAAATTTAAGTGTAGCGTTATTATAGGATGGTAGCTGGGCTACAATTTTACCACACTCTGCTTGATGTTGCTCCATGATCCTATCACTGTGAGTAAATTGCAGACATACATTACACAATTTAAGAGTGTGTTCGTGTTTTGTCGTTTGGCCGCTTAATAATCTGTAAAAAATTTAAATGAAATCATTTATAATAAATATTATAAAAAGTTATATATATATATATTCCCTAGTACTTGACACTTTTAGCTTACCTAGACATATTTTGTATTAGAACATAATGATGACCAACGATATTTTCCAACAACAATAAGTTGATATGATTACATTTTTCCTTCTTTGTTATATAATACGGACCAACAACTACATTATTTTCCTCATCATAACCAAATACGTTTACGCTGATTCCACTATTCCGCTTCTCAAATATTTTAATATCTTTTAAAGATATTGGAAATATTAAATTCTTAAAATCTAGCGTTACACCATTTTGTGTACAAATGATGTCAGCAGTTATGTCATGAATATTGTATGAGCTACATCGCTGTTTACTCTTTATTTGAGAAGTATCTACTGCGGCGATCAGACACCACTTGAAACAATATTGATCGGTGTTTTCTACATTGATGCAAGCTTTTCTTTTTTGAAGTTTTTCTGGTAAACTCATCCAGTTTGCTCCTTTAACTAGAGAAGCTTTATTAATACTTAGCTCTGCTCGGACTATGCGTATCAAAGTCCAACCAGAGTCCTTCTCTTGAAATTCACTCATTTTATTTTGAATTTCTGAAATTTGGTCAGAAAATACTTCATATATTTCATCTCCTCTGGTCAACAAATTCATTTTAGCTCTATGATGAATAATATTGAACTCCAATTCCTCTCCCACAATTTTTACATATTCTGCCACAATACTCATATTAAATTTTATTACAGTGTGGCTTTGTAAATGACTTTCAAGCATCTCTATGAAAATTGATTCATTTTCACCAATGAAATCTTCTAGTAAAAGTTCATCTCTTTTATTATTTAATCCATACGTTACAATATTATTTTTGAACGCTTTGCTTATGGTGTAAAATTTCATATTATCTTTATGTCTTCCTTGCGTTTCTTCATCAATGCTGGTATTATTTATTAAATTACCTCCACAAGCATCCGCTCCTTGAAGTTCTCGTTGTTGTTGTTGTTGTTGTTGTTGTTGTTGTTGTTGTTGTTGTTGTTGTTGTTGTTGTTGTGGTTGATACTGTAGTTGTTGATGTTCATGAGTATTTGTGTACCATTGCATGGAGGTAGAGGGTTGTTGCCAATACATTTCTTTTTGTTGTTGTTGTTGTTGTTGTAGTTGATATTGCAATTGTTGGTCAGTATTTGGGTACCATTGCATGGCCGTAGGATATGGTAGCTGTTGTTGAGGATATTGATATTGTTGTTGCTGTTGAGGATATTGATATTGTTGTTGTTCTTGAAGATATTGGTATTGTTGTTGTTGTTGTTGTTGTTGTTGTAGTTGATATTGCAATTGTTGGCCAGTATTTGGGTACCATTGCATGGCCGTAGGATATGGTAGCTGTTGTTGAGGATATTGATATTGTTGTTGCTGTTGAGGATATTGATATTGTTGTTGTTCTTGAAGATATTGGTATTGCTGTTGTTGTTGTTGTTGTTTTTGTTGTTGAGGATATTGATATTGTTGCTGTTGTTGAGGATATATATATTGGTCCTCAACACCATGATTTTGGATATGATCCAAGAAACACTTTTGATATTTATATATCTTATTGCACATATTACATTTATATACCATTTTAATAATTTATAGAATGTATTGTATTTTTTAAGATTTTATATGATGATGATGCACTTGCTAGATACAATGCTGTACTTGCTGCTAGATTAGAGAACGTCTCAATTTATACGAATTACGTTCTATTCTTACATTGTTACAACATACATATGTATGAAGAAAGCATCGTCCTCTTCATCTACCATAAACTTTTCTTCTTCATTTTGGAAGTTTCCATTATAGAAGTATGCCATTTGGTTCTTTGGAATGACATCACATTCACCTATCTCGTTCTCAAAAATATCAATGTATGTATGTATATAAGTGTGCATGGTTTGTTTGACAAATGTCAGCCTCTTTACACAAAAAACAAAAAATAAATAAAACTAAATAAAACCAACAACAAAAACATTAATATCTCACCAGAATACATAATTTCTTTCTATAAATACCCTTCCAGCTCCATCAGCTAAAAAGAATATTACAAAAAAAAAAACAAATGCCGAGTACATACTATGATATTTTGTAACATCGCAACAGTGTGTACTAGTGTCAACGTTTGTCATTTTTGAAATTATTTCTTGTTGTGTGGTATTGCTTTCCCTATAAAAAAAACATAACGTGAAAGACGTTGCACACATTTTAAAAAATGATTAAAAACCATCGAGTACCCTCGTCACTTCACACCTTTGGTTAAAACAAAAATCTTATACATACATACACAGAAAGCATGCGCGCTAACGAAAATAAACTACGAGTATGCACATCAACCGACAGACATCTACAAACCATCGAGTACCCTCGTCACTTCACACCTTTGGTTAAAACAAAAATCTTATACATACATACACAGAAAGCATGCGCGCTAACGAAAATAAACTACGAGTATGCACATCAACCGACAGACATCTACAAACCATCGAGTACCCTCGTCACTTCACACCTTTGGTTAAAACAAAAATCTTATACATACATACACAGAAAGCATGCGCGCTAACGAAAATAAACTACGAGTATGTACATCAACCGACAGACATCTACAAACCATCGAGTACCCTCGTCACTTCACACCTTTGGTTAAAACAAAAATCGTATACATACATACAAACAAAGCATGCGCGCCAACATAATAAACTGCGAGTATGCACATCAACCGACAGACATCTACAAACCATCGAGTACCCTCGTCACTTCACACCTTTGGTTAAAACAAAAATCTTATACATACATACACAGAAAGCATGCGCGCTAACGAAAATAAACTACGAGTATGCACATCAACCGACAGACATCTACAAACCATCGAGTACCCTCGTCACTTCACACCTTTGGTTAAAACAAAAATCTTATACATACATACACAGAAAGCATGCGCGCTAACGAAAATAAACTACGAGTATGCACATCAACCGACAGACATCTACAAACCATCGAGTACCCTCGTCACTTCACACCTTTGGTTAAAACAAAAATCTTATACATACATACACAGAAAGCATGCGCGCTAACGAAAATAAACTACGAGTATGTACATCAACCGACAGACATCTACAAACCATCGAGTACCCTCGTCACTTCACACCTTTGGTTAAAACAAAAATCGTATACATACATACAAACAAAGCATGCGCGCCAACATAATAAACTGCGAGTATGCACATCAACCGACAGACATCTACAAACCATCGAGTACCCTCGTCACTTCACACCTTTGGTTAAAACAAAAATCTTATACATACATACACAGAAAGCATGCGCGCTAACGAAAATAAACTACGAGTATGCACATCAACCGACAGACATCTACAAACCATCGAGTACCCTCGTCACTTCACACCTTTGGTTAAAACAAAAATCTTAAACATACATACAAACAAAGCATGCGCGCCAACATAATAAACTGCGAGTATGCACATCAACCGACAGACATCTACAAACCATCGAGTACCCTCGTCACTTCACACCTTTGGTTAAAACAAAAATCTAAAACATACATACAAACAAAGCATGCGCCCCAACATACCCTCGAAGTGAACTAACCCTCGTCACTTCACACCTTTGACATTTTTTTAAAATTTTCCCATAAATTACAAAATTTTTGACGTTAATTACCCAAATTTGACAATTTTTATTGCCATAGAACCGGCAGTTCCCTACTACTTATTCAATAAATATAATTTGAAATAAAAACAACATTTTATACTTTTCTTTTTCATAATCTCTTTATTTTACAATTGATTCTTTTTATTTTAACAATTTTAGGTTAATTACATACCTATATAAACATTAAGAAAAATATCATCATCATCGTCCATAAATTCTTCATACATATTTAAATTTGTTGTTTATAGTGGTATTCCTGGTGTTGATACTGATGAATGATAATTTAATCTATAATGTCCCCACGCATAAGTACCAACACCATTTTCACGTACAAATCTATTATCATCTAAATAACTTAATGTCAACTTATTAATGTATTGCGTATAAATATTATGCACCTTAGACCTAAATACATACATAGAATCATAAAATAACTTTTTATTTAATAAACAATTTCTAAAATCATTAATACTTAACTTTTTGCTGCTAATCGCTTACCTTTATTCTCCCATTCACATACTATTTTTATATCCTTTCTTTTATTGACATTTTCCATAGTTTTGCCATATACAGCGTTGTTTAACAGCTTAAAAAATTTTGTTCAAATGAATTTTTAGCTAATGTTCTATGATGATTATTTGTATCAGTATATTTTTTCAACCACTTCGACTGATTAAATTCAAGAATTCTATGAATTTTCTTTAAAATCAGACTATGCTTCATACATTGTTGAAGATTGCGATAATGTATTATATAATTGGTTTTATCGTTTAAATCTGTTATTAATTTTCTTTGTTTCATGCTTTCGATTTTCTTGTTTTCTGCACAAAATGGGAAGTCACTATGGTAGTCGTGTAATGTGGTGGGATATTCTATATCTACCTCCAATATGTAACCAACTTCTGAATCTTCTTTTCATTATTTACATAAACATTTTCACAGTTTTCCACCCACTTGAAATTTTTAAAGGGTAGATATTGCGCCATTGCATGACCATATAAGTTATATACATATAAATACATTAGGTAATTTGATTCTTGTGTAGGATCATAATCACTGATGTATTTGTTATTTGCTATCCCGTACAACGAAATTATACATGTTAATATCAGTTAACAATTCTAATTCTTATTCCGTTGTTTTCAACATTGCATCCCAAGATAGACTCGGGGTAGTATAATATTGACTGGGATCTCAATTGTAAATGTTTTTAGAAACTTTACGTAAAATTTCAAATATATCACAAATCAATAAAACATCTACTTTTAAATATAATAACAGATAGTCCAACATAGTGTTACAATTGAATGTATTCCAAACCTTTTCAGCATGTTTGTAATCAATAACACTACACGACTCAGAGAGAGAGAGAGAGTTTATTAAATAATCATGAATGGGGTGGTAGCTGTGTTTCTTGGAGTCGATTTACGGAATCTAGATAGTCATACGGAAAGACACCTTTACGCTTCATTAAATTGAATTCATTGTCAATGTGATAGGTTTATTTAACAGTTGACAAATCATCATCAGACAAATAAGCTGCTAGTTTTTTATTAATATAAATTCTTTTTGATATGGATACATATAATTCCTTATTTAAAAGAATTATATTTATATCACCTTTAATGGATGAAAGTTCTCGCACAAACAAATGACAATCATATGCCGAAAGATTATGGAAAAATATAGGGATGAAGTTTGCGATCTGATACTCTAAATTGAACTTGTTATGTGCTGGTCCCTTGTATTCACCTTATAAATGGCAATGGTCGGCCACTCGATCTTCAACAGATAATTTTTTTTACAAATGTGACAATTTGTGTCCTCATTTTGTCTAATCTGTTGAAGCGGTGTTAAGGAATTCATTTTTTAATTAAACTTAAATAATTGTTATATATCTAGACTATCCTTAACTAAATTAGTAAAAAAATGTTTTGGTGAGTTATCACCAATATATATTCTAAATATATCTAAACCAGAATTAATGGAACATTTTATATAATAGCTATAAGCAAATGGAACATACTTTTGTATAGATTTCCCATTAGTTGAATTTTGTACAGTTATTGATTCTAGAATGCATTCAAAATCATCGTAGACTACAAAAGGCACATCCATTTGCCTTTTAAAATTTTTAAAACTTAGTAAATTATTTTCTACAGTAGGCATCCTTGTAGTGATGTCTGGCTATGAAAATGAATCAGACAGCTATTACATATATGTATATACACAATCCTTGTGTTTTGTTAAATGGCTTTTAATTAATCTGTAATTAAATGAAAGAAGTAGAATAATGTTTTAATACATAACATATACAAATAAATATCAATAACATACCTTGAGATATTTTTGATCCACATAGTGAAATCTTTCTACATCTTTTAGGAGCAATAAATTTATGAGATTGACTTTTTCCTCTGCAGTAAAGTAGTATGGACCCACTATGTTTTTCCCTTCCAAACCAAACACATTTATGCTGATATTCAGATTATTCAACTCAAACACCTTTATTTTATTTACGGACAAGGAAAATTAAGTTCCTTGAAATTTAAAACGATGTTATTTTCCAGCACTATAGTTTCATCTTGTATGTTATTAATATTATATCATGAACATCTGGTTGGATGCTGTCCATGAGCGATTGGATATAGAGCCGATGTTATGGCCCACTTGAAACAATACTCATCCTTATTTTTCACGTCGATGCACGCAAAATTTCTCTGTATTGCAGGTGGTAGAGGAATGAATTGTGAACCTTTAATGGATTTGCATTCATTAATATTAATTTCGAGGTGTGATATTTCTATTAAAGTCCATCCGCTATCACGCTCTTGAAATTCGTTCATCTTTTTCAAAATAATATTGCTCTGGCCACTGTAACTTTGGTGAATGTCATCTGTTGTTGACGCTCTGCTAAGTATAGTCATTTTAGTTTGGTGTGACTTTACGTTGATATTACATGTGTATTATTCTTCTTTTATTAACACGTATTCACAAAATAGTTCACAATTAAATTTTATGCAGCAATGTTTTTGAAGCATATTCCGCAACAATTCAACCACTTGGGCTTTAATTTCACCCAAAAAAGTTTCAGGTATTAAGTTGTCTATTACAATTTTCGATCATATATGTTGCAATGCTGCCCCGGTATACTGAGTTAATACACCTTAAACCATTGTCTAACATTTTAGCGCAGTTAATCTTATGTCTATTTGTTCTTACATGATAATGACAACGCGTTTTAGGAATATAATCTCCACAATCTTTACAATAAACACTAGATTCTTCCATTTTTTTCGGATGGTCAATTAAATGAGTGAGTTTAAGAAATTCTTTACGATCCGAGAAACTTATATTACATACGTTACACATCATTGATGAACCTTGATGTTGCATTCTCACATAACGTTTTAAGCAAAAATTGCGAATAAATGATTTTCCACAGATATCGCAAGTAAAAATCTCCAATTTCCGGTTTTATTTAATAATTTTTTAATAGTATGCTATGATGAAATTTTCAAAACAAGAATGAATTATATTAATTTCAATCGATCTATTTATACTCTAAATTGTGGGCGTGGTTTAATTGATGTAAGGAGCAAGTTTTTATGTACATCCCTATGCATATAAATATTAAAGTGTAATAACATAAATAGACAGAACTGCCTCAAACATGTTGCTAGATAATTTATACACAGTTCTATCCATAACAATAGAATTGAGCAATGCATAAAAACACACACATTTGTAGTGAAAAGAGACAACAACAAGATGTGTGATATAAAAACACAGTTAGAAAAATATTCAATGCAAACACAACCCACACACACATACATATATACTAGTGATGTAACGAATGTCAATTTTTGATATTCGCGAATACGAATACGAATATTTGAAACGATATTCCCAAATACGAATGCGAATATTATATGCAATATAAAATATTAAAAAATTGTTATGAAAAAAGACTTCACACTCTTGTTGGCGTACTTTAAAGTTAATAAAAAGTACCCAAAATTTTAATGATCGTCATTGAATAATATTTGAAAATGATACAAAGCAGAAATTTCTATAAAAAATTAATTACCCAATTCACAACCTAATGTAGATTATACAATCTACAATCTACATTAGGTTGTGAATTGGGTAATTAATTTTTTATAGCTACAACTACGGTAGTTGTAAACGGCCTGTTGTAGGTGTTGTTAGACTTTTAAAAATGTAAAACATTTAAAAAGAAGAAGATAAAGAATAAAAATAACGAAAATAGTTTGAATTAATAAAATCAAAAAAAAAACAAAACAAAAATTGGCATTATGCGCAAAGTATATTGCAGAAATGTTAATGGTGGGTTCGGGTGATTAAAACATAAGAAAACTTACAATTTCATAAAAAATCAAAAAATTTCAGGCGATTCTGAAGAAGACAATCACTCTTATTCCAACTTGCTTCGAATTCGGAAATTTTTGCACACTTCGCGATAAAAGCGACTTTTTGCATGATTTCAGTTTCCTAACAGTTCTGTAATTTTTAAAAAATATTAAACTTTGTTATCATTCCGCTGTTAGTAGCTTTTTGCGAATCTTCGCGATTTTTATTAAATTTTTTGTATTCCTTACATTTTTGGCGATTTTTAATCAATATTATGCATTGTTAAAATTTTGCAAATTCTGGCGATTTTTTGCAAAGTTCATGATAAAAGCGATTTTTGCATGCTTTCAGCCTCCTAACAGTTTTGCCAATTTTTAAAAAATTTTAGACTGTTAGTAACTTTTTTGCGAATTTTCGTCATTTTCGCGATTTTTATTGATATTTTGATATGGCTTGTTTAAAATTTTGTAGTTTCTCGCGATTTTTTGCAAATATTGCGATAAAAGCGAATTTTTACGTCTTCAGATTCTTTACAGTTTTGCCGATTAAAAAAACATTATCCCGCTGTAATGAGTTTTTGCAAATTTACATAATTTTCGCTATTCTTGCCGCATTTTTTGTATTCCTTACAGTTTTAGCGATTTTTCTTCTATATTATGGCTTATTTAAAATTTTGCCTATTTTCTCGATTTTGCAATAAAAGAGGCTTTTTGAATGTTTTTTAGCGTCCTAATAACTTTTAAGGGTTTAAAACATTATTAGACTTTGTTATCATCCTGCTGTTAGTAGCTTTTGACAATTTTCGTCATTTCGCGAATTTTTTTATTTACTTGCATATATAATTGCACTATTTTTTATTAATTTAATAAAGAAAAATTAAGGTAAATGTAATTAAAAAATATTAGCACTTTTATAAGCTTATGCATTCCTGATGCCATTCTACGACATTCATCAAACATAGGAAAAAATGTTGTGTAGCAAACTTTTCTTATTCTTTCAGTGTATGTATGTAGATGATCCCTGCTAAGCATAAGCTCTCTATGCGGGGGTTTATATTTAGGCCATTTTCATTTAAAAGGATAAGCAATAGTGATATCTATTCCTTATCAATGAAAGAGCAGGTTCGCCATGTAATGTATTTACAATAAAACACACAAGGATTTGTTCAGTGATCAAGCACTGAAAGAATTTTTTTCATAAATTCTATGAATTTCGACATTAATCCAATGAAAAAATTTATTAAAATTCAACCAACGTCACGCTTCGTTGGATTAATGAAACCAGTTTCGTTAAAATAATTTTAATGAAAACTACGTCAAATGTATTAAATAGTGTCAACAATGCAATGAAAGAACTTCATCGAAACAACGAAATAATTTCACTAAAATGACGAAATAATTTAATTAAAACCACGAAATAGTTTCATTAAAACAATGAGATAATTTCCAACGAAATAATTTCATTAAAACAACGAACTAATTTCACAAAAACAGTGAAATAACTTTATTATAACAATGAAATAATTATTGAAACTGTATGTGTAAATAAGCATACAAAGAGTACAAGAACAATCATACATAACTACCTTTGATGCAAGCTTTTGGTTGACAAATGTTGAAATACATTTAATTTATAAGACTTTCATGACTGCAATGAAATTTTCATTGGGACAACGAATACATTTCATAGCTATAAATGAAATTCTAAATTGCTATTTATTTTATTATTTTTGTTTTTAAAGAATTTAATCTTTAACTTAATTGCTTTAAGGTATGTACTTATGTATATATGTTTATTTCAAGCAACAACTGTAACTGCCGTGTTCAGAAAAAATTATTTTGATTTGCAAAAGGTCTATAGAACAAATTTTGTATAGAAATTGGTTTATGAAACGTTTCATAAACCTATTTTTTTCTGAACAAGGCCTTAAATGTTTCTTAAATATAAGGGATTTCTTAATAATTAGAAAATATTGTTGTCATAAATCCAATTTAATATTGTTACGCAACTAGAATACCAAAGAAGCAATTCCAATCAAATTCGTTCACAATATTCGTGAAATTTTCATTAGATTTGTGAAATTATCATTAGATTTGTGAAAAAATTTGATGAAATTGTTTCGTTGGATTTATGAAGCAAAATTCTTTCGCTGTACTATACATTTTTTTATTATTTTTTATTTAAATCCTTTCATTAATGGACCAACCCTGGGAGGAACTTCTTGAGGACATAGAAGAAGCAGAAGAATGCTGGAAGTGATTACTAAAGGAAGGTGCCTTGCAGAACCAAAAGCCCGAAATCCTCAACTTAGATCAGAAGTCAAGACATAATAAAAGCCAAAAAAGAGCTAAAGATTCAAAAGGTTGGGAATGTAAAGAATTCACTATGGAAGAAATAAAAAAATAGACTGGTTAGCAGGTATATGGAAAAAGATAGGTATGCAAGGAACTCCTACCGAGAACGATATCTTATACGCGACTACAATTTTTTTTGAAAAATTTACAGAAGAAATTGAACAAATTAAACGAAAAGGATACAATTTTTGAGACCTTACAAATGTATATGGTAGAAAGTGTATTGTCATTACATTCACATAAAAATTCAAGTTCCAAATTAACACGAATAGTTCCAAAGAAGAAGAAACAACACTAACGCAGATGTATTGTCGATGATACAATCGGACTCAGATATATTAAAAGAAATGAATCCTAATAAAATTATGAAAGTGTGAAAAAATCGCTGGTGATAATAAGAAACACGAATAAAAAGAAAATATAAAACGAGGAAACCAAAAACCTAGGTAAATACAGAAAAAATTAAAAAAAAAAAAGTACACTTAAAAATGGTAATACAAGTCCTAATGAGCCTGATATAAAACCTGCAAGAAAATAAAAGAAAAAATAGGGAAAGAAGAAAATAAAAGCTGAAAACGATTCTGTTCTAAATGAAATGCGCATCAGTTGTAGCGATAATCGTTATTTTTAAGATAATATATTAGAGAAACTACCTTCTGTTTTAAGCAGAACGAATTATGTAAGATTCTTAATAGCAAAAAGTGCCACAATATTTAAGAAAATAAGTATAAAAAGTTTAAAGAAAAGTTAGACACGTGCAAAGAAAATGATTTTTTATAGTAATCCTCAAATAATAACAGATGAAAACAAGGAAAATTAATTATTTAAATTGCATCACAGCACACCATGCGGAGGACATTTCGGAGTTAGAAAAACTTTAGTCAAATTGAAATAAAAATACATATGGAAAAATATGTACAAAATGGTAAAAAAGTACGTTTCAGAGTGTGATCTATGTCCGAGAAACAAACAAGTAAGACACACTAAGGAACCGTTTTATAATTTTTTCGCTATAGTTATATATACAGTTGGCCTTTTACGACCTTCTGGAAACTTTCAATATATGTATATTAACAATGCAATGTGAGCTAACTAAATACATAAGAGCTGTACCAATGGAAACAAATGAAGCCAAATCAATCCCAAAATGTTTGACAGAAAATTTAATAACGAAACTTTCAACACCAATGGTTATTCATAATCATTTAGTGCACTCATGCAGTCATACTCAGTAGTTAGAATGATATTAAAAGATATACATAATTTCTTAAAAGATGATGAAGACAAATACAAGCTCATCAATATTCAAACATATTTGGAGATTACAAGCAGCTTGAAAAAAATTAAAAATAAATATGGATAGCATTATGAGAATTTTTGTTGGGCTAACAAAAATGAAACATGTGGATCATACACCTGCTCCTCCTCCTGCTCGTACTATAGAAGACAACATATGGAAGCAAAAGAAAAAGCAAAACAACTAATACAAACTTATTACAATATCTACAATGTAACTAAATGCAAAAATTTTAATTTTAATAAAAATTTAAAAGATATACAATAAATTTAGTTTATTTTAGTTCGTTTTTTATCTAAAAAAAAACAAACAAACTGAAAATTATATATATATATATATATATATATATATATATATATATATATATATATATATATATACACATCTCTTAATAACTAGAACATTGAAAACATCTGAAAACTGTTGTTATGATTGTAATATAATAACAAAGAATTATATAAATTACATTATAATGAATATTAATTAACTCAAAAACTTTTTAATTTATATAAAATAGTTTTTGACTACAAACCTGTATATCAAAAGTAAAAGAAATATAAAAGACTTTTAAATAAAATTTATGTTATAAATACTTTTACGTAAAAATATTCCTACAGGGTTAATGCAAAGAACTATCCAGAAGTATTTAACTAAAGCAATAAACGTACACACACGTGCAAACACTATAGCAACAACAATAATTGTGCACATAGCTACAGACGTACACGTTTTTTTTTTTTTTTTTTAATGCATGTTTTTTTATTTATTGTATCTTCATATATGAACTAACAATAAGTATTCAAATCTTAAATCTAACATATAATTAATAGGCCCGACCAATGCCAGACATAACTAAGTGATAGTTGTAAATAATACATAATTGGTGATAAGCAAAAAAAAAAAATTTTTTTTCAAGCAACTTCATTTGGAGTGTTTAGTATTAGAGCCCTTGTATCTCTCTTTTTTAAGCGGATGTATCCAGTAAAGTTCAAGATGTTACGAGCAAGCGGATTAGGATGTGACACGAGTTTAGTTAGATATTTGCCTGCGTATTTTGCAATTTCTTCAGTCACTAGTGGCATATTTAAATCACGATGTATATTGAATTCTTAATGTACCATGGAGCAGATGTTATTAACCTTAAAATTTTGTTTTGTCTTCGTTGAATTCTCTCTACATTGGAAGCTGAAGCAGTGCCCCATAACTGGATACCGTAACACCATATTGGCTTTAAAAGCGACTTGTATATTAAAAGTTTGCAGTCTAGGCTGAGTGTTGAATTTCTGCCAATCAGCCAATGTACCTGAGTTAATTTTAGTTTCATTTGAGTTAACTTATAGTCAATGTGATGTTTCCATGTAAGCCGTCGATCGAGGTGTATACCAAGATATTTCACATGTGAATGTTGAGGAACAACTTGATTATTAATCCGAATGGGGGAACAAGTATCTCTTCGTAAGGTAAATGTTATATGGACACACTTTTGTTCATTTACCTTAATTCTCCATAAGTTTAACCATAGTTCCATCTGGCTAATGTGTTCCTGGAGTTTTCGGGACGCCTCATCAGGGTTTTCGTGCATACTAAGGCAGGCGGTATCGTCGGCAAATGTAGAAGTGTGGATACTACTGCTCACAGGCATATCACAAGTATAAATCAAATATAAAAATGGCCCCAGTATACTCCCCTGTGGCACACCGGATGAGATAGTTTCAGGCATACTCATAAAGTGTCCTTCCACAACTGTAAATTTCGTGCAACAATGTAACTTTCCAAAAGATTTAGAATGTTTATTGGTAAATATGTCTTCAATTTCAAAATCAGGCCTTCATGCCACACTTTATCAAATGCCTGAGAAACATCAATAAACACGGCAGAACAATACTTCTTTTCCTCAAATGTTTTTCTGATAAATTGAACCAATCTATGCGTTTGCTCAATGGTGCTATGCTGGCTTCTAAAACCATATTGATGGTCCGGGATGCACCCATTATCAGTTAAAATTGAAGACAATTTTGTTATGAGTAGCTTTTCAAAAAGCTTTGACATTGTTTACAGTAAACTTATTGGCCTATATGACTCAGCCTTGGAAAGATCTTTACCTGGCTTTGGAATCATTTTAACCTTGGCAAGCTTCCAGCAGTCTGGATAATACTCCAGTCGTAAAATGGCATTAAAAATGAATAACAGGATTCTAATTGCTGTACGAGGTAACTTAATCAGCATCTGGTTACTAATTCCATCCATACCGGGAGCTTTTTTCGGGTTGAGTTCGGCAATTAGTTTTTGTACATCACACATCGTAAATTTTAAGGGTCGTGGGGGTAGAGCAACTACACTCGGCAAATCAGCAACACCGGTACATGTATTTGGTGTAAATACGGATTTTAAATGCTCAGCAAATATGTTACCTTTTTCAGTATCGCTTCTTGCCCAACCTCCGGTAGATGTGCGCAGAGGTGGCTTAAACTCAACGGGTGTTTTAAGCTTTTTAGCAGCGCGCCACAAAGAGTAATTAGATGCTGGTGTGACATCAAGGCCTTCCAGATAATTTTTTAAAGATGCAGTTTTTTCAGATGCAAGCAACTCTTGGAGTCGTTTAGTGCACTCTTTAAATCTGATTTTGTGTTGAGGTGATCTGTGCTGTTGCCATTCCCTTCTAGCTCTTCTTTTTTCACGTACGAGATGTTCAACGTCTGTAGAATAAATTTTATTGAACCCAGTATACGGATGGGAGGTAGTGGCATGTTCAGAAGCTTGTTTAATATTCTCGTTAAGATTTGCAATGTTCGATTCAATATCATTGGGTGTTCTTAGCGTAATATTTTCCGTGCAATGACTACTAAGATATTTTTTGAATCCCAGCCAATTAACACGATTTATCATCTTGACATATGGGTGAGGTAAAGCGCTTCTCAGTGGACTACAGATTGTAACGATCGTGGGAGAGTGATCAGACGACAGATCTAGGGAAGCTTCAACGTGAATTAATTCCCTAGAAATACTTTTTATGACGCCGAATTTTATAACATCCGGAATTTTTCTCACGTCAGTAGGCCAGTAAGTAGGCTCCCCACTTGAAATAACATCCAAACCCATTTTTGAAATTGTGTTGAACAACGCCCTACCTCTAGACGTAATAAGACGCGAACCCCAGAACGTATGCTTAGCATTGTAGTCGCCAGCTGCAATGAAACAAGGTCCAAGAGATTTGTAGAACTTCTCGTATTGGTCCTCAGTGATTGAAAATCTGGGAGGAGAGTAAATTGAAGATATCACGAAATTTGTACAAAAATTTTCTATGCAGATATTTGTTGCTTGTAGATGTTCTTCACAAATGTTGTCAAGAATATAGTGCTTGAGTCTTGACTTTATTAGAATTGCTGATCCACCGCATGCTCTCCCTCTAGGGTCCTTTGTGTCATATAACGTATAGCCATTCATTTTAAAGATGCTTCTAGAAGTCAAATGAGTCTCAGAGACCAACATTATATCAATATTTTTTTCCGTAAGGAAGTGCTCAAGTTCATTTTTATGTTGGCGAATGCCGTTTGCGTTCCAGAAACATATTTTTAACGTGTTCATGGCTTGTTAATTAATGCTTGAAGCAGAGTATTCTGCATTCTCAACATTTCTTGCATCATGGTAGTCATATTTGTTGTAAAGTTGTTTATAGTTAGCACCAGATTCTCAATAGTAGCTTCAAGGCGACTAAAGTTAAAGCTTGAATTTGCATTCGTTGAATTATTTGGCGGTGAAACATTTGGTGTGGGAATAGAACTAGCCTTAGCAGCATCGGCATACGATACACGTGAAGTAACTGGTTGGCTCACTGGAGCAAAAGTGGCGGAGTATGCGTTTAATGGTTGAGCTGAAGCTAATTTAGGTTTTTGAACCATAGCCTGCTTGACGAAAGAGTACACAGGACATCCTCTGTAGTTAGCGGTGTGATTACCTCCACAATTACTGCATTTTTTTCCGCTTGATCTTTTGGTTTGGTACAACTTGCAGTACCGTGCAATTCACCGCAGATAACACACACTGTAGGTAAATTGCAGTAAGCTTTTGTATGGCCATATTCTTGGCAATTATGACACTGCACGGGACCTGCACGCTTATGTGGCTCTTCAACTGTGATTTTTCTGTATAAAAGGTATTTAAGGCTATAAATAGGATGAGTCTCGTTTTTTTTCAACTGTATATCATTTGGCTCCAGTTCAACACGAAATAGGGGTTGGGGTACTTTTTCTTTGTTAAATATGTTTGATACATTCTTTACCTTAAATCCCTGGAGGACTAGTGCATCTTTAATTTCTTCAGGGACAACATAAGAATCTATGCCCTTCAATACGATCTGCAGGCCTTTAGCGCTCTTAAGCTGGTATGTGTAGAAGCTTGTTTTATTTGTTTCAAATTCAGAAACCATTTTGCGGAAATCCTTTTCGTCATAAATTTGAATTTTCGTTTCATCGATGTTGCCACGTTTTATTGGGACAATGTGGAATTTATTTTCACCAACGACCGAAATTAATTTTTTAATAAGGGCATTTGAATTTTTCTCCCTTAAGTAGATTGGTGGCGGCTTGAATGTTTTATTCGACGATGCCTCGGGTTTGTCGTTTTCATCTTGCAAAATTTTAAAACGGTTTTGGCGATTAATTGAGGATGCGCTGTTATCCCTAGACATTTTTGGAGCGGATGAAATTTTTGAAGAATTTGGGCTTCGCCCACGCTTTACCACGGTTATATATCTGTCCATACCGACTTGCACCTTGGGTTTTGAAATACTGTTATCTGTAGTGATAACTTTATTAAGTGACGAATACGAGCCTGAAGGGGATGATATTACTGACTTATATGAAGAAGTACTAGGCAATTGTAATGTTAATGAATCACTACTATTTGGCATTGGACAAAGCGAAGTTGATCGCTGACGAAAAATTGGTTTTGCCGTTAAAAAAACACTTTCATTAGACTTATTATTTTTATTTTTTTCATTAAGAGCTTCAGAACTCACAGTAAAATAGGCGTTTCTGCCGTTAGAACTCACTTCATAATTTTTTGTATTTGAGGCACTCATATAGAGTATTCCTCAAGGGCACTTTTTGTGTTTTTTTGCTTACGGTTTTTTTTGTTTTTGTAATTTATGATTGTTTATTTGTTTTTGAGTTACTCCTATAGAGTATTCCTCAATGTCACTGTTTGTGTTTTTTTTGTTTTCGGTTTTTTTTTTGTTTTTGTTATTTCCACTATGTAAAAAATATTATCAAAGCAATAAAGCTTATTTATTAAAGTCAGTATGTACCTATTACGAATAATATGTACTACGAATAATTTTTTGTATACTTTTTTGTTTGTTTGTATGTAAGAAAAAACTCCGCTAATCGACTGTTCGCTATGAAGGTACCACGAGAATGACGTACACGTATACAAATAAAAGTGCGAGCACTTATGGTAACCACCCTGTACTAAAAATATCACCTGCATTGCCAACATACAAGTCGTTACTTTGAAAATTCATAAATTAACGGCCAATCGAGTCACCTACAAACATCTAGAAACGGCGACATGAATTTTCACCATTGTACTAGAAGACTGTTTAATCATCTGGCTACCAATAAACAAACACGCCTAAACAGCCAAATCGTTGTGAGGAAAAAGTTTCTTCCAGTTGGTTTTTACTAAGTACATACATGCCTGCATGTTGCTACGCCATCTATTTGCGAACATTCTAGATCCGGTTTTGTAGTATAAAAAGAGTTGTCGTATGCGAGAAGTGAGTCAGTACTAATTGGAATATAGTGGAACATCGTGGAAAGTAAAAGACCTTGTGCTGTGGATAATAACGTTAAGAAGTAAATAAGAAAAGACAAGTTGTAATTTATTTAGTCAAGAATAAAAAGGAAGTTGAGTTGCAAAGAGTGGAGACTCGTGTGTTATTTGTTTTTATTTTTAAGCAATCAAAAGAACCCATACGTTTAATAAAATTTAAACGTAACAATACAAATGTATGATTTGCATTTATTTTATCGATCAAAAAACATATTGTTACGTTTAAATTTTATTAAACGTGTGAGTTCTTTTGATTGCTCAAAAATAAAAATAAATAACAACACGATTTTCTTATTTGCAACTTAACTTCCTTTTATTCTTGACTAAACTAATTACAACTTGTCTTTTCTTATTTACTTCTTAACGTTATTATCCACCGCACGAGGTCTTTTACTTTCAACGATGTTCGCTCTACTAATTTCCAATTAGCACTGACTGACTTGTTCGTTCACAACACAACTGAACTTCACAACTGACTTATTCACGACTGACTTGCCATTGGTTGCTTCGCGCTTTTTATACTGTGCACCAATACCACTAGAAGTTTCAAGCATAGTCCAGACGATCATTATCATCTTAAATGTTGTTTACTTAGTGCCCAATTAAGTTCATGTGGTAACTATGTACATACATGTGTATATGCAAACGTGTGTACATCATTAACTAAGCAATGCGTGGTGGTTGTTTACCTTTGCCTTTCGTTTGAATTGCCATGTATGTGTGTGTGTAAATATGCGAAGCTTCTTAATAAGCAGACGCTTTTTGTTGTTGCTTCTGCTTGTGTACGTGTTACGCATGCTTATTTAGTTCTTTGCTACAGTGTTTGCACGCGAATATGTGTGTACGTTTGTTGCTTTACTTAAATACTTCTAGATAGTTCTTTGCATTAACCCTGTAGGAATCTTTTTACGTAACACTGCCGCCCACTTAAGCCTATTCGTCCCGAATAGGCACATCATCACTGCCTGTTTCTTTCTTCGTTTTCTATACGCCTTGTAGTTGCGCTGTAGACGACTACCTCTTCCATATTTGTAGGCTTTAGTTCTGGCTCTGCTTCGTCTTTCAACTTTGACTTGTGTTACCATACGCTGGAGGTGACTACTTCGTTGACATTTGCGGCCCTTGGTATTAACTCTGCTTCCTGTTTCCACTACAGCTTGCCTTGCCTTGCGCTGAAGATGACAAGTTCTGCCACATTTGTGGCATTTGGCTCTGAGTCCACTTTGTCTCTTGACTAGAGCGTGCTTTACCATTCCCTGGAGATGACTACTCCTTCCACACTTATGGCCTTTGGCTCTGACTCTACCTTGCCCCTTGGCTAGAGCTTGCCCTACCATACACTGGAGATGACCACTCCTTCCACACTTATGGCCTTTGGCTCGCACTCTACCTTGTCCCTTGGCTAGAGCTTGCCTTACCATACACTGGAGATGACTACTCCTTCCACACTTATGGCCTATTGCACTGACTCTACTTTGTTCCTCGACTAGACTTTGCCTTACCACACGCTTGAGGTTCTTTACACAAGTTGTCTTCTTCTTTCCTGCTGCTTTTATGCTGCGTGCTTTGTTTACTGTAGCAGTTTCTTTACCCTGAGAAAGCGAGACCATTTCACCCAGCTTGTTTCAATGTTTCACATACCGCTTGACTATATTCTAAGTCACGAGCTTCATTCACTTTGATGGAGACTACTGACAAACTTCGCTCATTTCCAACTTGTTCACACTTACCACTGTTGATTTCGTCAACATTTTCTTCATTTCCAGAAATGTCATCGTTGATCTGCTCCAAGTCAGAAATCTTTTCGTCTGATTTACTGACTTGTACTTTAATGCCATCTACTCTTAAGGCCTCTGAAATTTCTTGAAGTTTCTCATGTGTGGCCTTAACTTCAGCAAGAACTCTCTCGTTTTCTACCTCCATTTTCTCATTGCTTGCTTTTATTTCGCTCATCATGGCAGCAAACATTGCACTGATGTCTGTACTGGTTAGAGCACTAGTAGAAGGAGCAGATGCTTCTTCTATCTCATATTTCTCTTCAAATTCATACGCTCCTATGTCAACGCCACGACGCTTGAATTCATCTATCAGCCTCTTTTGAAGTTCTGCCTTATTACCTGTTGTTGGCAGGTCACACTTACTCAATTCCTTTTTGAGTTGCTCCACTTTTAGGTCTTCGAACTTCATTGTAGATTTTCTTTCTTGTATTAAAAATTCATTATTCTCTGATTAATTAATTATTTTTATTTTAGTTTTGCAATCCCACTTCTGACACCAAATGTTACGTTTAAATTTTATTAAACGTGTGAGTTCTTTTGATTGCTCAAAAATAAAAATAAATAACAACACGATTTTCTTATTTGCAACTTAACTTCCTTTTATTCTTGACTAAACTAATTACAACTTGTCTTTTCTTATTTACTTCTTAACGTTATTATCCACCGCACGAGGTCTTTTACTTTCAACGATGTTCGCTCTACTAATTTCCAATTAGCACTGACTGACTTGTTCGTTCACAACACAACTGAACTTCACAACTGACTTATTCACGACTGACTTGCCATTGGTTGCTTCGCGCTTTTTATACTGTGCACCAATACCACTAGAAGTTTCAAGCATAGTCCAGACGATCATTATCATCTTAAATGTTGTTTACTTAGTGCCCAATTAAGTTCATGTGGTAACTATGTACATACATGTGTATATGCAAACGTGTGTACATCATTAAATAAGCAATGCGTGGTGGTTGTTTACCTTTGCCTTTCGTTTGAATTGCCATGTATGTGTGTGTGTAAATATGCGAAGCTTCTTAATAAGCAGACGCTTTTTGTTGTTGCTTCTGCTGGTGTACGTGTTACGCATGCTTATTTAGTTCTTTGCTACAGTGTTTGCACGCGAATATGTGTGTACGTTTGTTGCTTTACTTAAATACTTCTAGATAGTTCTTTGCATTAACCCTGTAGGAATCTTTTTACGTAACAATATGTTAGTACATTTGTTCTTTCCATAACAGTAGAACTGACCAATGCACACAAACCCACACATACAATTGCAGGTAGGTAAATTATCTAATGCAAACACAATTCACACAAACACATAACATGATGAAATATCCTAACGCAGAGACTGAAACTAACTAAGATTTTTTTCTTATTTTATTGTACCATTAAAAAAAACTGTAAAAGAGAAAATCGATATTAAAAATTTAATTTTAAACAAAAAAAAAACAATTCTAACCCTCATAAACTATTACATCTCTCACGTGCACCTTTTCTATATGCACTAAACAATTCAACACAATAACACAAGACTCAAGCCACTAACAAGAAAGCAACAACTCAATTTCTACACAACAGGCACTGCTTTTCAACACCCCGACTGAACGATTTTTCCCAGCTATAGATGCACATACAAATTTGAGAATTCATCTCCTTTTGTATGTCCTTCCGCAATAAACAAAATTAAAAAAAAACAATAAATAAAAATTCAAACCCAAATTGTGCAAGAAGAAAGGATTTACATATCGAGTGTTCTAAATACTAGACAAATGCTTAAAATGTGTTAAGATTTCTCCATACGGTGTACATGTTGGTGCTGCAAATGTATGGTACGTTTTCTTTCATCTTTTTTTTTTTACTGATCCTTTTTCTTGAAAAAGCTTTAAAATATGTGCAATAAAAATAGCCAGATAGACAGAGGAGACAAACGATCATAAAATTTTATTTTAAGCAAAAAAAATAAAAATTCAAACCCGAAACGTGCAATAAGAAAAGATTTGCATATCAAGTCTTCTAATTACAAGATATATGTTTAACATGTGTTAAGATTTTTCCATATGCGACACACATTTTGCTGCTGCAAATGCAGGTTTGTTTTCTTTCATCGTTTTTTTAATTACTGATCTTTTTTTCTGGGAAAAGCAATAAAATATGTGTAATAAAAATATACAGAACTGCCTCAAACATGTTGCTAGATAATCTATGCACAGTTCTAATAATAACAATGGAACTGACCAATGCATACAAACACACACATTTGTAGTAAAAAGAGACAACAAAAAGATATGTGATATAAAATCACAATTAGAAAATTATTCAATGCAAACACAACCCACACACCCATATACATATACATACATAGCATGATGAAATATCCTTACGCAAGCAAACACAATAACCAATAGAAAATTATTACTTGCAAGTTCATAAAATAGAAAAACATAAAATAACGATACGAAATATTTAAAAAATTCCCCTCTACAAAATTTTCATCGTAATAACCAATAAAAATGTATCACTTGTAAGTGAATAAAATAGAAAAAATTAAATAAAGATACGAAATATTTAAAAAATTTGCCTCAACAAAATTTTCATTTCAAATTATCTTCCTTTAAAAATAATCGTGATGACGGAAAATAACATCACTGCCATACCTAGCATAGTGTCAACTTTTACATTGGACTTTGATAGACACATAAAATAGCAAATAACACAACGGCAACACCTAGCATGATGTGCACTTTTACATTAATCCTTAGAGGAGACCTTGATACACATAAAATATCATGAAGAAAAATAACACTACGGTCACACCAAGCATGATGTGTTATTTTAGATTGATCCTTATGGTGCACATTGGCCCCGAAACCCCATAAAGACACTACCCATTAGCTGCAAGGTCATTATAAGCAGGAGGTGGAATATCATAAAGTCGGGTATTTGTGCGCTGATACTGTACCCTAGGATTTCCTGTTAATGGTGTTCTCTGTTGCCTAAATTTTTATTAGAGTTGGGTCGAATTCGTTCACTGGTGAAACTGCGGTGGTGGTGAAAAATATTTTATTATCTAAAAGACAAAATTTTTTAGCCAGTGCACTTAGCGGTAGGGCTTTAAACATACACATTTGTTGATGTATTTTGGGAGATCAAATGACTCAAAATGATGTTCATTACGAAAGATAAGTAATATTTCTTTTCTTAATTTTTGTATTTTCTGCAATATTACATTTTCAATAGGTAATATTCACGCATTTAAAAAAATATTCGTCAAATATACCTTAAAATTAGAGGGGCACACAATCTAGTTCCTAGACACTGTTGTTTTCTAAATATTTTTTCTTGTTCAGTTGTATAGAAAATTAAAATAATATCCTTATGAAAATGCGTCTATGTATGCAAGTTTTCATTAAAACATCTCTCAGACTTTAACATTGTGGCCTCAAGTTGACCAACAAAAATATTAAAACTTGTTATGTCATGCACATACAGTATGTCAAGTAATTGTTTTGATATAGTTAAAATCGTTGTAAATTTTAACTTTTATCGAAAATATTTTTTTATCTTTTTTGCATTATGATTTTTTTTTGTAGTAGATTTCATTTTATACACATTTAAGTGCACAAATAGTCGTAAGTTATAAGCAAAATTAAAAATGAGACCATACAAATTGCATGAAAACCAAATAAACTCAAAAATTTCTTTGTCAAGAAAATGTTTTTACATCCTTGTATTATATAGTAATAAAATAGGA
This sequence comes from Tachina fera, assembly GCA_905220375.1. Taxonomy (NCBI): domain Eukaryota; kingdom Metazoa; phylum Arthropoda; class Insecta; order Diptera; family Tachinidae; genus Tachina; species Tachina fera. Next base: position 86,556,935 of record LR999965.1, on the reverse strand, counting down.
AAGATTTTAAGGTATATAAAAATAAATATTTTCTTTGGCCGCCATTGGCATGAAATAGGCCTGTAAGACGAGGTCTCATAAAAAAATTATTTTTCTTCAAATACGCCGCTGATATTTCTCACTTTCCCCACGTATTACTGTTCTTAACTCCATTTAGTTCTTGAAATACTATTTGGAAACACTATTTTTCAAATAAACCCATAAAATTTGGATATGATATAGATCAGGACCTTGAGATGGAGTATCAAAAACTTAACTGCAATTGGCACCATGTTCTTACCGAAAGTGCCATCTGTTTGAGGTCAATACATTACTTAAAATTGAAAATTGACATTCGGCACATGTATGTATGTATGTATACCAGCGTTGTCAACTTTTAAATTTCAAAAAGCACTGAAACCAGGAAAAAAGCGCGTAATTTAAGTAAAAAAGCACTAAATAAAAAAAATTATATTAATAAAGTTGTTATTCATAAATATGTATGTATGTATGTATATAAAAAATATATGAAACTGTTCATCTTGCATTCCATTCCTAAAATTTAAAATTTGAGGCATGCGATACACATTTTAATTATGTACACATATAAGAATCAGTTTTGGTTACAAATAACCAAAAACGGCAGCTATATTCACAACACAATTTTCTGGAAAATTTTTTATGTTAAGCAAAACGCGATCAACTTCTGCGTTTAAATGTTAAATTTTAAGGGCGACTTTTTGAGTTCAAGATTAGAGATTAAATTAACCTTAATCTGCATTTATGATTTCTGGGTAGTCGATTATATGGTTTTACTTGCCAGTTTAAATATACATATATATTTTATATTGTTTATATATTTCCTTTAACACGCGAAATATTTACTTCTTCTTTTAACAAAAAAATCAAATTGTGTTGATAACATGCATGACTTTTGCATAGAAATTGTTGCCACTATTTTGTTTCTGGTAATACTACACATAACAAGAAATTTAAACTACCTCTCAACTCTACTACTACTACTACCACTCAAAAACATCAAACTCAATTATGTGAGATTAAGTCAATTTTCAGATTATCTAATTAGAGAAGTAAACTAATCTTAATCTCGAACCCAAAAAGTCGCCCTAAGGGTTATATGTCACGTATTTTTTCAACCAAGCCTTGTACAATCTTAGTAGAATTTTTTGAAAAGCTCCAGTTAACTTAAGCGCTTATGCTTTTTAAATTATAGGTTAGGAAATTTCTCTTTGAATTTTTGGTTTAGCGCCACCGCTTTGAAACAAAAAGCACCGAAAATGAATTTAAAAAAGCACTGAGCACTAACTACAAAATTTTCCGCGTCGTAAATTTGAAAAAGCACTAAAAACGGTGCGAAAAGCACCGAGTTGACAACGCTGATGTATACATACAACACTAGTGAAGCACGAATATTCGTATTAGTATTCGAATTGCCGAATATTCGGCCATTTTTAAATATTCGTATTCGCGAAATTCAGGCGAATGCGAATATTTAAAAAAAAAATAAATAAATAAATGCATAAATAAAAATAAATAAAAAATAATAATAAAAAAATAATAAAATAATAAAAAAATAAAAATAAATTTTCATAAATTTTTTTATAGAAATTTGTGCTTTTTAAAATTTTCAAATGCTATTTAATGACGATCATTAAAATTTTGGGTAGTTTTTATTAACTGTAAAGTACACCAACAGGAGTATGAACTTCTTTTTGATAAAAATTTCTGCATATTTCATTTTCACGAATATCAATATTTAACATTAGTTACATCACTAAGACATACATAATATATTAAGGTAACGCGCAAGAATGATAAACTACAAAATTACGCTAATGCAAAAAAATAGTAGACGTGTGACGTCACGCTCACTGCGTTTCTATTGGCTGATAGTTTGTATTATTATTTTTTATACAACTCTTTAAAGCAAGGTTGGCAAACGGTATAGTAAAAATACCGATACCGATTCAAATACCGCTAAAATTAGATACCGGTATCGATACCGAAATACCGGTATCCAGAATACCGTTTACGTCTATACCGGTATGTACCGGTATACCGATTCCCACCAAAAATAAAATTTCAAATTTTATTTCAATTAACTTTCTTTTATAAACACGTTTTTGTTCTCCTTTACACATTCTTATGAAGCGTATCTCTAGACATATAAATGTTTTAAATTGGTGAAAAGAGCAAAGCCACTGTCAGCGAGAGTTATTGTATATGAAATCGCGAAAATTAGTATATTGTCTTTTATCGATACACAACCTAATGCGAAGATTTAAAGTTTTGAAGAGTATTTTTTTAATATAGCGCACATTAAACTGGTAAAAAACATATTTTTCTTTAATTGATATACTACATATGTGCTCTGTATAAAATATGAGGTTTGCTGCCATAAATGCCTAGCGGGGCCTAAAGTAAACGATACACAGTGAGAATTGGAAATAAATTTCTAAATTAGCTGTTCTATTGTTATGAAATCTTACACAGCATTGAGGAAGGTGTCACAGAGCTTAAGTCTGGAATTTAGACTATATATCTTTAAAGGGGGCGGAGCCACAAAGCACCAAAGTAGGCAAGCTTGGGTTAATGAAAAATTAAAATCCGTGCCAAGCTCCTGTTTTTGGTCAGATAAAAAGAATTTTTTGCACGTGTTTTTTTTATCCAAGAGGTAAAAAAGTCTACTACATCTATGGGTTTTCGCAACAGTTTAGGAAATATTAGAGAAGAAATATTAAAATTTTGACTTTTTTACCAACCTTTGTCCACTGTTCTGCTAATGGAGAAGTCAAATGTTGTTAGATTAAAAAAATTTAACTAATTCTGAATAAGAGACAACATTTGTAATATTAAAAAAAAATTGGTATCAAAATCACAATTAAGTCAAAAGTTATACTCAATTTAAACTAAAATTTTTACAATAAGTCGATTTTCGCCGTTTTTTAAAGAAACAAGTGGGTTAATTATTTCGCTATTATAAAAGAATTTCGCCAATCAATATTTTCGTCTGAAAAGTCTCTCTTAGATAGAAAATTATGCAATCAATTATGCAGTTTGCTTTTGAGTTCCCGGTAATTTCCAAGAAAATTAAATTAAAAATGGGACTTTTCAGTATTTTTGCAGTATTCTTCATATTTTTCGCTGGACGCTGATTAGACTTTTGGATATATATATTTAAAAACAAGTCTTGTTTTAAAGTGACGTAATACATTTTTTGTTTGCAGATTTGGATAATGTATATTTATAACAAAAAATAGGTCTAATTCAAATATAGGGTTACAATTTTAACTTAACCTAAAGTGAGCGCTAAGTTAAAGGCAATGTAAGTTAAATTAAATTTATAATAATGAATAGCCTAAAATATCGTTTTATACGTCCGACAAAATCCTACTTTTAAACATATTTAAGTTGTAATAATGGCCCTAAATTTTAATTGTACGAGCAATTTGTTTTGTTTGTTTTTAAGTTGGCTACAAGAATATTGTTTATTGCTTGATATCAAATATTCGTTTCGTCTGAATTTGGAGAGTACGAATACGAATATCGAAAAAAGACGAGTATTCGGGTATTCGAATACAAATATTCGCACATCACTAAGTGTATACAATTCTACATGTACTTCGTGTATAATGTACAACCACTGTATGCACTTATTTTTATTATTTTGTTTAATTAACCAAAATGTATACTTTATACATATATGCAAAGTTTCAACTGCAGTTTCCTTATTTTAATTTTTTAATAAAAGTATAAAAACGTATATAGAAACATATAAGTTTAAATGTTTTTATATGTTTATGTAAAAATACTCCCTTTTCGAAGTAATTTAATAAAAAAAGAGATTTTTTGCTATATCCACTGTCTGAACTAATAATTCAGCAGTCATATCGGTATACCGGTATTATAAACTCAATAACGGTATGTACCGGTAATACCGATACCGAAATAAAAAAAATACCGATACCGTTACCGATACAGAAATTTAAAAAATAGTTGTACCGGTATTAATTTCGATACCGTTATTTGTTTCGGTTGCCAACCAGAGTAGCAAGCCGAGCAAAAAATTTCGGCGGCGGCTGAAAGTCAAATATTTTCGGCGGCGGCGGCTTAACGCCGATTTGTTTCGGCATTTGAAAAAAAAAGTTTTAACCCAGTTTTTAAAAAATACGTGAATTATTTAATCACTACGTTGTAACATTATTTATTTTGCAATAGTTTAAATATTGCAGTATTTGATATCCCAAAAAATAGCTTCGTAAATTATTTGTTAAACCAGAGAAACATATTCTAAATTAAAATTTCGCGAGAAATTTCTCATTTTTCAAATAAGAATTTTATTCATGATTGCCTTCTACATAAATTTTATTTAAATTAATTACTTTATTGGAAGACTGCTACGGATCAACAAACAAAAAGCTTTGAACAATTAATTATCAAAAAGTCGCCTGATTGCTTAAACAAAAAATTCTATGTAAAAGTGCATCTATTTAAGAAGGGACTCCAAAAGAGAACGTAAGTGTTGTCGCAGCTACGTTGCTATTCGCATAATCATTTTCTTTTTATGTGGAAACAAAAATAACTATCTTTCCGGGACGCTCGCTATCATATTAAATACGAAATTTGAAAAAGTATAAAAAATAAAAGACAAAATAACGGCTGAGTACTAAGTCGCCGATAAGCCGAGTGGTTCGGCGGCGGCTTGGCTTGTCGATAAAAATCGGCTGACTGGCTAGCCGCCAGCCGCGCCGGTACGGCTTGCTACTCTGTTGCCAACCTTGCTTTAAAGTTATTTTGGCTGCAGGACTGCCAACCGCTATGCCAGTATTGGATTTGCTAAGTTCAGTGAAAAAAGTGGACACATAATAATCCCACTGTTTTTACTTTTACAGGTACTTACGAACAAGACAAAACAATATTGTTACTGTAGGTATTTACACTTTTTTTAATATTCGACCTGTGAACTTTTAATCAGTTCAGTTTTTAATTAGTTTTTTCTTTATAATAATGCGTGTGTGTTGTCAGAAGGTAACCAAAAGTATTTGTAACAACTTTTTGCCATGAAAAATGGTGAAATGCTGAAAGGGGTATTATGCGAACAAAATATAAGTGCCATTCACACTGAATTTGTTATTTGTTTACTTGGTAAAATGATCTACTTACCTATTTTGATATTTTAAAATTTAACAATTTTACTTTCTAAAATTTAAAAAAAAATGGTTAAAAATGGTACCATTTTACTAAATAAACAAATTCAGTGTGAACTGGGCTATAAATTATATAATAGCTGTTTAAAAATATATAATAGTTAGAGTCTTTAGTTTTTGTATGTTTCGATTTGGTGCTATGAATTAGAACGAAAATATTAAATAAATAATAAAATTCAAAATTAATTATTAAAATTAATAAAACAAGTTAAATTTCAAAAATCAAAAAAAAAACTCAATAACAAATAAGAGAAAATAAAATAGACTAGAATAGAATTTGATTATTGCCATTGCTTTGTTTAAATTTCTTAGTTTCCTATACTTCTTCTTTAACTCTTTCATTCGATTTTTCCTTAGTCTTTATGGCAACTCTTACAATAGACGTGTGGCGTCACGTCTAACGATAAACTCTACGATTGGCGTAATCTTGTATGTAGTTTATCATTCTTGGTAACAGGTATGATCAATTAAATAATTAAATGAGAAAAACATACGTATTTTTGTACGATATTAGTAATTTTTTCTGTTATGTAACATTTTTAATAACCACCTCCCCCTTTCATAACAAATCGTAACAATACTTGAACCCCCTCCCCATAGAGCGTTACGTAATATTTGGTCTGCTGACAGAGAGTAACAAGATCAGAGAAGAAAAGTGCAGAGAGGTACATATTAAAGTGTTGCACGCTTATAACTGTTTGTATAACCAAAAGAAATATACCATGGTATGTACCATATAATTGTAGTGTGAGCGACAGAACTAGTGTACGAGTTATTGTGTGTGCGTGCTTTTCCAAATTACAATACAATTAAAAACAAATAACAATTGCTAATTGTATTGCTGCTGAGGAACTGTTTGTAGTTGTTTTTGCTCAAAAATACTAGTTTTAACACAAATATATGAAAAAACCACTGTTGAAACAAATACATGATAAGCAGATGTTCGTGCGTTGTTAAGTATTTTGTAGCGCAGACAAAGCTACACACATTCGTATTGCGTGTATTTTTTTTTGTATTTGCAGCTCATGTGTTTCATGTACCATTTACTCACATATACTATGTATGTATGTATGTAAAATTTTACTTTTATTCATTCATTCGTCAGCCACGTACATTTTTTCTCAACACGCTATAATGTACTCATGGTGGAAGCAGTTTTATGTATCTTATATGTTTTACAAATACAAACAAATGTGATGTTCTCATTTGCTCATTGCCCAACCATACAATAATTGATTTAAAAAATCAGCATTAACAACTAGTAACAGAAACGCTAAATAACATATCTGTTCATACCAGAACCAAAAACGCAAAACTGGTGCAAACAGTTCGATCTGTGCAATGGTATAGTACAAATACTTAGGTCATGGCTTTCGGTCATGCTAAAATTTAAGATGATAGCATGTAGGAAAATAAGTGCGGTGGTTTATGTGCACAGTAGCATTTAAAAAAGGAAATAATAACGTCCATTATGTCACGAATGGCATCATTTGCCTCTTGCAAAAACATAACGTTTTACGAGCATATCAAACAGTAGCATCATAAATTTGTAGCCTTCAAGGCTGTCGACCGGAATAAAGGAGTTTATCTCCTAATGCCAATTTCTTGACTTGATTATCAAACTGTTATTATTTTCAAGTTAGCATTAAATTCCAAATTGTGTGTTTGAGTGCATAATTACATATTAATAAAATGCCCAACCTTGTGTAATTAATTAATATTTCAGTTTTACTAGCGCACCATATGTTTTTATGCTTGTGTATGTTTATTGAAAACACAGACATGACATCATGTGGTCGTATTGAAAACATCATGTGATCGTATTAGGAAGAATTGCGTTTAATTTTCATAAATATATAACAAATGCAATTCATAGTTTCATATCATGGTGTAAATAAATAGAAAAATGAATTCTTTGATTTCATAAAATTAGTTTTTATGCAATTTTATTTTCTGCATTTTTATAACCTAACTTTTTTGTTAAGGTAAACAGCTGTTCTTTGGAAAGCTTTCCACAATATTTGAAAGTTTTTTTAGTGCTGCCGTACTCTAAACGTAATTGATTAAAACTTTAATTAACCACTGAAAAAACTAAATCGTATTTAATTACATCTTACTTTTAAATAAAAATTAGCTTATTTTATATATAATTATTAAGCAAAAAAATGGGGGTAAGTGTTAGAATAATAATAACAACGACTGCTAGGTAAATATTTTTGCGTACCCAACCTTCTGCTGAACTTAATGGATGACAACGGTTTTCTACATTAAAGGCTACAAGTAAGATAAAAATAAAACCTTTACTCAGCACAGCCACTGTTCGATATTTAAGCTCGACAGGAGAACTGCGCGACATAACACATTTCCATATTCCCACAGAAGAAACGAATAATAACTCCAAGGGGTTGAAGTAAAGTTTGTCCTAAGTTCTGCTTATGACGATGATTCGGAACAAACTACCGACCTTGCTATTGGAAGCGTAAATTTTACCCAATCTATAATAAAGAGAAAAATATTAGGTTAAATTATGTAGCGATAAGCATTTTAAACTTTTTACTAATGCTCATGCTAAATTCCTTGCAATATCTGCATAAATAATATTACTTGTTTACATGACAAATTTCAATAGCATAAAAACAAAAGTTTCATAGGCACAACGGAATAAAATAATGTTTTCATAACAGCAACGAGAATCGTATTTTATGCAATTGTGAAAAGTAGTATGAAAAATTGTTGTGAATATTAACATGAAATTTTTTTTTTGATATCACATTATAACAGAACCAAAATCCTCATCAGGTGTGCACATTATGTAACAGTGAGTCTATACCTGATAAATTTTTATCATGATAAAAGTCAAATCGTTATGTAGAGAAAACTTTATCAGGTGTAGACTTTATTTGGTAGTGTTATTGCAGTGTCTTAACAATTTTCAGCCCAGACAACTTTGTCTAGTTAAAAAAGATTTAAACAAACTGTTTGACGTTTCAAAGTATTTTAAGAAAATTCAATTTTTGAGACATTTTTAAGAAAAAAATATATATGCTTGTACTAACAAAAATTTGGCAACGGCTCTGCCGACGTTTTGTTAGTTGTTATGATTAATTTTTATCAGGTATAGACACCTTGTTATTTTCGTAAATATTGAAAATCGCTATTTTAAGGCCAAAATCGTCCAATCGCACTGTATTAAATTATAAAAAACGGCAACTCCGAGATACCGGCAATTCTGGCAGCAGTGTTTAAAAATATAAGTCAGCTGTTTGATTTGTAACAACTGGGGCTACCTGTATTAATGTGCCTGCCTGTTATTATTTATAATTATTTATAAAGTATAAACAAATAACTTCAAACACTTATCAAAAATGAATTTATTTAATCCTTTTGGATTAAATAATGAAGAACTTCAAGTAATATCTGATATTGACAGGTATTGTTATATTATTAAAAAAATTTGAAGATTATTATAAATAAATACATATGTATATAATTTTAGTACTCATTTTGGATTTATTGATTGGAATAATGACGACAATTTTGCTTTACGTGAATTAATTCGACGTGCAATAAAAATTTTTCAAAATTTCGGTGCTTTAATAGAAAAGAACTTGTATTATATATCTTGCCAATCTGGAAAACCTTTAGAAGCCGTTCTTGAAAATGATGAAAAGTATGTTTTATTTAACATTTTTGATATTGATTCGCTTTGCAAACTTGGCCATCTTCATTTAATTTTGGAAGAATATGACAAAGGTATGTAAAAGTTGCATTACATTGTATGTGTATATTTTGTTAGTTTATTAAATAGCTGTGGAAGAATTGTTTTAGAAAAATCATCAAATATTTATTATCTTATAGGTACTATCTTTAGGCCCTAAGGGCCTAGGGAGAGGCATCCCTCCAAATAAAAACAAATATGGTAACTGAATCGAAATCTTTAAAAAAAAAATTTTAAAATGGGATATCTGAATAAATACAAAACTGAAATTGCTGAACTTTTCGTTCAGTATTCAGGACTAACCCAGCAGCTTGTGAACATACTAATATTCCGCCAACTCTTTGTGAATTAAAAAAATGGTCCTGTTATAAACAGTAGTAACAGCAAAAGATGAATTTTTCCATCGTTGGGCTGCTCAAAATATGATTCCAAAACAATGCTTAATTTAATTTCAAATTTCGGGCATCTGCATCTGCTGGCGGAATCAGTGTTCTTATATGCCTTGATTTATCCAAAGCTTTTAATTATCTAAAGAATGTTACCATAATCAGGAAATTAAGAGACCAATTTAATTTGTCTACTTCTACCTGTAAGCTTATTTTTTCATTTCTCGTGGCTAGCCAACAGTTTGTAGACTTTAAAAGGGTACAATCAACTACTTATATTGTCTCTGAATTCTGAACCTCAGGGTTCTGTTTTTTTCAGACCTTTGTTATTTATACTTACGGTGACCATAATTTTCAAACCAAAATACAGACCAAGGAAATATTTAACAAACATTACATACATATTAAACATATATAAGTTCATGGATGGCTTAAGTTTTAATATTAACATAAAAATCAAAATGTGACAACAATGTAATCACATACGCTAATCTACATACATATCGATGGTCACAAGCAGGGTGATCGATGATATTTTTCAAAAAGTGGCACCAAAAGGGAATGCTATAAACACATAGACCAAAGCAGGCTACATGGCTACACGGCTACAAGTGTTGCTGTCGACAAATGTTGCCTAGTAGCCTGCTACATAATTATTTTGAAAGCGGCAGCAGCACCATAAATATATATTTCAGTGGTGCCGCTTTCAAATATTTCACATTTATAAATATGAAATAGTTTATTCAAATATATAAAAAAATCAGTTTATTTCTTAATATTTTTTTTTGCGAACTTTACTATTTACAGGTTTAGTAATTTCTTCAATACAGTTAGAAAATTTTTGCTAACTTGCGATTTTTCCGCTTTTTCGCGTTTTTTTTAACTTATGTTTTACAGCCTGTTTTTCGAAAATGAATAAGTGTATACGTTCTTTAAAATAACCAACAAAAATATGTTTTCATTTTTAAAACATTTATTTATTTTCATGTGAGTGACAACAAAAGAGCTTTTAGTTTACTACACTCACTCACACTCACACTTTTTTATGTAAAATTTATTAAAATTCCGTCTACATATTTTTCATTTCACTTTAACGAAACTCCTATTTAATTTTTAATGTTAAAATGTTAACTTGCTTAAAACTCTAAGAAAAATTGTTTATCTTTTATTTTTCACTTTAACTTACAAAAATAAATAAATAAAAGAGAAAATGTGAAAGACTATCTCCGCTATGCAAAAAAAAAATAACGTGTGCTTGAAGTGTACGGTTAATCAAAATTTCCATAAAAAACCCCGGGTTAAACGTACACTTGAAGCATACGTTAGTTTTTTTTTGCACATGGGTGTTTTTCTTTAATCGGATTAACTTAACTTTCACAAATCTCAACTTCCATTTAAAGAAAAAATTTCTCTTGTTTCTGTAATATTTCTGTTACCAAATTCAGTATAAAAAATAATATTTGCATTATTTTTATAATTTAACTGTCAAACAAATCACAAAAATTTTTAGCTTTGAGTCAAAAGAAAGTATGAGTTATAGGAAAAAATAATATTTCTAATAAGAACGGAAAATACGAAATACAATGAAAATATATATCAAGCTGTTTATAATTTTCTTAATGAATACTTGAATCAATTACCTCCTTTACCTCCTTTTTCATAAAATTTAAAATGAATTTGAAATGAATTTTATTTCATAATTTTCATTGAAATTTCTTTTAATAGATTTTACTTTTTTTTATTCCGTCGCTGCTATAATTTTGTGAGTGTGTTTTTTGGTTATACCTAAAAAGCTCTTTTTATAAAAAAACAAAAGCTTTTGAAAATGTTTTATAAAAAGCAAATCTTAAATTTTTATTGTTTATAAACGAAACATAAAAACGAAAGGGCTTATGTTTTCTAAAAACAGGCTGTTAATGGCTTTCGCGATTTCTAATCAATTTGAGCACTTTCTTGCGATTTCGGTTTTTTGCCAAATTCGCAATAAAAGCGACCTTCTGCATGTTTTTAGTTTCCTAACAGTTTTGTCGATTTTTTAGCAATATTAGACTTTTTTATCATCCCGCTGTACATAAGTTTTTGCGAATTTCTGCCGTTTTCTCGATTTTTAGCGAATTTTTTGCATTCCTTACAGTTGTCGTAATTTTTGATTAATAGTATGGCTTGTTTAAAGTTTTGCAACTTGTCGCGATTTTTTTTCAAAGTTCGCGATAAAAGCGGCTTTTTGCGTGTCTTTTAGTATCGTAACAGCTTTGAAGATTTTAAAACATTTAACTTTGGCATCATCCCGCTCTTAGTAAATTTTTGCGAATATTGTTAATTTTCGCTATTTTTTTGCATTATAGTTTTGTCGATTCTTAATTAATATAAGGCTTTTTTTAAATTTTGCAATTATTCGCGAATTGTCGTTTTTTCGATTTGCAAAAATATAATTACTTTTGTAATTTACATTAAAATTTAGTAACTTTCTTTATAATTTTGCAATAAAAAATATTTCTAGGTAATAATTTTTTTAACACATTTTGCTGTTTATGGTTTGTAGTAGGGTTGGGCTCAAAAATTGAACTAATTCAATTGAACTATTCCCATAAGTGAACGATGGGAACTAGTTCAGACTAGTTGTTCCTTTTTAGTCTTTGTTGTTATTTTAGTCTTTCTTGTACTTTTCGTCTTTATTATTCTCTTGGTACTTTTTGATATCTTGGTCTTGTTCGTTTTTTGTTCGTTCGATAATTTTTTTTTATTTTTTTTTGTTTATCCTATTCTCTGTTCCTGACCAATGCACATGCAAAACTATAAAATATTATAGTTTCTCGTTTGCATACTGTTAAAAATACACAAATGTAGTGTGCCTATTAAATTTTTAGCCAATAATCAAAACAAAGAAAAGAAAATGTATACTTAGTGAAATATACAAGTGAAAAAGTTTAGAACCAGTATTTTGTATGGGAATACTGATTTTAATTTCTTAAAGTTTACTTTATTTTCATTATGACTTTGCCCCACTGCTTTTAGTTTATCCAAAATATCAAAAATAGAATTTGTTGTAACATAATAATAACACAAATTATTCAGAAAAAGTTTAAAAAATTTCTCCGCGGCAGCTACCACTAACAAAATTTCCAATGTTAAGCACTTTTCACAATTTTTTATCAGTTTTTTCGTAAATTTAAATTTGTTTTCAAAGAATTTTTTTTTAAAAAATATTTTTATATTGAAAGTTTTTAACATTTTATTTTAATTTCTCTTTCGTAAAAAATTTTTGAAGTTTCGAATGAACTTTATTTGACAAAAACAAATAGCTCAGCTGCATTTCCGCTGCTACCTGGTGAATGTGCCTTGAATCATTACCATATAAAGATGTCTATTCTATCTTTGGCATTTTGTAGCCGGTAGCTTGCTGCGGTGAATTTGTTTAATGCTAAATTTATTAAAAAAGGCGCAAAATTGAAAAAAACCAGAAAACTTCACTTAACATTTTATTTTTAATGTATTTTTTATATAATTCACTCTAAAAAAATCGAGACAAAAAGTGGCAAGTCAGTCAGAAAAGTGACAATGCAGTCGAAAAAGTGGCAAATTGCCACTTTAAGATGAAGGTCCATGCCATACCATGCGCTGTATGCGCATAGGGAAATGTACGTTCCCTCCGACTTTAAATTCAAGTTACATGCAATACGTCATATGCGCATGTATTTTTGTTGTGATCATCTGCAGTGTAAATATTTTGATCAAATAAACATAATTTGGGGAAGAATGGAAAGTGAAATTATAACTTTAAAAGAATTTGTAGAATTAATTGATTTAAGTAGTAGTAGTAGTAGTACCCTGTATTAAATAAAATAATCAATTGACAAAAAACACTAACTTATAAATTAATTATTGTGCAAGTGACTACAAATTGGTTTAAATCTCATGCAGATATCAACCAAACATATTGAATAGAAGCACACGTAAAAAATAAATAAAAGCAAAATAAGTAAATGAAAAGAAAATAAAAAATAAATAAAAAGAAGCATGCCATGAAATCAAATGCCAAATGTTTGTTTTGAAAAAAAAACTAAATAATTTTAATACTTAATATGTATAATATTGTCTATGAGCGGTTCGTATTTTTATTTTTAGTGAATATAATAATAATAAATATTTATATATGTATATGTACATATGTTATGTATTTATATACATATTTACATAAATATATATAAATATACATATATATATATATATATATATATATATATATATATATATATATATATATATATATATATATATATATATGTATGTGTATATATAATATATGTATGTAATATAAATATACATACATATATGTATCTTTTTTTACTATAATATTAATTAACTACCTATTAGTTGAAAAATTCCAATTCACTACCGCCTATGACATGCCTATGTTAAAATAGTGAGTCGGCGATAAGGAAAAAAGTCACTTAATCAACTAGTTGTGGTTATTAAAAAACCAGTTTGAAGGTACTTACAAACGGGTTTGAGTTCCTATAGGGTAGTAGTAGTAGTAGTAGTAGTATTTATTAGTATTGACAATACTTTGAAAAACAAAAACAATTTCCGTATAAATAAAAAAATTACAAATTATGTTTTACAAAATATTCAGCATATTTTCTAAATATATTTGCTTAATTCACAAAACCTCTTGTATCTCTGTATCGATTGCATTATCATATTAAATACAAGAGTGTAACATTTGTTGTATGAAATTTTCATATAAAAATGAAATATACTATTACACTGTTATTTCATATGTTTTTAAAATGTTGTATTCAGAGAGAGGCTCTCTGAGAGAATTTGTATGTAGCTTGTTCTTCTTTTTTAATTTAAAATACAAAATACATTAACACAATACACAGAGTGTATTCACAATTAAAAAACAAAAAAAGCACTTCGAAGCTTTTTATTTTTTGTATATACGTTAAAGTGTTTAGTTCAAGTCTTTGTTTTATATTTAGCCATTTTAGCGTTTCTAGCATAAAGTTTATTGAGCCATATTTTAATTTTTTCCATATCTTAAGTAAGGTTCAGGGTAGCATTGCTCAATTGACTTCGCTTCTGTAAATATAAGTGTATCGTCAGCTTATAGGGTTATTTCACATTTATCCATTGCGTTCGACATATCGTTAATGTACACAATAAGTAAAAGTGCACCCAATATCGATCCCTGTGGTACTCCGTAATCATTGTTAATTATACTGGATTTTACATTTCATTTCATTAAATAAGATTCAAACCACTTTAATTCTGTATGCATGATGCCATAGTTATACAATTTTAGTAGAAGTATATCCCTGTCGATTGTTTCTAAAGCTTTTTTTAAAATCGAAAAAGATTGCTAAAATTTTGTTGTTTTTTTCTATCTTTTTCCACCTATTTATTAGGTAATTAACTGCTTATCGCAGACACGTTGACATGATTGATATATTGCAAATTATTACTTATCGTCTCCCTTATCGACCTAGTACTATTAACGAAGTAATTATTAAATTAATTGGGTATTTCAAAATTTTCCTTATATTCTATTTGGTTAAATATCACAGATTGGATTGCACTTTGGTTCTTTTTTAGAATTTGTTTCCTTATTTCTCTCCACATCTCTTTCTGATCTTTGGCATCATTTATTTTTTTATTAATATATTCTTTTTTCACGTTTTCAATTTTTACTTTATATATGTTTCGAATTGTTATGTAATTATTCCACGCTTTTGGGTGGCGTTGGCTGAAGTAGTTAGCACGTTGACTACAAAACCAAAGGTCCTGGGTTCGATCCCGGTCTCCGACAGTCATTAAAAATAACAAAACCACACGTTTTTCTGATGTGCATTAGTATCCTTTGTATCATTTGTTGTAGGAAAAGTTCTAGTGATGCAGGCATAAGGCACTGGTCACTAAAAACTATACCGACTTCATCAGATACTAATCCTAATGTAATCAGGCGCCCTCTTTCGTTGTGTAGCAGAATCATCGGCGAAGTAAAATAACTAATAAAAGGCTACTAAACAAAGCTTCAAAAATTTAATTCGCCTCATTTGACACCAGAAGGCGCTGCAACACAGCATTATCAAAAATGCGTGCAAAGAGCAGAGTTGTAAAAGAATGAAGCTTTCCTCTATCTCTTCCTTCAAAAAACCTGTCTTCTCTATCACTATCCTTTCCCTATCACCCTCTCTCACTATCTACTCTTCAACTAACAGGTAGCACAAAGGGACCATTGTATTAGATCCAAGTGATCTGGACTCTAAATTTCACCCTTCCTTACCAGCAGCCTGCTAACCTAACCTAACCTATTCCACGCTTTGAATACCTGCGATTTGGTATTTTGTAATTTTTTGATTTTTTAAACGTCTTATTTCATCAGTAAACCATATATTTTTATTGTTGTCGCTAATTATATTTTTTATTGTTAGTTTTTTAACTGCATTTTATAAATATCCATCAAATTCATAAACGGTGTTATTTATGTTATTTCTAGTATTTATGTTCTGTATATCTACTATTTCTCTATTATATATATCGCGATTATATTTAAATATTTCAACTTCTTTGTATGTGTTCTGATTAGGACTATAATTATTATTATTTATTGTTATCTCAATGGTTTCATGATCTGAGATTTTGTTTTCATTATTCACTTTACCCGTAATATTTTTATTATTTGTGATGATATAGTCTATTGTTGTTTTAGAGTTCTTTGTTATTCTTGTGAATTTGTTCACAGCTTGTTTAACCCCATTGTCATTAAATAAGCAATTTATTTTATTTTTATAAAAGCTCTCTTTGTACCAGTCAATATTGAAATCTCTTGCTGTTATTACATCACATTTTTCTTCATTTATGTCCTATAATATTTTTTCAAATGCCTCAATGAATTCCGTCTCAGCGCTACTCGGTGAGCTATACACAGCAGCTAATACTAATATATTTTGCTCATGCTTTGCCACATAAGCTGATACCCAAAATTTCGAGTCCACATTTTTTCACAAATTTTCTTCACGTTCCGTTGTTTTTCTAAATAGACTAAAGTTCCCCCCGTTCTAGTTGAATTAGACAGTGTTAAATATTGATTATACCCTTTTAGTTGTATTTCCTCTTCATTCACATCACTTGTTGAGTGCGTTTCAGAAAAAATAACAATGCATATATTATTTTGTTATAAAAATTATATATAATATTTTCCACAGCTAAAATAACATTCTTTTCCATTGCACTCTCTTAAAAAATAAATAATAAACACAACTGAGGTGACAGTCAGTACATAAAATTAATTGATAAGTTAATGCAAATTTTGTTCATGAAAGAAGTATTAAAGGTATTAAAATTGCAAATTGCAAAATTTTGAAAAAATATAACAACCACATAGAAAATTATTTTGCAAAAATGATGCAAAATTGTCAGCGTCTGAGTAAGTGCAAAATTATCAGGGTAAATTTTGCAAAGTTGTGCAACTTTTTATGGCATTGTCAATCTAACAAAAAAAGTGCACAAAGAGTACTTATAAAATCAACCAACCACCAAATTACAAGGCAGAAATACCTAAATTGTTTTTCTTTTAAATGAAAAACAAAAACAAGTGGAAATATTTTCGGACCACATAAATTAATTAAAAAATTATGAAATTAAAATTATTTTAAAAATTACTAGCTAAAAATTATAAAGAAATCTTTAAATTCGATTTTAAGATATCAAGTACATAATTATGTTATTTTCAAAAGACCCATGGCTCAAATAGTTATTACAATTTTGTTAAATAATACCAATATGTACTATTAATATTGATATTTTTATTAGTAAATTAATTACAGAATTAATCAGCGAAGTTCCAACACTTTGTTTCACCATTTAAACAAACTCTTTTAACAATTAAGAAATATACGAGTACAATATATCTTTGCACATATTGTGTTGCTTTATAGGCAATTAAACCAAATGTGTTGTTCACGTCAGAAAGTGCAATTATGCTTTTTTGCACAGTTGCAAGAATTTACGTGAATACCTTTATTTTAAAAATTGACATTCATGTATGTATTTGTAAACTTTATTACGAAAGCAGTTTCTTTTACTAAAAACTGTTTTAATGCAAAAAAGAGAAAATTTAAATTCACCAAACGAAAATTTGGCTATAAAAAAAATCTGAAATTTTTTCATGATGCATGCGACGGATACAAAAGTAGAAAGTAAACCTACTTTATCCGTCCTATGCGTCTATACGTTTTTTGCGTTGTGTTCTGTAACTTGCCACATAAAATTACCTTCAGCTTTATTCGGTCAAACGGTCACGCTGGTCACAAGTAGAAAGGCTCTAAGGTGGTGATTTTTAAACTTTCTTGGCGTTCAAATTTTTGGTTTGGCGACATGGGGATTTTTCTGGCGATAAATAAATTAGTTTGTTTGTTTATTTTTTAACAAAATTTAAAATCAAAATGTTTGTAAGGAAAATAGTTAGTTGTAGGAGTAATTTAAAAAATAGATCTTACAAAAACTCGTCTGAAAAAAGTTTAAACAATATGATTTTGATGATATTTCTTAAAGCCCATTCGGGCTGACCCCAAATTAAGTAATTTTGTGATTTCGGGCGAAATCAAATTGAAATTAAGTAATTTCCCATATGGGATATTACATTCTGGCGTTACGTGACATTTGTACGACAAAATTTTCGGTTAACCGGTTAATTTCTACCCGATTAACTGATCAATTAGTTTAAAATCTGATTTTTCGGTTAACGGTTAAATTCAGCCGATTAACCGGCGTAAAATTTTGTTTCATATTTTTGAGTATTACAACATATTTTTTGTGTGAGTAATTATTTGTTTCGTCTCATTTACAAAAGGTGAAGCATTAAACACATTCACCACAGCAAGCTACCGGCTACAAAATGTCAAAAATAGAATACACATGTTTATATGAGAATGAATATTTTGAAGGCAGCAAGGCAACAGGCTACAGGTTGTTGTCCGTGCTACATTTGTCGTTGTAGTCAAATTAAACTAATTTCTATTCTTTATGGCTACAAACCAAAAACAGTGTTGACAGTATAGCAAAATATGTTAAACAAATTTTGCCAAGAAATATTTTTTATTGAAAAATAAAAAAGAAGTTTACAAAATTTTAATGTTAATTGTAAAAGTAATTATATTTTTGCAAAGTGAAAAAGTGACAATTCGCGAGAAGTTTCATATATTAAAAAAAGTCCTAATATTGATTAAGAATCGATAAAACTGTAAGGAATGCAAAAAATTCGCGAAAATTTAAATAATTCGCAAAAAGTTTCTAACAGCGGGATGATGACAAAGTTTAACAACCTTTTAAGATCGTCAAAACTGTTAGGAAGGTAAAAGACACGCAAAAAGCCGGTTTATCGCGAACTTTGCAAAAAATCGCGAAAAATTGCAAACTAAAAAAAGCCATAATTTGATTAAAAACCGCTAAAACTTTAAGGAATTCAAAAAATTCGGCAAAAATCGCGGAAATACCAAAATTTGCAAAAACATATTTACAGCGGGATTTTAACAAAGTGTAACATTGTTTAAATATCTGCAAAACTGTTTGGAGGCTGAAAGCATGCAAGAGTCGCATTTATCGCAAAGTTTGCAAAGAAAATCGCTAGAAGTTGCAAAATTTTGAACAAGCCATACTATTGATGAAAAATCACCAAAACTGCAATTAAAGCAAAAAGTTGCATTTATTGCGAACTTTGCGAAAAATCGCAAAATCGGAAGCAAGCGCCAAAATTGATTAGAAATCGCGCAAGCCATTAAAAATAAAAAGTTTGGAAAGAAACGCGAAACAAATCGCAAATTACTAAACATATAAATAGTAAAATTCGCAAAACAAAAATGTAAAGAAATAAACTGATTTGTTTTTATATTTTTGAATAAATTATTTTATTTTTATAATTGTGAAATATCTATTTGAAAGCGGCACCACTGAAACATATATTTATGGTGCTGCTGCCGTCTTCAAAATGATTCAGCAGCTGTCTACCAAGCAACATTTGTTGCCTGCGGCACTTGTAGTCGTGTAGCAATGTAGCCTTCTGTGGTCTATGTGTTTAATGCATGAGTGCTTAGAAGTAATTTTTCATATCAAAAAAGAAGTACGTTCAGTGATCCTAAATTAAATAAAACTTAAAAATCTTTGGACATGGCTATAAAAGAGTTTAACTAGATACTCTGGTACTCTAACTAGAGCTAATTATTAAGTTTTATTTAATAATTTAATAAAAGCCAATAGTACTGTTTAATTAAGGATAATATTTAATGAGAGACAGGAAAAAAACGAAAGCCAAGAAATTCAGAAATTAATAGCCTGTTTTTATAAAATGAGTAAGTATTTACGTTCATTAAAATAACGAACGAAATTATGTTTCCGTTTTTGTAGCATTGAATAATTTTCATGTGAGTGAAAACAAAAGAGCTTTTAGTTTTCTACACTCATAAAATTCTGTATGTAAAATTAACTAAAATTATTGTCTAAAACAAATGAAAACCATTTAAAAGTTACAGACTGCTTTTAGAAAACAAGCCCTTTCGTTTTAATATTTCGTTTATAAACAATAAAGTTTAAATTTAAAATTTGTAAACGCACTAATAATCCCAAAATTATATTTTACTTATTCAGTAAAATATTTTTTTAATAAAATACATTGAAATTGATTATTGAGGGGTTTAGCTGGATCCTATGCGCATTTCACTGTTGCTAATGCAGATCATCAGGGAACCTTTACCCAAAGTTTCTTAGAACAACTAGAGTCATTATGTTATAAACTTTCATTTAAATAAATGAGAAGCTCAACAACAAATAACAAAGTTGAAACAAGAACTCAATAATCAACATGTTTTTTATTTTCTTACTTTACCATTACTACAAGGCTGACTTTTTTTCAGCATCAAATTGTAGATATAAAGAGTATGTAAAAAGAAAATAAATGTAAATAACAACAACAGCTATTCAAGATAGAGTGTTGCCACACAAGTATTTTTTTGACCGGGTGCCGTCAAATTAATAATTAGTGTTTTTATGGGAATTTTTACAATTTAAATTTAAAATTTGTAAACGCACTAATAATCCCAAAATTATATTTTACTTATTCAGTAAAATATTTTTTTAATAAAATACATTGAAATTGATTATTGAGGGGTTTAGCTGGATCCTATGCGCATTTCACTGTTGCTAATGCAGATCATCAGGGAACCTTTACCCAAAGTTTCTTAGAACAACTAGAGTCATTATGTTATAAACTTTCATTTAAATAAATGAGAAGCTCAACAACAAATAACAAAGTTGAAACAAGAACTCAATAATCAATGTATTTTATTAAAAAAATATTTTACTGAATAAGTAAAATATAATTTTGGGATTATTAGTGCGTTTACAAATTTTAAATTTAAATTGTAAAAATTCCCATAAAAACACTAATTATTAATTTGACGGCACCCGGTCAAAAAAATACTTGTGTGGCAACACTCTATCTTGAATAGCTGTTGTTGTTATTTACATTTATTTTCTTTTTACATACTCTTTATATCTACAATTTGATGCTGAAAAAAAGTCAGCCTTGTAGTAATGGTAAAGTAAGAAAATAAAAAACATGTTGATTATTGAGTTCTTGTTTCAACTTTGTTATTTGTTGTTGAGCTTCTCATTTATTTAAATGAAAGTTTATAACATAATGACTCTAGTTGTTCTAAGAAACTTTGGGTAAAGGTTCCCTGATGATCTGCATTAGCAACAGTGAAATGCGCATAGGATCCAGCTAAACCCCTCAATAATCAATTTCAATGTATTTTATTAAAAAAATATTTTACTGAATAAGTAAAATATAATTTTGGGATTATTAGTGCGTTTACAAATTTTAAATTTAAATTGTAAAAATTCCCATAAAAACACTAATTATTAATTTGACGGCACCCGGTCAAAAAAAATACTTGTGTGGCAACACTCTATCTTGAATAGCTGTTGTTGTTATTTACATTTATTTTCTTTTTACATACTCTTTATATCTACAATTTGATGCTGAAAAAAAGTCAGCCTTGTAGTAATGGTAAAGTAAGAAAATAAAAACATGTTGATTATTGAGTTCTTGTTTCAACTTTGTTATTTGTTGTTGAGCTTCTCATTTATTTAAATGAAAGTTTATAACATAATGACTCTAGTTGTTCTAAGAAACTTTGGGTAAAGGTTCCCTGATGATCTGCATTAGCAACAGTGAAATGCGCATAGGATCCAGCTAAACCCCTCAATAATCAATTTCAATGTATTTTATTAAAAAAATATTTTACTGAATAAGTAAAATATAATTTTGGGATTATTAGTGCGTTTACAAATTTTAAATTTAAATTGTAAAAATTCCCAAAAAAACACTAAATAAAGTTTAAAATTTGCTTTTTATAAAACATTTTCAAAAGCTTTCGTTTTGTCATAAAAAGAGCTTTTTAGGTATAACCAAAAAATCACACTCACGAAATTATAGCAGTGACGGAATAGAAAAAGTAAAATGTATTAAAAAAATTTTCACTGAACAATTTTAAATACAATTGATTTCAAATTTTATGAACAAGGGGTAAGCAATTTTATTTTTAATTGATTCAAGTATTCATTTAGAAAATTATACACAACTTAATACATAAATATTTTCATTGTATTTCGTATTTTTCTTCAAAACTGTTACGATGCTAAAAGACATGCAAAAAGCCGCTTTTATCGCGAACTTTGCAAAAAATCGCGACAAGTTGCAAAACTTTAAACAAGCCATACTATTAATCAAAAATTACGACAACTGTAAATAATGCAAAAAATTCGCTAAAAATCGAGAAAACGGCAGAAATTCGCAAAAACTTATGTACAGCGGCATGATAACAAAGTCTAATATTGCTTAAAAATCTACAAAACTGTTAGGAAACTAAAAACATGCAGAAGATCGCTTTTATTGATTTAGAAATCGCGAAAGCCATTAACAGCCTGTTTTTAGAAAACATAAGCCCTTTCGTTTTTACGTTTCGTTTATAAACAATAACGTTTAAAATTTGCTTTTTATAAATCATTTTCAAAAGCTTTTGTTTTTTCATAAAAAGAGCTTTTTAGGTATAACCAAAAAATCAAACTCACAAAATCATAGCAGCGACGGAATAAAAAAAAGTAAAATCTATTAAAAAAAATTTCAATGAAAATTTTGAAATAAAATTAATTTCAAATTCATTTTAAAATTTTCCGTTCTTATTAGAACTATTATTTTTCCTATAACTCATGCTTTGTTTTGACTGAAAGCAAAAAGTTTTTGTGATTTGTTTGTCAGTTAAATTATGAAAAATAATGCAAATATTATTTTGTTATACTGAATTTTATAACAGAAACAAAAGAAATTTTTTTCTTTATATGGAAGTCGAGATTCGTTCTTGTAAAAGTTTTCTCGTTTATTTATTTATTTTTGTAAGTTAAAGTGAAAAATAAAGAAAAATCGAATTATTTTTGATTCTTTTTGATTATTTTTTGAAATTTCAAGTAATTCAGATTATTTTTCCATTCTTAGTAATCGCAATCAATTAGTAATCGTTTTTTTTAAAGAACAAACACAACCCGCAAAGCGATTAGCTTGTCTGCGAAAAACACCCAGAGTCTATGGTGGGAATCGAATCCACGATCTCTGGACTGGACTGAAAGCTCTTTTGTTGTCACTCACATGAAAATAAATAAATGTTTTAAAAATGAAAACATAATTTTGTTCCTTATTTTAAAGAAGGTATACACATTCATTTTCGAAAAACAGGCTGTTAGTCTACTTATTTTTAGTTCGAAATTAACGAAATTGTTATTAAATTTATAATGTTAAAATTTTAACTGACTTAAAACCATAAAAAACTATTTATTTTTTATTTTCAACTTTAGGTTACAAAAAATTTAAAGAAACGGATAAATCTGAATGACTTTTCTACTATCGGATTAACTTAACTTTCAGAAGAACGAATCTCGCTTTCCTTACCAATAAAACATGTATCCCTTGTTTTTGCTAATTTTATTGTTAAATTATCCACTCCAAATTCAGTATAAATATACGATTTTTACTTTATTTTTTCATAATTTAACTGTAAAATAATTTCAAAAATATCTAGCATTGAGTTAAAATAATATCAAATGTATAAGAAAGAAATGAGTTCTTATAATCAACGGAAAAACTCTATTAATGTGTTTTTAGTTCTTTAAATTAAAATGAATTTGAAATGAATTTTATTTCAAAGTTTTCATAAAATTTTGTTTAGATTTCAAGCACATTTTGTTTTTCTTATTCTATTATTGTAATAATTTTTTGAGTATTTCTTTTTGGTTATACCCAGGCGCATAACAGTTATAAGAGAAATGACAAAAAGGTTATATTTAACCATTAAAATTGATTAATTCAAATAAAGGTTATAATCAACGATTGACGTAAGATATATTTCATTTTGGTTATTGTAACCAATTAAAATGAGAAATATTTTTTTTGGTTATAAATAACTATTATCGCAACCAAAAATATTTTTTGGCTACCAATAACTATTATCTAACGAATTTTAATTTTTTGGTTGTTTAAAATACGGCATTTTAGATATAAATATGCAAAATAATATTTGGTACGAAAATGCAAAATTATGAATAAATTATTTAAAGGTTTTATATGTATCCGAAAATTATTTGCGAGTTTTTGTAATTTTTGCAATATGTGAAACAACATTTTTTCGAGCATTTATTTATTCTTTTAAAATTTTAGGGCTTTCGGACTTATTTGCAAATTTTAGTAAATTTTGCAAATCAGGTAATTTTTAATTAAACTTATTGTTCTTGTGCATAATTTTAACAAATTAGGGGTGACTCAACCCATTTACATACGTTATTATCTTGTAAAAAAATTTTTTTTCACAGTTTTTACCCTTTTTATAGTTCTGCCGACTTTTAATTAATATCACACTTTGGTATCATTTTGATGTTAGCAAGATATTGCAAATTTTTGGCATTCATTATACTCGTAATTTCACCTAAACAATTTTAGGGATTGTTTTCGATTTTAAAATTTGTCGCCAATTATCGCTATTTTCGCGATAAAACTTATTTTAAGCCAAATCTTCTCTTTTTACCATTTTGCCGATTTTTAATCCATCTATCTATTTGATGTTAGCAATTTAGTGAGAATTTTTATAATTTTGGCAATTTGTTCCGATTTTTTGGAATTTCTTATATCTTTAAGTATTTCTTAGTAATTTTAGGGTTTGTTTGCAATTTTGCAATTTATCGCTAATTTTCTTTAATATCGCAAAAAAAATTTATTGTTCCCAATTCTTTTTTTGCAGTTTTAACTATCAGACTTTGACATCATTTTGATGTTACCAAGTTTTTGCGAATTTAAGCGTTTAAAAGTAAATTTTAAGGTTTTTTTCAATTAAAAAATTATTCGCAAATTTTCGCAATTTTTTGCACATGAGATTATTTTTGATTATTAAAATCTACTGAGTTTGCTCGTTTACAGTTTTTACGGCTTTGAAGTTTTCGCAAGGTTGGCAAACGGTATGGTAAAAATACCGATACCGATTCAAATACCGCTAAAATTAGATACCGGTATCAATACCGATACCGAAATCCGTTTCGGTTAGAAAATACCGGTATCCAGAATACCGTTTACGTCTATACCGGTACGTACCGGTATACCGATTCCCACCAAAAATAAAATTTCAAAAATATATTTCAATTAACTTAATCAAAAATAAATACCGAAAAACATTGAACTTGGAGAAAAATCTTATATTTGTTATTATATTTGTTATTATTAATAAATGAAATGGATTAAATATTTTGGTTATTTATTGAGCCCATACTTGTTTATACACATAAGATCTTTTTGGTGGTACGCGAATTGTTGGTTGTGAGTTTTGTGGTACGCGAACCAAAAAGGTTGAATAGCTCTGGTCTAAGTCATGTGCATTTTTGCTTCGAAATATCAAATAAATCTTTGAAAAACTTCAATATTTAAAACGTTCAACTATGTGTTGTCAGAATATTTACAACTAACTTTGATGTTATTTGTTCATTAATAATTATCACATGTAATTTGGTTTAAAAAAGCGATACGAACTTTAGCCCGTTCAAATAAATCATAAATATAGAAACATAATAATTAAAAATTAACTTAAAAAAATATTTCGTTCAATAAGAATTGAAATTACTGAACTTAAGCCCGATTTAGAAATTATTTTTGATTATAATTCACTATAGTTCAACTAAAATTTAAAAAATGTCTCATTTTTGGAAATATTTAAAAACATATCTTGTCTTAAGAAATTTTGGAATTTGATATTTAGAACAAAAATAGGTCTAGTTCAAATATATGGTTAATGCGCTGATAAGGATGATGGAGAAAATGTCTCTAAACTTTTATATCTGAAGGTAAAGACCGCTCTCTTGAGGCGAATAAAATTACTTTCTTTAACGTTTTTAATATTAATTGTACAAGAAATTTGTTTTGTTTGTTTTTAAATTGAAATGTTTAAATTGAAATGTTTAAATATTCGTTTCGTCTGAATTTGGGGGAGTACGAATACGAATATCTAAAAACGGCCGAATATTCGAGAATTCGAATACGAATATACAATTCTACATGTATTTTATATATAATATACATACAATGTAATGTATTTATTTTTATCATTTTGGTAAATTAACCAAATTGTATACTTTATATATGCAAGGTTTCAACTGCAGTTTGAATATGTTACTTTTTTTAATAAATTATTTTATTTTTAATAAAAGTATGAAAACGTATATAGAAAAATATATGTTTAAATGTTTTTATATGTTAATGTAAAAATACTCCCTTTTCGAAGTAATTTCATTAAAAAAAGAGATTTTTTGCTATGTCCACTATATGAACTAACAAATTTAGCAGTAAATATCGGTATACCGGTATTATAAACTCGGTAACGGTATGTACCGGTAATACCGATACCGAAATAAAAAAATACCGATACCGTTACCGATACCGAAATTTAAAAAATAGTTGTACCGTTATCAATACCGATACCGTTATTTGTTTCGGTTTCCAACCTTGAGTTTTCGCGATTAACATAGATATACATACACACATATGTTGTAAGCCTATTCTCGAGTTATTAAGTTTTTACGATCTATATAATCAGTTTTGAGAGATATTTTCCATTATTCAATACTTTGTATATTTTTTTTGCAATATACTTGTAATGTTTTTAGTAGAAGTTTGCTAAAGAAAAACGCCACGTATTTAAACATTGTTGGACATTTTGTCGAAAAAAGTAAAATGCAAAATAATTATTATATTTATGAAATTGATAAATGTTTCTTATAAAACTGCCCGTTTTGTCAACTTTGCCAAAGATATTTAAATTTATTGTCCTGCATACCTTTTAAAAATTCAACTTTTACGTATTTTAGGCTGCAATAACCAAAAAATTTAAATTTTTTATTGGTAACCAAAAAATTTTTTTGGTTGCTATAATAGTTATTCGTAACCAAAATAAAATATATTTCACTCAAATTGGTTACAATAACCAAAATGAAATATCTCTTACGATAATGGTTAAAAATAACCAAAACGAAATAAAACACATTTTACAGTAACCTTTTCATTTCAAATAAAAAAATAACAATTATTTTCGATCCCTGGTTATACCGAAAAAGCTTTTTTATGTCAAAACGAAAGTTTTTAAGTATGTGTTATAAAAAACAAATTTTAAACGTTATTGTTTATAAACGAAACATAAAAACAAAAGGGCTTATGTTTTAAAAAACCCAGCTATAACTTTTTTAGCAGAATATTCGTCGCTGAGCTCTCTTATTATGAGTTAGATGATGACCCGCCAACAGAAGGAACTATCGATAGTATTACAAGAAATGTTCTAAAAAATTAACCGAATTAGTTGTTTGTGTTTTTGGTTTTACTAATAAACTCAAATTAATAAATAATTTATGCACTTTTATTTATTGAAAACTCTTGATTTATGAAAAATTTTATTAATCGGTTAACCGGTTAATACCAAAATTAACCGATTATTAACCTATTAAGCAAAAACCTCGATTAATTAATCGAGCGATTAACCGATTAAAGCAAAAACACGATTAAATGATTACCCTAATATTCAGTGAAATAATTACAAAAATCAAACCAAAGGATTTCAAAATATACCCAAAATATGACCTGGCGTTACGTTACAAAAACAGAAGCGGGGTTTGACTTTACTAACAAAATTGCAATTCTGCGACTGAGCAAGTCTTTTTAGACAAACAGTTTTTTGTTAGGACTTGGACTGATACATATTTATTTTCCAAGTGTTAACTTATTGTCTTTTATTCTGTATGGTTAACCTTGACTTACCTTTTCCTTATAGATTTTTACGCATTTATTATTCGAGATAGAAAAGATGAATGTAAGTTAAAATACTCTTTTCATATACATTGGTTTATATATGTATGTAAAAAAAGCCATACATAATTATGTGTATGTGTTTATATAAGACAAAAAATATTAAAAAATTCTAAGTGAATATTGACATTGGTGTTACAATATTAATGAACATTTTACACGTAAAGAAAAGTATGTATGTAGTTAACAATCGGCTATTCTAATATGAAGATCGACCTCGATCGGCTATAGTATGTAGTCCTTCAGATAGCCAGGGGTAGTCCTCGCCCGAGTTGGCTTTTTGGGTTGGAGGTTGTAGCATTCAGTTGATGAATCGCTGCCTATATCATCTGGGGGGGCCGTAACTCGTTTCAAATCCTCTACAGGCACCACACCTTCATAGAATCGTTGATTTCGTTGGACATCCGGGAAATCAGCAATGCGATATCGGTCGTTAGGTAACACCTCAGTTACCATATATGGGCCCTTATACAACGGCATTAATTTCAAAGATTCTCCTGTACTAGTAGGATCGCGACGTACCATCACGGAATCGCATGGGATGTATTCTTAGGCACCACATCTTTTTTTGTTGAATTGTTGCCTTTGTTTCTCTTGGTTATTTCTTATTCGATCGATTGCTTCCTGGCGCAATGTAATGATGTTTTCTTCATCGATGTTAATAATCGCATTCTCTAATTGATTTGGTGTCGGTCTTCTTGGCTCATAATTGAATAACAGTTTAAACGGAGTTGTTTTTATGACGTGATGAATACTGTTGTTAACACTCCACTGGACGAGACCGATATGTTGGTCCCACTCACTGCCTTTTAATTTTCTGCATAATGTTGCTAGCATAGGAGTTATGGTACGATTTGGGCGTTGACTCTAGACGTTGCTCTAGCGTTCAAAACGTGTGTAATATTTCTGTCGGTGCAAAATTTGCTGAACGGTAAATGCGGTACCTCGGTATGGAGTTCCAAATATAGATATGACTTCATTCAACGTTACGTACAGGTTTCAGGACACAAAACTTAGCGAAGCCGTCAATCATAACTAGAATATACATATTTCCATATGTACCTCTAACGAATGGGCCTAGATGGTCAGCATGAATAGTATGAAATGATATTTCAATTTTATCAATTGGGTGTAAGAATCCTTGTTTCTTTCCAGCAGGCTGTTTATGATAATTTAGTTGTTTTATTTATTTTTTTATATTTATTAAACGCAACTAAATTTATTTTTTTTTTATTTATAAAACGCAACTAAATTTATTATATATTAAATATTTTTTACAAAGTTTTTCAAATGAAAAATTTTAATGACTATCCCAGTGAAAAAATGGAAGTCATTCTAGTGGAACTACATTTTCATTGCTTCCAAAAAATCGATATTTTTAATTTGCCGAGCGTGAGCAAAAAACCATGTAGAAGCTTATTTTAGTCACACAAAACCTTGTAACTCCTCCATAGTGTTAGAAAATATTAACAAGAATTAAAAAAAAATTATTTTTTTAAAGAAATTTATGAACTAATTTTAGTCTAAAATTTAAAAGTTATTTGCTTAAATTTACATTAAAACAATGTTTCGGGCTTAAATTCGTATAAAAATAAACGAATTGTTGAAATAGGTAACCATTTACAATTTTTCCTAGATGAATATATTATCATAGAACACAAAAAACGGAATTTTTCTTAATATCGCTTCCAATTCAGTGACCAGGCATCGAAAAAGAGAACTTCTTGCAATGACAACCCTATGTAAAAATCATTAGATCGGATCGAAATTTTCACTATTTCCAAATAGCAAACTCTACATTTTCATGACTTTTTTGGAGTCTCTTTTTTTGCTGGGATTATAAAAATGAAAATGTATATCATTTTAAATATTTTTATCAAGTACATAAATTTAAAGTGAATTTGTTTCACTACACTACTCCCCTTCCAGCGATAGCGATACTTTTCGAATAGATGCCTTAGGTAAAGGTTTTTTAATAAACATCTCAATATTGCTGATGTTTTCGTTTTCCATATAAGCTGGTTTTAAAAGATCGATAGTAACAGTATCTTCTTTGTTGTTGAAACGATTTCTGAAGTATTTCCTTTTTCGTTCTATTACTTTAAAAGGTCCATTATATTTACATGCAAGTAGTGGATGAGTAGCGTCATTTCTTATCCAAATATAATCAGAATTTAGTAAATCTTTATTTATGAAAGGTTTTTCTGAATTATGGTTAGAAGCTTTTTGAGGTTGGAAATTGTCAACAACTTGCTTTAAGTTATACAGAAAATCACTACATTTGCTAGTTTCAGATGATTGTTCAAAAAATTCTCCTGGAAGCATCTTGATTAAAAATTTTTTCCCCTTTTATTCTATTAGCCTTAGTATCTGGCGTTAAGTTATATGGCGTTTCGTTACTTAAGTTTCCACTTGATATTTTTTGGTTAAAAATTAGGAAAGAGATACACAAAAGTGTAATAAAACTATATTTGTTATTTATATCGGGTGTTTTTTTAGAGGTATAGAACTTCGAATTGAAATAAAACACAAGAAAATCGTTTTAATGTCCATCAATTTGGCTTTATTGGAAGGATAATTTTATGCCATTAATGTTTAAATATGATTTCGGGCATGTGGCCGCCGCGGCTGCCTCGAATAAAGCCAATTCTACAGGTCCAATTTTTAACCACTTTTTCGAGCATATGGGGCCGTATGTTGGCAATAACGCCACGAATGTTGGCTTCCAAGTCCCCTAACGTTTCTGGTTTGTTGGCGTAGACGAGCGACTTCACATATCCCCAAAGAAAATAATCCAATGGTGTCAAATCACACGATCTTGGTGGCCAATTGACAGGTCCATTCCGCGAAATTATGCGCTCATCGAATGTTTCCTTCAATAAATTGATTGTGACGTGCGCTGTGTGGCATGTAGCGCCGTCTTGTTGGAACCACAACTCATCCACATTCATGCCATCCAATTCGGGAACAAAATAGTCGGTTATCATGGCTCTATACCGGTCTCCATTAACGGTAACTGACTCTCCAGTATTATTTCAGAAGAAGTATGGACGGAGCTTGCGGTAAACTTCGCGAACTGAACCATTATTTTCGAAATAAATTTGCACGATTTGCAAGCGTTGTTCTTTTGTCAACCTGTTCATGATGAAATTGCAAACCAAACTAAATATTAATCACTTGACAGCTGACAAAATGGCCGCCAGTTAAAAAAGTGATGCCAACTTAAAGTTCTATACCTCAATAAAAACGCCCAATATATATATATATATATATATATACTTATTAGCTTTATCCGCAGCTCCGCTCACGTTGTATTTTGGAAATATAATAAAAATTTATGAATTGTTAATTGTTAGTCGCTGATAAAGGCGATAAAATTAAATTAAAAAACAGAATAAAACCGGTTTTAAGACTGGTTAAACAATCCAAACCGGATCGAAAAAAAATCAATCGGTTAGAAAAACATAAATAATTTAGGTGCATCCTTATTATTGACTAGTCTTTAGGAGCTCCAATAGGATTCGACCGAATCGGGAATTTAAAGTAGATTAGAGAACAAATTATAAAGAAGCAAATAAAAACTTCGTAGCGCGAGAAAATTAAATATATAAGTAAGTAGTTAAAATCAGTTGTGATAAAAAGAAGCAAAAAAAATAAATTAAAAAAAATATATATATATCAAAAATTTTATAAATAAAAAAATATAAATATACATATAAAAAAGAAAAGAAATTGTATTGTTAGATTAAGTATTTAGAGTTTTACATGTATAAATAAATAAATAATGTACTTTGGTAGTTGAAAACAAAGAAATTAACAAAGAATTATGGAGTAGAGTCATATAGAAAGGCAAAAGTTAACAGTTAAGAGTAAGGAAGGTGGGCTAATGAATGGGTCGCAAAATAAAATGAAAACGGAGAGTTATCGACATGGTTGGGAGGGCTAATGAAACAAAACATCGGTTTCCCGTAGTGTGTTTCCTGTGGTATGTTAATTTGTAGAGTTCAGTAGAAGTTTGTTTTGTAGTTATTAGATTTTGTGTATGGATACGCGGCCAGCAAGCAGGGTAGGGACCTCCTAAGTAATTTGATTATTATATATTATATTATTAAACTTTGTACTTGATTTATATTTTTTTTACATAATTTAAGCATTTCATGGTCAATTTATAAAACTTCAGGATTGGTTTCCCGAAGTAAGCTCCTTCTTGGCTTGATTTAAGTAACTGTTAGTTATATTCGTAATTAAATTTTTAAATACGATTCGTACTAAAAGTATGTAGAAAAAACTTGAATTTAGTATGGCTTTTTTCTTTCTGTATAACCACATTATAGTCTGAAAAACGTTTTAAGGTTTTGCTAATTATTTTAATATTACAACACTTCGTTTTTATGTTTATATTTTGACTGAAATACTTTATTTTACTAAATTTTATTTTATTATTTATAAATTCTTCTTTAAAAAGTTGTTTTGACAATATGTAGTGTTTATAATTTTGATATTGTACTTTCATGCATATATAAATTCATACAAATATTTATTTTTGATATTTTTACAGCTCTTTCTGCTTATCAACACTATTTTAAAGTAAAAAAATACCACGCGACTGACAATTTGGAATTTCTGTATGGTTTAGGAATTGTTTATTTCCATTTTAATGCTTTTCGCTGGTAAGTTGTTCTGAAAATATATGAGGATATCCAAGTGGCTAATATTACCTAATGAAAAAAAAATTAGCTTTAAGTTATACCTACTCCAATAAAAATGTTAAATAATTCGTGAATTTAACTTTTTTACAAAAGTATAAGTTTTGATATATGTATATGCATATTCACAAAAATAACCTTTGATATTTTTATTTTTTTTTTTTTCAATCTGTTAACAGATGAACGTGTACCCCAAAAGTCCTAGTAAGACCTAATATGTAAATAAAAATAGATACACGAAATTAAAAAAAATATGTTATTGAGAAACCTTTTTGGTTTTTTGGTACATTTCATAGTCAGATTCCATTCTTCTCTTTGCGTTTTTCTTTTTTCAGGAGAAAAAAAGGGTACTAAAAATCTTCGTCTTCTTTTATTTTAATTTTTTCTAAAGCATGTGAAGGTGCTATATCAAAAATAACATTTTATATTTCATCACGAATATCTTTTCTCCTGTAATTGCCATCCATTTTTCATATATATTTTTAAATTTTCGCATACAGCTTGTTTCATGCATCGTTGGAATGTGTACCCTTTTCAAACATTCCAGTGTAACGCCACTAGTGCTCGTATATTTCATACTACATAACAATATCTTATGTTAAATGTCATTGTACATTTTCCCACTAAAAAAATATCTTGATCAGAGCTTTAGTTTTTTTTTCACTTATCACGTAAACGGTTGGAACAGTATGTAAAAATCAGCAAACATAATGACGCTTTCTGTCAGTTCGCACATATCACAATATTGAAAATAAATACCGTTATCTGTAGACTGCTGGAGGCTTATTCTGAATTGCGATGCGAAAATCAATGCGATGCGCAAGTGAAATGCGATCCGAAAGAAAATTGGTATTCTATGAGGCTTTCGTAATCGCATTCGAGTTTTATTTTAAATCGTGGCAACGCCGGTCAAAAATAGCAATGCTGGCCAAAAATAACAACGCTGGTCTAAAATAAACGTCAAAGTTAAATTTACAAAAGAAAAAGAAATTTGTGATTATTGAATTGAATTATCTGGAAAATCTTAATGCCACACCTGCATCTAATTACTCCTTGTGGCGAGTTGCTAGAAAGCTTAAAACACCCGTTGAATATAGACCACCTCTGCGCACTTCTACCGGAGGTTGGACCAGAAGCGATACTGAAAAAGGTAACATATTTGTTGAGCATTTAAAATCCGTATTTACCCCAAACACATGTACTGGTGTTGTTAATTTACCGAGTGTAGTTGCGCTACCCCCTCGACCCATAAAGTTTAAGATGCGTGATGTTCAGAAACTAATTGCTGAACTCAACCCGAAGAAAGCTCCAGGTATTGATGGAATAAGTAACAATAAGCTGATAAATTTGCCCCATATTGCAATTAGAATCCTGTTATTTATTTTTAACGCCATCTTACGACTGGAGTATTATCCACAAAGCTGGAAGCTTGCGAAGGTCAAAATGATTCCAAAGCCAGGCAAAGACCTTACCAAGGCTGAGTCATACAGGTCAATAAGTCTGCTATCAACAATGTCAAAACTCTTCGAAAAGCTGCTCATGACTAAATTGTCCCCAATTTTAACTGATAGTGGGTGCATCCCAGACCATCAATTTGGTTTTAGAAGTCATTTGATAAACTGTGGCATGAAGGCCTTATTTTAAAATTAAAATCATAGTTACCAATAAATTTTCTGAATCTATTAGAAAGCTACATAACTACCCGAAAGTTTACGATTGTGGAAGGAGAATTCATGAGTCTGCCCCAATCTATATCATCCGGTGTGCCACAGGGGAGCATACTGGGGCCAGTTTTGTATTTGATTTATACTTGTGATATGCCTTTGAGCAGCAATATCCATGCCGATGATACAGCCTGCCTTAGTATGCACAAAAACCTCCACGAGGCTTCCCGATATCTTCAAGAACATATTACACAGTTGGAAATCTGGTTGAACTTATGGAGAATTAAAGTCAATGAACAAAAGTGTGTCCATACAACGTTTACCCTAAGAAGAGATACTTGTTCCTCCATTCGAATCAACAATCAATATATTCCTCAACATTCCCAAGTTAAATACATTGATATACACCTTGATCGAAGGCTTACATGGAATCATCATATTGACTTTAAGCTAACTCAGATGAAACTTAAGTTATCTCAAATTCAATGGTTGATTGGCAGAAATTCAACACTTAGTCTTTTTTTTTTTTTTAGTGCATGTTTTTTTATTTATTGTATCTTCATATATGAACTAACAATAAGTATTCAAATCTTAAATCTAACATATAATTAATAGGCCCGACCAATGCCAGACATAACTAAGTGATAGTTGTAAATAATACATAAGTGGTGATAAGCAAAAAAAAAAAATTTTTTTTTCAAGCAACTTCATTCGGAGTGTTTAGTATTAGAGCCCTTGTATCTCTCTTTTTTAAGCGGATGTGTCCAGTAAAGTTCAAGATGTTACGAGCAAGCGGATTAGGATGTGACACGAGTTTAGTTAGATATTTGCCTGCGTATTTTGCAATTTCTTCAGTCACTAGTGGCATATTTAAATCACGATGTATATTTGAATTCTTAATGTACCATGGAGCAGATGTTATTAACCTTAAAATTTTGTTTTGTCTTCGTTGAATTCTCTATACATTGGAAGCTGAAGCAGTGCCCCATAACTGGATACCGTAACACCATATTGGCTTTAAAAGCGACTTGTATATTAAAAGTTTGCAGTCTAGGCTGAGTGTTGAATTTCTGCCAATCAGCCAATGTACCTGAGTTAATTTTAGTTTCATTTGATTTAATTTATAGTCAGTGTGATGTTTCCATGTAAGACGTCGATCGAGGTGTATACCAAGATATTTCACATGTGAATGTTGAGGAACAACTTGATTATTAATCCGAATGGGGGAACAAGTATCTCTTCGTAATGTAAATGTCTTAGTCTTGACTGCAAACTTTTAATATACAAGTCGCTTTTGAAGCCAATGTGGTGTTACGGTATCGAGTTATGGGGCACTGCTTCAGCTTGCAATGTAGAGAGAATTCAACGAAAACAAAACAAAATTTTAAGGTTAATAACATCTGCTTCATGGTACATTAAGAATTCAAATTTGCATCGTGATTTAAAAATGCCACTAGTGACTGAAGAAATTGCAAGATACGCAGGCAAATACTTAACAAAACTCGAGTCACATCCTAATCCGCTTGCTCGTAATATTTTGAACTTTACTGGACACATCCGCCTAAAAAAGAGGGACACAAGTGCTATTTTACTCAACACTCTAGATGGGAATGCTTGAAAATACATTAAATTTTCCTTTCTGATTATCACTACTTTGTATTATTTAAGTTTTGGCCGACACTGGTCGGGCTAAATAATTATATTTTAGCTTTAAGATTTGATCTCTTATTGTTAGTTCATATTTGAAGATACAATAAAAAAATATATGTATTAAAAAAAAAATAAGAAAAATATAATATTTGTGTAATTTACCAAAAATTAAAGGGTGCAAAGAAGATTGCTTAGAGGCAAATTGGATATTCTAAGCTTGAATTCAAAAAGGTAATTTATTTTGAAGCATTGAAAACAACATGCATTTAATGTTTTTAAATGACCTTTTGCCAGTTGGCTGTGTTTCATCATAAACTCCACCATTATTTCAAATTGATGCTAATGGGTTCCAATTTGTTCTAATTTGGTGGTATTGTTGTTTGTTTCCCTGAATAATTTTAACAATTATGTAAGAGTAAATAAACAAAATTATTATTTTTCACTTACATTTTTGTGTTTTGAGAATGCTATTTTGCCGTCGAATATATTTTGCGATTTTCGTATGTATTTGACATTTGTTTTCGCAATACAGAATACCGACTTGCCACCTTTTCGCATTTTAAATGCGAATACAAAAAGTACTTTGCAAACATCGTAACACTGAATAAGAAGTGTTCGCATTTGCATATTTTCGAGTCGCATTGACTCGCATCGCAATACAGAATAAGCCTCCTAAGTTTTTTGTTTTGTGCAGCGTTCAGAAAGCTGTCTGCCAAACAGCCACAGCACTCAATAACAGTGTTCGAAAATAAACATTATACAATGTAATTTACTGCTCTGCAGAAAACTTAGTTGTAATTGATCCAAATGTACCCGTCCTATGACTTGAGAAAATGCGAGTTATCAAAAGTACGGAGAAGTGTATGGTAAAAAAAACATATCGTGTAATAGCCTTTTCACACTCACTCACATCCCCGAGGAATGCGTGGAATATGTTGAAAATTGAAAAAACCTGTTCACATTACAACATATTTCATCTTTCATGTTTTATTACACTATTTTTACGAGTGCGAGCTATTAAAAATTAAATAGTAAAATGTGATTTTAAAATTCAGCAGCAATTGATTTAAATGCTGCTCTTGAAGAACAGAAACAATTAATACTAAAATATGCAGAATTACATACTTTATGCACAAAGATTTCGCGTACGAGCAGCTTGTAGACATTTGCAACTTGTAATTTATTTCGGTTTGGAAAAATGTAGAGAAGATTTTATTATATAATACATATATGTACATACATATGTATGTATGTATATAATAAAATCTTGGAGAAGTTACGGATCTTTCTGTTTGAAGTATTTTCCAAAAGGTAGCCCTGAATGTATGTGCATATGTACATGCTTCCATACATACATGTGTACATATGGATAAATTTTTATAGTATGTATGCATGTATGTATACAGTTGTATACATTTTTTCCAGTGATGACACTAAAATAATCGAAAGATGTTGAATGGAACAAAGTGAGATAGGAACATAAATGGTTACATATTCACCATTTTCGTGATGTATCGTCTTGATCTTGAGCCAATTTAACTCGGACTCGGTCTAATATTGTAGTAAACAGCACTGAACATGCTTGATGTAGTTGGATACATGGACATATCAAATAGTGTAAATATAATGTTAATTTATCCCTCCAATGTGACTTTGGAACCAGTCCCGTAACTGTACATAGATATTAACCCAAGCTTAACTAGTAGTTATATTTTTGAAATATGAGTGGCCCTGTGGTTGATTAGGTATTGTGCAAGCCTGTCATGCAGGAGGTTGTCTGTTCGAGTCTCAAAAAATTTTCTGCATAAAAATAAATTATAATTGTATTTGTAACAAAAAAAAAATTATGAGTTTTCATTGTTACAGTTAAATGTCGGAATGTCGTTTAAATATAATTTATATTACTTTTCACCGAATAGGTCCCTATGAAATAGTTCAGTGACAACTCACAAAGTGCATACAAAGTATCAATTAACCGCTTCCTAGGCCATCTCCATGAAAAAGTGACTGGTCCGCTTAATAGGAAGTGTTCTCTCTCTCTCTCCCTTCTTTCAACTTACAGGCAGCACAAAGAGATCATCATATTGGAACCAAGTGAGCTGTATTCTTATTTTATACTTTTCCTTACCAGCAGCCTGCTAACCTAACCCTAACCTAATGTAGAATTCGGACTAGTCCCTATCATTTGGGGACCGGTCACGTAGCTAGTATTGTGTCAGTTCGATTTCCTGCAGAGGTATAATATTGAATACACAACCTGTTGGAAATTCACCACATACGCAGCACGACCAACGCAAAGGAAGCATGGAATGCTCTTAAGGAGTTCTATGAACGATATTCTCCTGGTGTGAAAGTTAAGTTATTGCGTGAGGTAATGACAAAAAGATCTCACGATGACACAGACATGGAGGCTCACGTTAGCTAGATGAACGAACTATTTCAAAAACTTATGGGACTCGGCAACTCAGTTACGTGGGAAGTTTTAATGACGGCTGCTGTACTAGGTTCACTGCCAAGCAGTTACGATGGCCTCGTAACAGCTCTGGAGGCATATGATGAAAAATGTTTAACGCCCTCATTGATATGTGCAAAACTTATGGAAGAGTATCGGCGTAGACAAGAGAGTGACAGAGTTTTAGAGACTACTGAGGGTGTAGATGCTCTACGTGTTTCGAACTTCAAACGTAAGAGTGATAGTGGCAGTACTTGTTTCTTTTGTGATAAAAGGGAACATGTTCTAAGTAAAAGCAAGGAGTACTCTGTGAGGAAGACAAACAATGCGAAAGAAGAATACAGACCAGAAGTTAATTGTATAGAGCGATAAAGCTCACGAATTTTTGTTCTTCGTGGGCATAAAGAATAGTAACGATTGGATTTTAAACTCGCGGGGTACATGCCATATTTCTTGTAATCGGAATATGTTTGATTTTTTTGACGGATCATACACGACAGTTTCAGTTTCAGTAGCAAATGGTAAAATTTTAACGGCATACGGTAAAGGTAGTGTTATCCTAGAAACATGTGATATCAGTGGACGCAATAGCGATTTCAAGATCGAAAATGTTTTATACGTTCCTGAAATCGGCAGTAATTTAATATCAGTGAAACTATTAACAAAAACAGACATAAGAGTTACATTTGTTGATAACATCTGTGACATTCGAACGTCAGATGGTAAGCAATTAGCAGTGACCGATGCAACGAACAACCTGTAAAAGTTGCGCAAAGTTTTTGTTTACACGAGTGGGTCATCGTAGTATGGGTGCAATACGCATGATAGAAAATAATAATTTGACAACTGGTATAAAATTGGCAGCCTGTAAAGAAGCTTGTAAAAATTTGTCAGATTGCGAAATATGCATTAAAGCAAAATTAACACGCATCAGTTTTCCAAAGGAGTCTAAATTTAGAGCAACAGAAATACTTCAGCTCATCCATAGCGACCTGTGTGGGCCTGTGCAAATTAAGACACCATCAGGTAAGCGCTATGTATTAACCTTCATCGACGACTTTTCACGTTTCACCACAATTTATTTACTTAAAGAAAAATCTGAGGCGTTCCTAAAGTTCAAAGAATATTTTGAATACACATTTAATAAATTTGGCCACAAAATAAAATGTCTTCGAACCGACCGTGGTGGGGAATAAACTGATATAAATTTTGTTAAATATCTTAATCAGAATGACGTAACTATCAACCGTACTGCTCCATATTCTCCCCAGCAGAACTGGGTCGCATAGCGCAAAAACCGAACTCTACTTGAAATGACACGGTGTATGTTTTTAAATTCCAAGTTGGAAGACAAGTTTTGGGGTGAGACAGTAATGACCGCAGACAATCTACAGAACTTAATGCCACGGAGATTAGTTAATGGAACACCTTTTGAAATTTGGCATGGCCGTAAACCATACTGCGGAAATTAAAAGCGTTTTGGCTCAAAATGTTTCGTTCGAGTTCAGTATGTCCAGCGTAAAAAATTGGATCCAAAAGCAGAAAAGGCCATATTCGTTGGGTATGACGAACAATCGAAAGCATATAGGTGTTTTTTTTACCACGAAATGGTAAAGTCGTAGTTTCTCGTAATGTTAAATTTGTGACATCGTTGTGAATGGCAAGTCATCGAATTATAATGCAGCCGTCAAGTGTTGCAATAATACTCATTGGATAGCTGCTATGCAGGAGGAGTATAGATCACTGTTAAAAAATAACACATGGGTCTTAATAAATTTGCCCGAAGAAAAAAATTTAATTGGCTGTAAATGGGTTTATAAAACAAAAACTGACTCGGACAGGAAAGCTCAAAAATATAATGCTCGTTAATTGTCCAAGGTTTCTGTCAAAAATATGGAGTAGGCTATGACCAGGTGTTTGCCCCCGTTGCTAAGTACGTCACATTTCGTGCTACCAATAAAATGGAAGTTTATCATTTCGACGCAAAAACTGCATTTATAAATGGGGAACTCGAAGAACTATTATCGACGAAAATAACCCTAGGTTAGGTTAGGTTAGATAGGGGTGGCAGTCAGAAACCCGGACTCACTTAGACCGTTTTGGTCCTTTGTGATACCACGGAGACTCTGCTTATGCGGAGTCCCCACCGTCGAACCATCCATAGCTCAGTATAAAGCTGCTAATACGTTGAAGTTTAACACCAGCAACGTCAGAAAGTTCCCTGAATTCAAGAGCGCCCATTGTGGCCATTCTCTTTCCTGCAAGTCCAGGATAGTGACAAAGGAAATGTTCTATGCTTTCCTCTTCATCAATATCTTGGCAGCTACGGCAAAAGTCGTTGTGTTCAACCCTTAGCCTTTGTGCATGCCTACCTATGAGACAGTGTCCGGTTAACACGGACACTAGAATCGAGATTTGTTTCCTATTCTTTGAAATTAGGTAATCCGTACCTTCCCTATTTAGGTGAGTCCATAACTGCCTTGTAATCACGCAATCATTTCTTGTGACCCACCTTCTATTTGTTTCATCCTCTGTCTTGCGCCTAAGTCTGAGTTTTGCAAGAGAGTAGGGGTAGACCTACACATTCCAAATCCGGTGGAACCTGTAAGGTTGTCCCAATTCTAGCAAGCTCGTCAGCCCCAGAGTTCCCCTGTAAGCCTCTATGCCCAGGGATCCAGATGATCTTAATATCAAACTGCTCTGCCATCTCATTTAGAGATGATCGGCAGTCGAGGGCTGTTGTTGTTCTTAGAAGCGAGGATTCAAGGGCCATAATAGCTGCTCGACTATCGGTGTAAATGTTAATTAAAGTCGTTGAAGTGACATTCACTTTTAACCAGTTCGCAACTTCTCTTATAGCAAGGATCTCTGCCTGAAAGACACTGCAGTGATCTGGAAGTCGCCTTGCAATACGAAGACCTGAAGCCCTCGAAAAGACCCCATAGCCCACACCCTCATGTGTTTTGGAGCCGTCCGTATAAAAATCAACACTTTTTCTTCTACCTGGAGTTCCATTCATCCACATTTCTGTAGATGGTATCCAGGTTTTATAAAGACGTTCGTGTAGTAGAGCAGGGGAGGTTTGGTCAATCCTCCATCCCCTAACTTCACCATCGAGTATTCTGCAGTGGCCGGTTCCATTTCCGTTCCACAGAGAAGTACATCTAAGACGGATTGCCGAGGACGTTGCCATATCCTTCCCTACTAGATCTAATGGTAGTAGATGAAGAAGCATCCCCAGTGCATCCGTAGGAGTGGTGCGAATAGCACTGGTTACATACAAGGATGCAAGTCTTTGCACCTTGTGTAAGGTGTATAGATACGTCTTTTTCTCCAGGGATGGCCACCACGCGATGATGCCATACATGAGAATTGGGCGTACTATTGCAGTATAGATCCAATGAACAATTTTTGGGGTAAGACCCCAATTCTTCCCAATGGATTTTTTGCATAGATATAGTGAAATTGTTGCTTTTTTCACTCTCTCTAGAATATTCGCTTTGAAACTCAGCTTTGAATCAAGAATAACACCAAGATATTTTGCAGTGTTGGACACTTTTATCTGCGTATTATTAAGTGTTATAGGTCGGAAATCAGGTATCTTATACTTCCTGGAGAAAAGGACTAGTTCCGTTTTATTAGGATTAACGGCGAGCCCACGTTTCTCCGCCCATTTTGTTAAATATGAAAGACCATCCTGTAGGATGTCCCTTAATGTTGTGAGGAATTTTCCTCTTACAGCTATTGCCACATCATCAGCATAAGCCACGATTCTGCAACCCCGCGATTCTAGAGATAGCAGCACAGGATTCAGAGCTAGATTCCACAATAGTGGCGAAAGAACTCCTCCCTGTGGTGTACCCCTATTTACAAAGCGGGTCTGCCTAGAAGCTCCTAGAGCCGCAGTTATCCTACGGTGAGTTAGTAGATTTTGAACCCACTTACACAATCCCGCGC
This sequence comes from Tachina fera, assembly GCA_905220375.1. Classification (NCBI taxonomy): domain Eukaryota; kingdom Metazoa; phylum Arthropoda; class Insecta; order Diptera; family Tachinidae; genus Tachina; species Tachina fera. Next base: position 86,514,750 of record LR999965.1, on the reverse strand, counting down.
CAAACTCCAGGTTCGACAATGCCTCAATTATCGCATCTGGAGATATATTATTAAAAGCCCCCTCAATATCCACGAAGGCTACAAAGGTATATTCACCTACAGAAAGAGATTTCTCTATCGTGCCAACCAGCTCATGTAGAGTCGATTCTTTTGACTTTCCCGTTTGATATGCATGTTGATGCGGGGAAAGTTGTTTACTATTGATGGTTTTGCGGATATAATGATCAACCATCCTTTCTAATGTTTTCAGAAGAAAGGATGATAGCCTTATAGGTCTGAAGTCCTTCGGTGTGGTTTGAGAGCTTTTACCAGCCTTCGGTATAAAGACCACTCTCGCTTCCCTCCACTTTTCAGGAACATAACCCAGTCTTAGACAACTGGTGTAAATTCTCAGTAGCCTTGGTTCTACGAGATTCGATACTTTCCATATCTCAGCCGGTATGATACCGTCAGAACCTGGTGACTTGTAAGGCTTGAAACTTCTCAGAGCCCAATTTAATGTCTGCATATTGACGATGTCAGATATATTTTCCGCAGGTATGGGGTAAGGATCAGATGTCTGAATCTCAGACACTGAGTTACCCGGAATATGAGTGTCCAGCAGGGTTCTTAAAGACTCCTCGCTGGATGTAGTCCACGTCCCGTTGGGATTCTTCAAATACCCCAGGGTGCAGGGAGTAGCGGACATAATTTTTCTCATGCGAGAGGCTTCTGAAATATTTTCAATATTTTCACAAAACTTCTTCCATGTTGTATTTTTAGCAATTCTTATCTGCTTTTTGTACTCTTAATTTACCCTTATAAGCTATCCAGTCCATTTCTGGATAATTGAGCCTTATTGAAAAGTTTTCTACATGTACACCTACACAATTGTAACTCTCTATTCCACCAAGGCGGTTTCTTTTTCCCCCTTGGCTTATTCAAAGGGCAAGACGACTCTCTTGCATTTTTGAAGATTGTAGTAATGTTATCAACCTCACAATCCAAATCAGAAGTTTCTAGAAGTGACGAGTCTCCAATCACTCCTAATTGTCTAGAAAAAATGGTCCTATACAGACACCAGTTTGTCTGCCTAATATTTCGGGAGATTTCTACCACAGCTGCCCGCTCCCTAATACTAAACTCAATAAACCTATGATCAGAAAAGGAATGTTCCAGAAGTACACGCCAATTCATGATCCTATCGGCTACCGAATCAGACGAAAAGGTAACATCCAGGACTTCCTGTCTGTTCCTTGTTATAAAAGTAGGTTCTTGACCTCTATTACAAATGTTAAGGTTAGCACTAACGACAAATTCTAAAAGTTCGTCACCTCTTTCATTAGTGTCCGTACTTCCCCAGATAGTATGATGTGCGTGGGCATCACAGCACAGGATGATATGGTGACCAGCGTTTACCGCCGCATCCACAAAGTTTCTCACCACTACCAACGGTAAAGGACCTTTATCGTCGTGAGTGCAGTACACCGTCGCCAGCCAGCAGCATGTATCTCCGACTTCCACGCTAACCGCCGTTTTGTTTCTGCCGCTGAAGTTAGATAATAAAAATGTATTAAGGTGGTTCCTTGCCAAGATGCAGGTTCTATTGTTACCTTCATTCTTGACGGCTAGCATCTTAAAATCTTTGGACCTTAGTCCGCAAACCCTGCCACCACTAATCCAGGGTTCTTGGATTAGGACTATGTCAACTTCGCATGTTGTCAAGCGAAGCTGAAGAGCCGCTGAGGCTGCTTTAGAGTGGTGGAGATTTATCTGCAGCAGGTTCAACATCCGCTACGAAATCCATCTCCACGAACTTTTTATCGGACTCGTCGTCAGTCTCAAGAAGAAGGTCACTGTCTTCGCCGTAATCAGCGTCGAACAGGCCTGAGGCGCCTCCGAGAATTTAGAGTCGGATGTAATATAGCCATCCTTTTGCGAAGATTCTCGCAAGCTGGCCTTCTTCTTCTCCTCTTCAGATTCTTCCTCCACAGCGTTTCCACACACTGTCTTGGATTTATCCGTCACTGGAGACTGATCTCCTTTGTACACCTTCAGCGTAACCTGTCCAAAGGCGTACGATAAGATATTATTGGAATTGGCCAAGTGAGGAAGGGTTTCACCGTTTAGTATAATAATTACACCACGTCTGTCCACATCCGCCTCACCGAACCTCCCCATCTTCCAATTGCCGGTTGGAAGTGAGGGATTACAGTCCTTTAACAACTTTATCGCTGATTTAGCCGTGTCTGGGAATGCCGGAATCCATGCATGCGCCCGTAGTCGGGATGGAATGTCGCTCTTGTTGACAAGATCGATTTTCGCACCCGGCCACGGCTCTCCCATCCTGCTAATAGCTGCCTTGTACAGGTCCGCCGATCTTTGGTCTCCAAAGGCCATCAGCTTGACCCTGCCTTGATACCAGCCTGCATCGCGACATACGGGAGGTAAGCCTGGATTCTCCGCAAGGACCTGGTAGTACGTGGTTTTCTAGTTATGCCTCATTTTTGATGGTCGGACATGCTTGGTTGAACCCGGCGTGGCCGAGCTCGCACTGCTGCATGCACCGACTATCTGCCCAGTGTTCTCGGCAGCCTTCGTCTGAACGAGTTTTCTCGTACCAAGACGGTTGGGTGAAACCGGTCCCCTGTCCTTCCGCGCTCGAAAGCACCGGCAGTTCACCGGTCCCGGTCTTGTTTTTTGTTTTTGTTGGAAGGGTTTTTGAGCATTTTGGTCCCACGAGTGTGGGGGATTTGAAAGCCACCACGTCATAGCCCCCGATAACGTGGTGAGGGCGTCGTCTACTTGCTGAGGTGCCCAGGTATCAGCAAGGCTCCGTTCTAATACAGTCTTTTAACCCTGACTGCAAAAATGGGCACGGGTCGCATCACACCCCGGTTTAGGGTTGGATAACCTTTGTTATACAGACCTTTAGAGTCAGTTGTCTTCACCCAGTACCATAGGGGACCATTGAAGGTCAGCTATGGTACTGGGTTGAAGATATAGACCACGGTCTGTAGTTAAGCCACCACACTGCGACAAGGTAGTTATCCCGATGGGGAAAATAACCCTAACAAGGTATGTTTGTTAAAAAGAAGTATTTATGGTTTGAAGCAATCTGCCCTTGTGTAAAATCAGACTTTACACAATGTGCTTTTAGGAGCAAAATTAGAACAAAGTAAGGCTAACAGTTGTCTTTATACTCGTGAGAGCATTTTATTTATATTAGTCTACGTTGATGATATTTTGAGCGTTTCAAGTAACAAAAGTGAAGTCGAGCGTTTCGAGAATATTCTTAAACAACATTTTGATATTAAAAACCCTTGGCCCAGTATCAAATTATTTGGGTATCAAAGTCACTAAAAACAGCAATAACTATATGATCAATCAGGGTAAATATATATTGGAAGTCATAAAGAAATTCGACTTACAAAATGCAAAGGATTCCATTATACCTATAAGCCCTACTTATCACAAACAGCCAGATTATGAAAAATTTACTACAAACGAAAAATATGGAGCAGCAATTGGATGTTTATTATATATTTCTACAAATACATGACCACATATATCAGCAGCTGGAAGAAGTGAACTTATTGGATATGCCGACGCAAATTGGGCAGAAGACCGGCGAACACGAAAATCCAACACTGGGTATATTTTCCTTTTAAACGGGGTCATAAGTCGGTCATGTAAACGCCAAGATTGTGTTGCACTTTCATTAAACGAGGCAGAGTTCATTGCTTTGTCTGAAGCCTGTAAGGAAGCCATATCGATACAACGAATTCTTAAGGAACTTAATATGAGTTATGACCAACCTACCACAATATTCGAGGATAACCAAAGTGTAATTAAACTAATAGCCAATGAAAATTTAAGCAACCGCTCGAAACATAGATACTAAAACATATTTCGTTAAAGACTATGTTGAAAGGAAACTTGTTAATGTGCGATTTTGTTCAACCGAGGAAATGATGGGTCTACCCGTAGACAAGTTTGTTGGCTTTAGAGAAAAATTAAACTTAATACACGCAGATTGAAATTGTAAATTATGGAGGAGTTGGTTGGAATAAAGTAATTTCCATTCCTGACTGACATCGATAAATAAATGCATATATATATATATATAGTAATCTGGCATCCCATTTATTTTAAATATCAATTCTCTTGTATTTTCCTTTTCTTCCTTTTTCCTTCTTCTTGATCTTGTGCTGGTCGAAATAAGTCATAATTAATAAACGCTGAAGTTATATATAATAAATATTTTATTGTAAATGCAAATAAAGTTAGTTTAATTATTAACATGATAATCATTATAACTATTCAACATACCACAACCACTAATAATGTAGGTGTACCAATTGCATTAAAAATATAAGCACACTCTTCGTTTTGTGAGGTTTAAGCCTTTATTATTAAAGTATAAGTGTGTACTCGCACAAGCGTGTCCCAAAAAAACTTTTGTTTGATTTTTATAGGTACTGAGTAAAGTATGAGCCCCATACATTAAAATTGTAAAATTTTGGTAAATAAAATTGAAATTTTGTAATTTATCGGCTAAATTTAAATCTTTTGGTAATTAATGTCTGTTTTAAAGTGACGAGGTTTATGGATGGGTTGTACATAGATAAGGATAGTTTGATGACGGTCCGTCCATGTACATAATTTAATATTTTAATTTTTAATTTCGAATTGAATGTTTTTTGATTGCAGTAGGCTTATGATTTTAGAGTGCAATGTTTTTAAGTGAGGGTGTGTGTGTGTATGAGCATAGAGAAAATAAGTGCGTTCGAGAACTCAAAAATTTTTAAAAATTTGTAAAATTTTTTACTGGATTGCGTTCGCGTACACAAAATCCAGTAAATGAGAAGGCGAATTGAGAGAGAAAAATGAGAGTTCATTTACTAAGTAAATGCAAATTGCTACTGGACAAATTTTTGCCAGTAAAATTCAGTAAAATGAAACCATATGTTTTTAAATATAAACAAACAAAATCAAAGGGAAACAAAAATTTTTTGTTTTTGATGAAATTTTCAAAATAACAAAAAAAAAATGTAATAAGTTATAAACAATATTATATATATTTAAGTTCGATGCCAGAAAATTATTAGGCGGTGTTATGTATTCCACGTTAAATTAAAACGTGTTGAATTTTCATAGAAATGTTGGAATTTATAAAAACAATGCAATGGCACTTCCAAACTATACAATTTCACGGGGACTGTAAAACATAGCCGATTGTTTTTAAACGTGAATAAAGTTAAGTTACTGGATTCCCACATGAAACATTTAAAAAATTTAGTTATTGATCGATTATATATGATTAATGTGTACTTTTCTTAAATTTGTTTTCAGTTTTTCGATATCTTGAATACCTTTTCCCCTTTAATATTTCTCTTAATAAATGTACTTACTTGAAAGGAAGGGAACAATATTGTTGTCATGATTGACATCCTAATGACTCTTCACGCCTAGAGTGAAAAGTTTTAGCGGCCTGACCCGCGATGTCGACAAGAAAGTTTCTATCGCTTACATACATACTTATATGTGGCAATATGGAATAATAGCTTAAGTCGACCTAAGCAAAGCAGTGTATTTCGAAAGTTCCTACTCTTTCACTAAGAGATTAGAAGGATCTAATGCATGATTCTACTTTCTTGTTATTCTTTCTTTCCATATGAAACATTTTAACCCAACTGGAACATAATGCAGCAAAAATAAGCTTAACTTTCTTAAGTGTACTTAAGCTACTATTCCATATTGCCACAGATATATTGAAAACAAAAACCAAATATTTTTAGTTTTCAGTATAAGTAAGGTATAGAAAGTTTCTTGTCGACATCGCGGGAAAAGCCCGTAAGTTTAAATAAAGTTTAAATAAATCTTCATCGATTTACTCGAAAACACATATTTTTGTCATACGGCTGGCCAGTACCCAGCAAAAATTACTGCTTTCCAAACGTTTTTGTGGATACTAACAGAATTACTTACTGTTTCGCATGAATAAGAATTTTTTTTGTTCGAGGTGAACCAGCTAAAAGCAATACATTTAGCTTCCAAAAACCCATGAATTTGTTTGCCTTGCTAAAGTGCTCCACATAAGTAATAATATATAATTTTTGTGAGAGCTCGCCTTACGTTAGTGCTTTTCAGAAGCATTTTTCGAAGCTTTTGTTATCAAGTACGCAATACATTGCTTCCCTCAGTTGTTAGTGCTTTTCCTGGGTAATTGCCTGACGATACCCAGTAAAAAAAGAGACTCCAAAAAAGTCATGAAAATGTATAGTTTACGATGCGGAAGTAGTGCAAATTTCGATCCGATCTAATGATTTTTACATAGGGTTGTCATTGCAAGAAGTTCTCTTTTTTCGATGCCTGGTCACTGAATTGGAAGCGATATTAAGAAAAATTCCCTTTTTTGTGTTCTATGATAATATTTTCATCTAGGAAAAATGGTAAATAGTTGCCTTTTTTAACAATTCGTTTCTTTTTATACGAATTTAAGCCCAAAACAGTGTTTTCATGTAAATTTAAGAACTTTTAAATTTTAGACTAAAAATAGTTCATAAATTTCTTTAAAAAAATAAATTTTTTTTAAATTCTGGTGAGTATTTTCTAACACTATGGAGGAGTTACAAGGTTTTGTGTGACTAAAATAAGCTTCTACATGGTTTTTTGCTCACTATCGGCAAATTAAAAATATCGATTTTTTGGATGCAATGAAAATGTACTTCCGCTAGAATGACTTCCATTTTTTTTTCACTGGGTATGTATATATTTGTACATATGTATGTATGTTTATATATTTTTTGCATATGCATATCTATTATTTTTTAGCGCCAAAATTGTCAATCAGCTGTTGAGTATATTTTACTATATTTTATATACAAACTTTTTTATTGTGAGTAATTTCTTTAAATTATTCAGTATTTACTCAGTTACTGGATTTTACTGGAAAAGTACTCAAACGCACCTAATGTTGCTTTAGTTTTTTTGTAATATTCTTTTTAGCTGGTGGGCATGCAATGGTATATTAGAAAGAAATTATGTATGCAGATGGGATATCAATGTTTTTGTTGTTGGTATTATTAAGTTTGATTTTTATATTTTTTCTATGTTTAAAGAGTTTGCTGAGATAAATAAAATATGTAATTTATGAACAATGAACTTAGTTGATGGTTAGAGAAATTGAAGCGTAGATATTTAGGATTATCAAAGGCAATTAGATATGCGTGATCTTTGGAGGCAACGTTATATTTGTGCGTGTGTATTTGTGTATGTTTTTACAATATCTTGAGCGTTGGCAGACGGGTAAGTAGTCGTATGCATATGTATGTATATAAAAAAAGCGAGTGTGCAATGCCGAGTACACATCTGGCATTTCTTGTGTTCTAATCATTTTTTAAAATGTATGTAACGCCTTTCACGTTATGTTTTTATATGGAAAGCCATACCACACAACAAAAAAATAAAATAAAAATCGGAAATTATAAACGTTACCGTGAACACTGTTGCGATGTCACAAAATATCATAGTGTGCACTCGGCATTAGTTTTTTTTAATATTCGTTTTAGCTGGTAGACATGGAACGGTCTCTTAGAAAGAAATTATGTATAATTGTTTTTTTTTTGTTTGATTTTAATTTTTAACTAGATGTACCAACGGACGACACAATCATCCGTATTCTAGAATCTAAATGTAAATAATTTTATTAAGATTCAAAGAAAATTTATCTAAACGTCATAAAAAATTCATTAAAATACAGCCAACCACATATGTACGTACATATGCATAATTAAATAATACATGAAATTAAAAACATAAACGAAATCCCTTCAATTAAGCTAATTCAATTTATTGAATTCTCTTCCTTTAAGTATTATGGCTTTCATACAGTAACAAATAAGAAAAAAAATTTTAGATCAAGAGAAATACTTCAAACACACCCAGGCAGAAAAAGACAAGCATCACGACGTTGCTACGATTGTCTGTGGGTACAACTAACATCAGTACATCATTCGTTTACCAAAATTTTTATGTACTCATAACATTAAAATGATAACGACGAATGACAGTCCTCCGACTGTTGTTTTCAATTTTGTCACAATACTCTAGATACAAATTTATAAGGTCGTCACAATGTAAATTTCCCAACTTAAGTTAAATTTTTGTATTTACGGTGTTGTAGCAGTATAGAATTATTGTAAACGGGGTATTGGGAAACTTACGTCGGATTTTTATATATACAGTGTTGTAGTGGTATATCATTACTAAGGACGTGGCATTTGTAAGCGTTAAGTCATATTTTTGTGTTTACAGTACTGTGGTGGTACAAACATTTTAGAAGAGTCGTAATTTTGTATTTACAGTGTTTTGAAGGTACATATTTTTTGGGCAAAGTCACAATTCCTGCCTGGGTACACACAATCACATGTTTTGTTTCTTGTTTACTTGTAAGCTAATAAATGCGTGTATCAATATGTGTGCATGTAGTAGAAGCAACTTTAAACGCTTATAGCTCCCAAAATACTAAACCGATTTTAATAAAATATAGATTCTGCACATCTTCTTTAATAGGTATTGATAATAGCTTTAAAACTGCATTTAGTTTATCTTTTTTTCTGAAATTACAACGACCACTGTCATATGATTTAAAGTTAAAATTAAATTTTCTACATTTTGTGTCAAAAAACTTGAGTGAGCTCTTATTAGTTCCTGAGATATAGACAATAACTTGAAATTATTCGGGAAATTTGTATACTATTTTTTTTTAATTTTTTTATTCCTAGTGCACGTAGGAAAACATTAAACAAATGTTAAATATTTTTCCTACGTGCACTAGGAATAAAAAAATTTCAAAAAGAACAAGTAGAGTGTTATATTCAGCTGTGCCGAATCTTATATACCCTTTACCAAAGTGCGTTTATGTAGTATAGAGATACAAACATAAGCACACATGTACGATTACGTACTTATTTGTTTTGCGAAAAAATTTATAATTTTTTGCTCTAGTGCAGTTTTTAGTAAGTGACCTCTCGGTATTTTCCGATTAAATATATATTTTTTTTTGATTATAGCAATAAGTTGAATATAGATGCCTTACTTTCTCAACCTCGTATCTTAAAAAATAAAACTTGTCTATACTTCGGTGTTTGGATAAAAGTTCTAATGCAATTATTAAGAAATTGATTACATCTATGTTTATTTGTAGTAATAATATACTAATCTTTTTTAATTTAAGCATGAAGCACATTTATTGAGATACGAGTTTGCTGCATAAAGAGTAATTGTAATTCTTGATACTTGATGAATAAGTTAATCGTTTGTTGCACTCATAGCTATACAAACACATAACGCCGTTATATCAAAATTATCCAATGCAAACCATATTTAATATCTCACTTGACTTGAGAATGCTCGCTAAAGCGGATTAACTGCGAAACAAAATTGTTCAAGTAATTTAATTATTATTATTCGAACTTAATTTGTTTCTATATTTAACAGGCTAAAGTTCGTATCGCCTTGTGTTCTTTAGTAATTATGCACATGTTAGTTAATTTGCTTATTTTTTGTTCTACTTAAGCCAAACTTTTTTGGTTTGTTACTACAGGGTGGCCCAGAAAGACCGAAGTGGTGTAAATTCCTTATAACTTTTTATTTAAGACATATTTTTTTAATTTTTTGTTTTTTAAATACAGTAAATTTATAGGGAATATTTTTAGATTAGTTGTTAAAAATGATATCCCGCAAGTGGAGGCCATTTTCTGCTTCGCACAAATGATCTCTTTTCAACACATTTTCCATGACCTTTCGCAAAACTTCCGGTGTTATGTTGTTAATTTCGTCTGGAATATTGGTTTTTAATTCCTCAATAGTCCTAGGCTTATTAACATAAACTTTCCCTTTTAAATAACTCCAAAGGAAACAGTCTGGAGCGGTTAAATCCGGGGAACGCGGAGGCCAATTAAAATTGCTTCTACGCGAATTTATTCTTTCCCCAAAGATGTCGCGTAAAATAGCCATTGTGGCCCTCGGAGTGTGCGCTGTGGCTCCATCCTGTTGGAACCATATTTGCGGATGGTATTCCACGGCTGGCCTTACAAAATTTTCCAACATGGCCCGATATCGATCACCATTGATGGAAATGGCGACATCTCTTTCATTTTCCAAAAAATATGGGCCAATGATCCTTTCTGAAGAAACACCGCACCAAACAGTACACTTAACTGGGTGTAATTGTCGTTGATGAAGTACTCTCGGGTTTTCCTTAGCCCATATCCTAAAGTTTTGCTTGTTAACAAACCCATTTAATTGGAAATGGGCTTCGTCACTCATAAATAAGTTATGAATAATGGAAATGGAAAGAGCACATTTGTGCGAAGCAGAAAATGGCCACCACTTGCGGGATACAATTTTTAATAACTAATCTAAAAATATTCCCTATAAATTTACTGTATTTAAAAAACAAAAAATTAAAAAAATATGTCTTAAATAAAAAGTTATAAGGAATTCACACCACTTCGGTCTTTCTGGGCCACCCTGTATTAAGTATATTTTATTTTTAGTTTTTGCCACAGGCCAAAAACTATTAATTTTACTTAATTTAAAAAAAATAAGCAAATTAACTAACATGTGCATAATTAGTAAAGAACAAACGACAATAGTAAGACTGTTGTAAATTTAGATATGGTAAATTTGAGCATTCATTATAAAACACCTTTCAGCAAATTGAAATACGATGAATCAAAACAATTCACATATTCCATTTGCAAAAAAGTTTCGTATATAAAGCAGAAATATACATCAACTGAAACCACACAAAGTGGACCAAACACAGAAGAACGCTGATGATGAATGTTTAGTGGCATTCGGAAACGGCTAGCTGTTCCGTTCAACTATGTGTTGTTGTCAGAATATTTACAACTAACTTTGATGTTATTTGTTCATTAATAATTATCACATGTAATTTGGCTCACAAGGCGATGCGAACTTTAGTCTGTTAAATATAGAACATTTTTCAATATTTATTCGTACATCTAAAAAAAATCGAATGTTCACTAAAGCTTCGAACTTCGAGGCTCCTACTTCTTTTCTTAATAACCCTTTAAAATAGTTTTAGTATTGTACCTCCGTACCAAGTAAACTAACTTGTTTTATTACAAAATCGTTAAGTGTCTCAATTTAAACATCCCATTGCAAATGGTATATATCGCGGTATTATGTAAACGTTTATCCTACAGAATTTTCCGAATTTGTTCAGCACAATAAAATTTGTTCAGGGAAATGAAACGGAACATGTTCTTTAATTAATTTAATAGTTAGAACTGTACTTTAGCGATAAATTTTATTCCCATCTCCATTTACTAAAAATAATTCAGTAAAGTGCGACTCAAGCTTGCGCACGAGGGTACGGGCACTAGATATGTAATACTATATCGTTAGCTTAACGTGAAATTGTGTGTGAATTTGTGAAAAATTAGATTTTGATGCAGTCTTAGAAATAAATTCAAAATACACAGTTTAAAAAAAATATGAATGTGAATAATTTTTACCTGATGTTGGAAATGATGTGTAAATGTGCTAACTTTACGACTGTTAAAGAAATTGCGCTAAGTCAGATGTTATTGTTTTTTCGCGCCCTTTTGTACAAAACAATAATATCCACTTGCGCTTCTTGTTTTTCGTGAGCTTTATTTGTGCAAAATAAATATTATTTGTGTTTTATTTTAAACGAAAAAGGTAATAAATGACTTTAACGACTTAATTAAACGAAGAATTATATAAAAACAAAACAATTTCTTAGCAGATTTTCATGGATTTGCACGACAATAACAACGTTACAGCACAATCACTCCAGTGCATCGATGATGCGTCTTTTGGAATAGAATCTGATGATGGTGTGGTTGGTTTGGTTCCTTATGGCTTCAACAGTGACTCTGACAATTCCTTTGATATGCCAGTGAGAAATAAAAAACGCAAAAAGAGAGCGCAGGTGGAGAACAATACATGGCTCGTTGCAAAAAATAAAAACAGAAGAGAATGTGGAAAAAGCTATTGGGGAAGAAAAAAAGAAAGTGACGTGTGGAATTATAAAAAAATAAAAGTTGCACCAGCCATAAAGGCAAGATGTAAGTGTGCTCAAGCATGTGATACTGCTACCATGAAATGTGCATTGGTGACTGATGCTCAACGACAGCAGATATTCAAAACGTTTTGGAAGATGGATTGGAAACAAAAAAAGTTTATGTGAATACATTAGTGCAAACGACTAAACCATCAAATCCTCGAAATAGAACAATTCCTAATGCATCTAGAAGAGTGCAAACTTTGAAATATCATTTGAAAGTGGATGGTAAAAATTTGCGCGTAAGTAGAACTTTTTTCTTAAATACCTTGTGCATAGGTAGATGCTCAGTGCTTAGTTGGGTGAATAAACCCATGACTTTACATAATAATGTCATGAGAAATCTTGAAAACAACATTTCAGAAGAAAAAAAAGACATGAACTTATTTTTTGATTCTCTGCCAGTAATGGAGTCTCATTAATGTCGTGCTGTCACGCGAAAAAATATATATTACCGGAATGGCGTTCTAAGCAAATGCTTTATGATTTTTATTCAAAAGATTGGTGCGCAACTCACAACGTCCGGCCACTTTCCTTACGTACGTTTCATTCGGTATTTGAGAGCAGAAATCTTGGATTGTTTGCATTAAAGAAGGACCAGTGTGAAATATGTGCACGTTATTCTGCCGCCACTACTCCACTGGAAGAATATTCTTCTGACCAAAAAAAAAAGAAGAAGCAAGAATGGAAAAGAACAAAGACAGGTCTGACGAATCCAATGTGTTCACCGTAGATCTTCAAGCTGTACTCATGGCTCCGAAATCCCAAGTCAGCAGTTTATATTATAGAACGAAATGACAGGTTCACAATTTGGTTTTTTCCGACATAATAAACAAAAAAGGGTATTGCTTCCTCTGGAATGAAGCTGAAGGAGGTCTGAATGCTGAAGACTTTGCAAGCATATGGGTTTATTTTTATTGAAAACAAAATTCTTCCCAGCCTTGATAACAGTGATAACCCTATTAAGATAATATTTTATAGTGATGGATGTGGTTACCAAAACCGCAATTATGTAATGAGTAACGCACTTCTAAACACTGCTATTAAGCACAACATTGTGATAGAGCAGAAAATACTGGAGCCTGGGCATACGCAGATGGAGGCCGATAGTGTCCACTCTACCATAGAGCGTGCTATGAAGAATAAAAATATCGATGTTCCTGCCGAATATATCGGAATATGTAAAGCAGCAAGAAAAAAGCCTATGCCATACGATGTGACTTATTTGACACATGATTTTTTTTTAAAATATAACAATATTGAATTCTGTAAAAGTATTCGTCCTGGACGTACCAAAGGAGATGCCAAAGTCACAGACATTCGCGCATTAAAATATACACCAAATCGAGAAATTTTTTTTAAATTACGGTTCACCAATTTATGGAAAATTCTGCCGCAAAGAATTGATCAAAAAATAGTTGGTTTAAAGTGGTGCAATTTAGAACAACTGTACCAAAACAGAATACCAATTAAACGTAAGAAATACGAAGATCTACAATACTTGAAACTTACTTTGCCTAAGGACCATCATCAATTTTATGATGATTTGCTTTCCGAATAATTAAATTTGTACTGATTTTTGTATATAACTTTTACTAGCAGCAGGAGTAAGACTGCAAAATTGTTATTTGTGATAATTTTTATATAATTTTAAGATTGTTTTTATAAATAATTAAGTAAGAATAATTAAATAGCAGCAATGAAATAAGACTGCATATAATTTGTGATCAATGTTAACAAATAAACAAGTACCTTTTTATTTTTGAAACTAAATTGTTTTAATTTTATTTATTAATACTATGAGGAAATAAGTTTAGCAAAATGTGCTAAGTCAGAAAAAAAATACGTAAGAAAAACTGCTAACTCAATAAAAAGCTGATAGGGGTAAAATGCATTTTATTTTAGTTTTTTTTGTCCTTTGCGTTGAGTAGTTATGACATTGAGGTTACTGCATTTACAGTTTAATAAAATAATGTTTTATTTAAAAGTTATTAGGTTTTTTGTCTCTCCTGTAAAATTTGAAAAAGATGACTTAGCACATTTTCACGTTAAGCTAACGATATGAACTTTAGTCTATATAATATATTATTTTGTTCGTTTTTGGGGTTTTTCGGTTTTAGAGTCTGAACACAATGTAACGATTATTTATTGCGGTACGATTTTCCATACGATTTTGAAGTAAAAATCCGCAGTACGGTACGGAAAAAAATTAAAATTTATTTTATTTTCATTGCGGACTTTCTTATTCTCTCAATTTTCTCTGGCTGACGTTGCCGTAGTTTTTGAATAATTGGCTGTGTTCACAACATTATTGTAAAAAAAACATGATTTTGAAGTTCAAAAATTTTTGTCATAGATTATAAAAGTTTAAAAAACATATCAAATATATCTGCGAATGTATAAAATGTTAATAATTTTTTGTTTTTAGTAATAAAAATGTATGCACAAAAAAATTAATAAAAACTTAAAGAAACAATGACAAGTATTGCCGGTGCCGTCTTCCGTTTAATTGTGTTTAGTTTTCTCTCTCGCAACGAGAAATCGCACCGCACCGCAAACATTGTGTTTAGACTCTTAAGCGTTTTATAATAGGGGTTTTTAGTGTTGCCGTCTTTTGCGTTTTTAAAGTTTTTTTTAATTTGGTGCTTTTTTGTTTTAGAGATTTTTTTGGGTTTTTAAATTTTTTTTATTTGGCGATTTCTCGTTTTAGCGATTTTTTAAGGCTTTTTTTATAGTTTGGCAAGTTTTTTTGATTTGGGGATTTCTTTTAGTTTTTGGCGTTTTTTAATATATTGCTTTGTTTAATTTGTAGGTTTTCTTTATTATGGAGATTTTTTAGTGTTATTTTATTAGGTGCTTTTTTTAGTTTTGAGTCCTTTTTATCGTATTATTGATTTTCTAAATTTTTTTTGATTTTTTCATTTTGGCGATGTTTTTCATTTTAGCGATTTTTTTAATTTTGCCAACTTATTTTAGTGCTAGATTTTTTGTCAGATTTAGTGTTTTTTCGTTTAAGAGATTTTTTAGGTTATTTGCGTTTTTTTAATTTGGTGTTTTTTTCAGTTTTTGTGCTTTTTTCTCGTTTTAGCGATTTTTTTAAGGTTTTTGTCGCTTATTTTTATTTTTGCGTTTTTTTTTTAATTTTAGTAATTTTTTTCATTTTAACGATTTTTTTTAATTTTTGCAATTTATTTTAGTGCTAGAATTTTTTTTAAGTCTGGTGCTTTTTTCTTTTTGGCATTTTTTTTGGGTTTTGGCGATTTTTTTCGGTTTGGGGATTTTATAATTTTGGGATTTGTTTGTTTTACCGTTTTTGAAAATTTCAAAATTTATCATCTTTTCGGTTTCCCAGATACAACAAGTTGTCAAAATTAAAAAGTCAAAATTACATAAACTGATAGAAAACCTTTTATTTTTAGTTTTTGTAAATTTTTAGTGTTAATTGTAGTAGTCTGTATAAAAATATATTAATTATAAAATTTCAAGTATCTATACTCATATGCATGTACATACAATTGTATATATATTACATGGGATTTTAATATTTTTCGTTACTCGTTTTGGAACACCCTTTAATTTTTAACTTTCATATATTTGTTGTTGTAGCGACCAAACTTCTACATACTCTGTCAAAATTTCAGATCCGTAGCTCTTACGGTTCCTGAGAAAATAGGATTCTTCCTAAAACATGAAATATGTGTAATTATATGAAATAAAGTTAAAGTTTTCAACCCTGGAAATGTCTGCTCGATTTTGCTGATTTTCAATACCAACCTTTTTTGGAAAACTTCTGACACACCTGTCCAAGAACGAAGTCTCTAGCTGTTCTGGGAGCTTCGGAAAACCGTACAGACAGACGGACATCGCTTGTTCGTCTTCCCCATGCATAAGGATCCAGAATATATATACCTTATGGAAGCTGGAAGTCCAAATTTTTTATTTATCTTATTTATCTTTGTAAACCAGTGATGGTAATATTGTATGTTGAATCGAATAGGGGTACTTTGGCTCTGTTTTTCGGTACTTTTATTAGTAATAACATCTATGCAGAAAGAACAAGTAAAAATAATACATAAATATATGCATGTGTATATATGTACATATATACACATGCATACAACTGTTTGTGCAACTGATTTGTAAAAATGTTTGTAAAAGTGTTATTTTTTCCACTATTGGAATACTATAATAACAATATTGTGACAAGGTGTATTTGTGTCAAATGTATTGGAAGCACTGAAAGGCTCAATTTCATGAAACTACGAGTTAGGGCCTTTCTACTTGTGACAATCGATTTTTATGTATATATAAACATGTTCATTTATTATATATGTATAAAATTCATACGTATATTTTTATGTATGTACATGTTAGGTTAGGTTAGCAGTCTGCTGGTAAGGAATGAAAGTTAGTGTCCAGCTCACTTGGATCCAATATGATGATCCCTTTGTGCTGCCTGTAAATTGAGAGAAGAGAGAGAGAAGGCAAGGGGAGGGTGAGAAGGGTAGAATTAGAAAAGAGATAAAAGATTGTTCAGGAGGGGTGTGAGTTGAGTTTGAGAGTGTGTCTAAAAATTTCGCTAGGGGGGTCAGTGATTATACCAACCACTATTCCTAATACAGAGGCTTAGATTTTTGAGCCCAATTTCCGATAACTCGGATAAGTTTCCGAAGGATATTCTGCCAAAGAGATACAGAGATACAGAGAGATGCAGTGACCATTCTTGGACAAGAAAGGATGTGGTATACACCGCAATGAGGGATTTAATAGCAGATATGCTATTCACTACGCCTAAAATACTTGCATGTCCCCAAAGTTGGTGGTTCCATGCGCCTATTGCGTTCAGTCTGTCGGTGGTACGTATAGCTATCCTTCTAGCTGTTAAGTCCACCGGAAGCCAACCCAACATAGCGAAGAGCACTTTAATTGACGTTGATCTTAAAGCAACTGTTATCATAAGTGCCATTTTACGGAGCATTCCCTTTATACGGGACTGATTACTTCCTGAGCCGAGTGCTTTCCACCAGACCGAAATTCCATAAACTAATATAGGTTTTTTAACCGTCTCTAGTATCCAACCGACTCCCTTAGGATTTATTCCCTATGTAGGATCGATTGCATTCCTACGGACGTACATTGCCGTTGTGGCTTTCTTTACTCTTGCCTGAAAATTTTCTTTCCAGGAAAGCTTACTATCGAGGACAACACCCAGATATTTGGCTTTATCCGACAGGGTGAGGGTAATGCCATCTAGCTTTGGGTGGTTGAAGTTGGGAATTTTGTATCTCCTGGAAAAGAGAACTAGTTCCGTTTTTTCCGGGTTGACACTGAGGCCGCTCCGGGAACACGAAGCACTAACCTCTTTTAGTGCATTTTCTAGTTTCCAGGTGGAACCCTGATATTGCAATCGCCACATCATCCGTTTATGCAACTGTTTTAATATTCATGGATTCCAATTTCTTGAGCAGATTATTTACTGTCACATGCCATACCATCATTCTCGTGGTACCTTCATAGCGAACAGTCGATTAGCGGAATTTTTTCTTACATACCAAACTAACAAAAAATTATACAAAAAAATATTCGTAGTACATATTATTCGTAATAGGTACATAGTGACTTTAATAAATAAGCTTTATTGCTTTGATAATATTTTTTACATAGTGGAAATAACAAATACAAAAAAAGCAAACAAAAAAAATATAAACAGTGACATTGAGGAATACTCTATACGAGTAACTCAAAAACAGACAAACAATCATAAATTACAAAAGCAAAAAAAAACCGTAAGCAAAAAAACACAAAAAGTGCCCTTGAGGAATACTCTGTATGAGTGCCTCAAATACAAAAAAATATGAAGTGAGTTCTAACGGCAGAAATGCCTATTTTACTGTGAGTTCTGAAGCTCTTAATGAAAATAATAGAAATAATAAATCTAATGAAAGTGTTTTTTTAACGGCAAAACCAATTTTTCGTCAGCGATCAACTTCGCTTTGTCCAATGCCAAATAGTAGTGATTCATTAACATTACAATTGCCTAGTACTTCTTCATATAAGTCAGTAATATCATCCCCTTCAGGCTCGTATTCGTCACTTAATAAAGTTATCACTACAGATAACAGTATTTCAAAACCCAAGGTGCAAGTCGGTATGGACAGATATATAACCGTGGTAAAGCGTGGGCGAAGCCCAAATTCTTCAAAAATTTCATCCGCTCCAAAAATGTCTAGGGATAACAGCGCATCCTCAATTAATCGCCAAAACCGTTTTAAAATTTTGCAAGATGAAAACGACAAACCCGAGGCATCGTCGAATAAAACATTCAAGCCGCCACCAATCTACTTAAGGGAGAAAAATTCAAATGCCCTTATTAAAAAATTAATTTCGGTCGTTGGTGAAAATAAATTCCACATTGTCCCAATAAAACGTGGCAACATCGATGAAACGAAAATTCAAATTTATGACGAAAAGGATTTCCGCAAAATGGTTTCTGAATTTGAAACAAATAAAACAAGCTTCTACACATACCAGCTTAAGAGCGCTAAAGGCCTGCAGATCGTATTGAAGGGCATAGATTCTTATGTTGTCCCTGAAGAAATTAAAGATGCACTAGTCCTCCAGGGATTTAAGGTAAAGAATGTATCAAACATATTTAACAAAGAAAAAGTACCCCAACCCCTATTTCGTGTTGAACTGGAGCCAAATGATATACAGTTGAAAAAAAACGAGACTCATCCTATTTATAGCCTTAAATACCTTTTATACAGAAAAATCACAGTTGAAGAGCCACATAAGCGTGCAGGTCCCGTGCAGTGTCATAATTGCCAAGAATATGGCCATACAAAAGCTTACTGCAATTTACCTACAGTGTGTGTTATCTGCGGTGAATTGCACGGTACTGCAAGTTGTACCAAACCAAAAGATCAAGCGGAAAAAATGCAGTAATTGTGGAGGTAATCACACCGCTAACTACAGAGGATGTCCTGTGTACTCTTTCGTCAAGCAGGCTATGGTGCAAAAACCTAAATTAGCTCCAGCTCAACCATTAAACGCGTACTCCGCCACTTTTGCTCAAGTGAGCCAACCAGTTACTTCACGTGTATCGTATGCCGATGCTGCTAAGGCTAGTTCTATCCCCACACAAAATATTTCACCGCCAAATAATTCAACGAATGCAAATTCAAGCTTTAACTTTAGTCGCCTTGAAGCTACTATTGAGAATCTGGTGCTAACTATAAACAACTTTACAACAAATATGACTACCATGATGCAAGAAATGCTGAGAATGCAGAATACTCTGCTTCAAGCATTAATTAACAAGCCATGAACACGTTAAAAATATGTTTCTGGAACGCAAACGGCATTCGCCAACATAAAAATGAACTTGAGCACTTCCTTACGGAAAAAAATATTGATATAATGTTGGTCTCTGAGACTCATTTGACTTCTAGCAGCCTCTTTAAAATGAATGGCTACACTTTATATGATACAAAGGACCCTAGAGGGAGAGCATGCGGTGGATCAGCAATTCTAATAAAGTCAAGACTCAAGCACTATATTCTTGACAACATTTGTGAAGAACATCTACAAGCAACAAATATCTGCATTAAAAATTTTTGTACAAATTTCGTAATATCTTCAATTTACTCCCCTCCCAGATTTTCAATCACTGAGGACCAATACGAGAAGTTCTACAAATCTCTTGGACCTTGTTTCGTAGCAGCTGGCGACTACAATGCTAAGCATACGTTCTGGGGTTCGCGTCTTATTACGCCTAGAGGTAGGGCGTTGTTCAACACAATTTCAAAAATGGGCTTGGATGTTATTTCGAGTGGGGAGCCTACTTACTGGCCTACGGACATACAAAAAATTCCGGATGTTATAGATTTCGGCGTCATAAAAAGTATTTCTAGGGAATTAATCCACGTTGAAGCTTCCCTAGATCTCTCGTCCGATCACTCTCCCACGATCGTTACAATCTGTAGCCCACTGAGAAGCGCTTTACCTCACCCATATGTCAAGATGATAAATCGTGTTAATTGGCTGGGATTCAAAAAATATCTTAGTAGTCATTGCACAGAAAATATTACGCTAAGATCACCCAATGATATTGAATCGAACATTGCAAATCTTAACGAGAATATTAAACAAGCTTCTGAACATGCCACTACCTCTCATCCGCATACTGTGTACAATAAAATTTATTCTACAGACGTTGAACATCTCGTACGTGAAAAAAGGAGAGCTAGAAGGGAATGGCAACAGCACAGATCACCTCAACACAAAATCAGATTTAAAGAGTGCACTAAAAGACTCCAAGAGTTGCTTGCATCTGAAAAAACTGCATCTTTTAAAAATTATCTGGAAGGGCTTGATGTCACACCAGCATCTAATTACTCTTTGTGGCGCGCTGCTAAAAAGCTTAAAACACCCGTTGAGTTTAAGCCACCTCTGCGTACATCTACCGGAGGTTGGGCAAGAAGCGATACTGAAAAAGGTAACATTTTTGTTGAGCATTTAAAATCCGTTTTTACACCAAATACATGTACCGGTGTTGCTGATTTGCCGAGTGTAGTAGACCCTTAAATTTTACGATGTGTGATGTACAAAAACTAATTGCCGAGCTCAACCCGAAAAAAGCTCCCGGTATGGATGGAATTAGTAACCAGATGCTGATTAAGTTACCTCGTACTGCAATTAGAATCCTGTTATTCATTTTTAATGCCATTTTACGACTGGAGTATTATCCAGACTGCTGGAAGCTTGCCAAGGTTAAAATGATTCCAAAGCCAGGTAAAGATCTTACCAAGGCTGAGTCATATAGGCCAATAAGTTTACTGTCAACAATGTCAAAGCTTTTTGAAAAGCTCCTCATGGCAAAATTGTCTTCAATTTTAACTGATAATGGGTGCATCCCGGACCATCAATTTGGTTTTAGAAGCCAGCATAGCACCATTGAGCAAACGCATAGATTGGTTCAATTTATCAGAAAAACATTTGAGGAAAAGAAATATTGTTCTGCCCTGTTTATTGACGTTTCTCAGGCATTTGATAAAGTGTGGCATGAAGGCCTGATTTTGAAATTGAAGACATACTTACCAATAAACATTCTAAATCTTTTGGAAAGTTACATTCTCGCACGAAAATTTACAGTGGTGGAAGGACACTTTATGAGTATGCCTGAAACTATCTCATCCGGTGTGCCACAGGGGAGTATACTGGGGCCATTTTTATATTTGATTTATACTTGTGATATGCCTGTGAGCAGTAGTATCCACACTTCTACATTTGCCGACGATACCGCCTGCCTTAGTATGCACGAAAACCCTGATGAGGCATCCCGAAAACTCCAGGAACACATTAGCCAGATGGAACTATGGTTAAACTTATGGAGAATTAAGGTAAATGAACAAAAGTGTGTCCATATAACATTTACTTTACGAAGAGATACTTGTTCCCCCATTCGGATTAATAATCAAGTTGTTCCTCAACATTCACATGTGAAATATCTTGGTATACACCTCGATCGACGGCTTACATGGAAACATCACATTGACTATAAGTTAACTCAAATGAAACTAAAATTAACTCAGGTACATTGGCTGATTGGCAGAAATTCAACACTCAGCCTAGACTGCAAACTTTTAATATACAAGTCGCTTTTAAAGCCAATATGGTGTTACGGTATCCAGTTATGGGGCACTGCTTCTGCCTCCAATGTAGAGAGAATTCAACGAAGACAAAACAAAATTTTAAGGTTAATAACATCTGCTCCATGGTACATTAAGAATTCAAATATACATCGTGATTTAAATATGCCACTAGTGATTGCAGAAATTGCAAAATACGCAGGCAAATATCTAACGAAACTCGAGTCACATCCTAATCCGCTTGCTCGTAACATCTTGAACTTTACTGGACACATCCGCTTAAAAAAGAGAGATACAAGGGCTCTAATACTAAACACTCCGAATGAAGTTGCTTGAAATTTTTTATTTTTTTTTTGCTTATCACTACTTATGTATTATTTACAACTATCACTTAGTTAGGTCTGGCATTGGTCGGGCCTATTAATTATATGTTAGATTTAAGATTTGAATACTTATTGTTAGTTCATATATGAAGATACAATAAATAAAAAAACATGCATAAAAAAAAAAAAAAAACATGCCATAGCAAGAGTGACAGCACACCACCCTGAGGTGTGGGCCTGCCTTGTGATGGTAGCTGGAAGTGATTATTCTGCGTAGTAGCAGATTTTAATAAGCTGATAAGTCCCCCGGTCTACCCCCCGCTCTCTAAGAAACTGAATGATTGCCGATGGGTCAATATTATTAAAGGCACCTTCGATATCCATGAAGGCCACCATTGTATAATATTTATGCTCGAGTGATTTTTCTATGCAACCTACAAGCGAGTGTAAGGCGGTCTCAACCGATTTTCCTTTGGTATATACGTGTTGAGAAGCCGAGATATTGAGAGTTATCAATGAGAAGACAGGAAGTTAGACTAATAGGTCTAAAATCCTTCGCATTGGTATATGATGCCTTTTCTCCTTTGGGTATAAAGATGACATTACATTCAGTCCATGCACTTGGAATATATGACCATGCAGTACATGCTTTGAATATTACAAGTAACCATGGGCTTACAAGATCGGCATTACGTTGCAGATCCGCGGGAATGATACCATCTGGACCTGGAGATTGAAATGGATGGAAGCTTTTCAGAGTCTGCAGTTTTTACGAGTTTCTGCAATACTGTCAGACCATTAGGGTAGTCTCCTATTTTTGCGTTGTACAGATGCCTTACAGGATAAACCAGTAGCTTCTTTGAACGCATTTGTTAGCGTGTCTACGACTAAGTCAATATCCGCTACCTCCTCTATATTAGGAGGTTGCGCAATAAAGTTTGTGAGGATTTGGCTCTGTACCTCCCACTTTGTTTTGCGTTTGTTAACGTATAATTTTGTATTCCTATTCGAAATGCTAATCGAGAATGTTTTATAGCGATGGTCTGAGAATGAGTAGTCCGAGGAGATCCTCCATTCCCGAACCAAGTGAGCGTGCCTCGAGTTGACTAGAGTTATGTCCAATACCTCTTGCCTATTGGATACTACGAAATTCGGTTTCGAACCTTGATTCAGTACTACCAGATTGTTATCAATAATAAAATCAAAAATGCACTCACTTCTATCATTCGTATCTGAGCTGCCCCAGATCTGATGATGCGCGTTTGCGTCAGCACCTATTATAATAGGAATACCGTACGTCTCCGCTTCTTTGGTTGCCTTTTGAACCAGAGCGCTATGTAGGGGACCGTATGGTCATGGGCCATGTAGCATGAGAGTAGCTACCTCACTGTGGATTCTTCCGTCTCCCATGCCACAGGTATTGTGTCTTCATCACTGAAATTAGATAGATCGAAGACATTTAAGATGGTTTCCACCATGATACAGCATCGAATGTTCTTATCATTGTTACCTGATTTATGTATATACAGTAATCTGTATCCCTTTACGCTAAGTCCAAGAATTTTGCCATTGTGGGTCCTTGGTTCTTGGATAAGGGCAATATCCACACCTCCTAGAACTCGGCTGGTTAATGCCGCTGAGGCTACTTTTGAATGATGAAGGTTAATATGTGTTACCTTCGCCATCCTCAAATATCAGGATCATAGTTGACGACGATGTCTGCGTCTGCTGGATTTGGGTCCAGAAGAGCGTTTTCATCGTCTGCGAAGTCAAGTCTATCCAGGAGGTCCTCAATCAGACAAGTAACTTGTTACGACTCAATCCCCAGGTTCAACTATGGCCTCCGTGTTGGCCTTGTCAGTGTTGACTATTTCAACCTCTTGCGACACCTCTGTAGCATCAGGGTTTTCGGGATCGGGTTTGTCATCACCCCGGTATATGCGAAGTCTGATGCCCATAAACCCGTAGTACACCAGATCTTCTCTATCCCGCATTAATGTCAACGTTTCCTTGTTAGGTTCGAAAACCTTTACTGCCTTCCAGTCATTGGTCGGTAGGTCCGGGTTTCCTTTCGGGAAGATGTCCAGGATCTTCGCTGGGTCGTGTGGTTCCGCTGGAATGAGAGCAATTGCTCTCGGCCTGCGAGGTATTTCGCTTACCGTGACCAACTCCAGTCTCGCACCGGGCCACACTTCCCCTAGGGATTGAATAATCACCCTTATTCCAGTTGTCGTCATCGACGAAAATCCATTCGTAGGTTATGAAAATTTTAACCCTTAAATAAATTTTAAGTACTTATCTAACATCACACGTTTTTTAACATCCTTACAATAATAGCAAGATATCCTTATATATTCATCAATGCGACTTTATCAACATGAAAGAAATTTTTGTGTAGATTAATAATCCAGAAAGTAATTTTAAGTTTGGAGAACCATTCGTGAAATATTAACGGAATAATACAAAAAGTGGTGCAAATTATGCAAATGTTAAATGTCACTATTTCTTTAAAACAAGAGCTGATAAGGAAAACCTAATGACGCCATTGTAATCAGGAGATAAAAATACATAAAGATCGGCCATTTTTATTTAAACATCACAAAAAAACTCTATTTTGTTGTGCAGTGTTAGTAATACATTGGGTAATTCCATTTTAAATCAACGAAAAAAACGCAAATTTTTGTCTAACACTCTTAGAATTGTACAAAAATTTGCACGAATGTTCTATAGCACTAAAATAATATAAATTCGAATTTTGTGTTTCTAGCTTTTGTGGTTCCCGAAATATGGCGAAAAGTAGGGAATTCATTAAAAATACATATAAGTGGTCTGCCATTATTGATTATTATTTAAATTGAAATGTTTATTTATTTAAGTATTTATTTATGTCGACCCATCTTGGTCGACCACACTTTTTATAATGAATTAAATAAAAACTAATAAATATAATGAAATAAAACTAACTTAAAACTTATCGTGAGAAAATGCTTGGTCGGCATAAATACACGCCGACCAGGTGCATTGTATGTGTAGGCATAAAATATTCAAATAAGCCAGATGATCAAGTTACTTGCTGATGACAAATAACTGATGCAGTCAAACACATAAGTATGTGGACAAATATGAATTACTGGCACAGTCAAACACATAAGTATGCGGACAGATATATTCCATAGCCAAACACACTACACCTCCCTTTTTCAGAAAGAATGATCAATGCGAGGTAGTTGATCATTCTTTAGTTACAATGGGTTTTAAAAATGAAGGGGGCTTCTCACATAACATACTTGTGAATTTCAAGTAACAATAATTTTTTTTTTTTAAATAAGGTAATTTTTTTTTTGTTTTGTACAATACATATTACAGATAGTATTTTTTTTATGTCTATAAGCTTGTTTAAGTTATGTTCCTCTTAGACCAATTTGTGGTGTTTTTTTTTTCTTAAATAAAACTTTAAACTTTTTCTCTTTTAAATATGGGAACACAAATCGTTTGCTATTTTATGTATGCATTATGTATAAAATAATAAAAGTATGTTTTTGGATTTTTTTATTTTTTTTTTGACATTTTGCTTAGAATTTTTAAGTTTAATTTAAAAATGAAATTGTTTGGACATACATACATATGAAGTTTATATGGTACATGTAGTAAATTTTTGGTTTTTTTATGTTTTCTTTTACCATAGTGTTAGAAACTATCAGATTTATTTATAAAACTTATTAAGGTTTTATAAAGGGTTTTCATAAAAAATTTAACACAAAATGTTTCTTAAAAAGCCTTCATAAATATTAAAATAGTTTTAAAAATTATAAAAATTCTTAATTTTACCGCGCCATAAGCGCCAAAAGCAAAGTATAACCGACACATCTTTTGGAACGAAATCAGAGACAAAAGAAAATCAAAAATTAGAATAAAATGTGTCATTCCTCCCCTGTTCTTAGCAAGACCCTTTACCCCGTGAACTTCTTTAACCTATTTTTATGAACAGTGAATGACTTCCCATGTCCATCTTGGAGTTCTACATTATTATTGTTGTCCATATTGGATATTTTATAGCGGCCCTTATATACGGAATCCAGCTTATGACCCGAATCATTGCGGATCAAAACGAGTTCCCCGAGGGTTAATTCTATTGGATCTGCCCACTGGGTGGAAAGTTGTTGTCTTTCCCACTTAGCATTTTCTATGATATTGGCAGCTCTTCGC
This sequence comes from Tachina fera, assembly GCA_905220375.1. NCBI lineage: Eukaryota > Metazoa > Arthropoda > Insecta > Diptera > Tachinidae > Tachina > Tachina fera. The sequence goes on along the minus strand of LR999965.1, from coordinate 86,488,468 downwards.
TGCGCCACTTGAAGTCTGAATTTAACCTCTTTTCCATATGAATCAATGTTGTACAATGGTTCTACAATGTTTTCTTTTGTACAATCAAGAGTTGGTGGTATCTTTCCGTAAACCAACTCGAATGGACAATAACCATGAGCCGTAGATGGGGTGGTATTGTAACAATATACGAAGTATTTTAACCACAAATCCCAATCTGTTTTATCGGATGAGATGTATGTTCGCAGATATTCGTTAAATGTTCTGTGAGATCTCTCAACAGTACCCAAAGTCTGATGATGATACGGAGTAGAATTGAGTTTCTCTATCTTCATCATTGAGCATAATTCCGACATAACTTGATTCATATATTCTGTTCCCATGTCCGTTAGTATTGTATTCATTGGACCGTAAGTCAAAACAAATCCTTCCATAATTGCTTTGGCAACCATTCTGGCTGACTTATTCTGAATGGGTATTGCAACTAAATATTTAGTTAAATCACATATCATAGTGACAGCGTATTCGTTTAATGACTCGGACCGTGGTAGTGGTCCTACGGTGTCAATTATTACTCTGTCAAATGCCTTTAACGGTGTAGGAGTTATGATGAATGGCTCTTTACCGTTGACAACTGTTTTATTTTCTTGACATGCTTTGCACCGTTTTACATATTGGTCTATGTCTCTAGTCATGCCTTTCCAATGGTATCGAAGTCTAATCTTCTTTATCATACGTGTTATCCCCGGATGTCCTCCTGAAATAGGATCATCATGATATTTTTGCATGATTTGTAATTTATCTGTATCGGTGAAAATTGTTGTTAATTTAGGCGTGAGCACAATTGTTAATTTACTTTCTTGCAGTATTTCATTGCCTTTATTCTTAAAGGTTTCAACATTGGTTCCTAGGAATTTAAGCAGACTATCATCGAAGTGTAGTCGCATGGTTGTTAAACACATGTTATCAGCTATTTTTTCAAGCTTTAGAAAGAGGTGACCTAAGTCTACATTTCCATCAATAACCGTGTCTTTCAACAAAAATTCGGAAAGAATTTTCTTTCCTTTTCTAATTATAACTTTATTTTTGGTAAAATGCAATTGTGGCATTTTACTGTGCTCTTGAGCATTAATTGCCTCATAAACCTTTAGTTCAACCGATTTTGTATTAGCCGTTATACCATTGTCATTACAGTGCCTACCTGCCTTTGCCTGAAGTCTCGTAGTTACCTTCAGTATTGTATTAGCGTCAATATTTTTTATATCATTAATATTTATACGTGACAGCGCGTCCGCGGCGTAATTTTCTCTACCCCTAATATACTCCACCACAAAGTCATATTCTTCTAAGTCCAGCCTCATACGGGTCAACTTTGATGACGGGTTTTTTAATGAAAATAAATAAGTTCGGGGTCTGTGATCGCTTTTAATTACAAACTTTCTGCCGTAAACATATGGTCGGAAATATTGTACTGCCCAATGAATTGCAGTTAATTCCTGCTCTATTGTTGATTTATTGCTTCCACCTTTTGTGAAAGATCTGGATGCGTAAGCAATTGGTAGCTGAACACCCTGCTTTTCTTGGCTCAAAACGGCCCCACAGGCATGTTTACTTGCGTCTGTGGTTATGCAGAATTCTTTAGAAAAATCCGGATATTGGAGAATTTTTGGACTCAGCAATTGATTTTTAAGATATTGGAATGCTTTTTCACATTGTTGAGTCCATTCAAATTGCACATTTTTTCTAGATAATCTGGTAATATGTCGCGATGATTCAGCAAAATTTGGTATAAATCTTCTGTAATAATTACAGAATGCTACGAAGCGTTTAGCTTCATCACCATTTGTAGGTGTTGGATAATTTTGTATAATTGAGTATTTGCTGTCGTCAGGTAAGATGCCTTTATCGGTGCATTTGTGACCTAAAAATGTTACTTCACGACAAAAAAATTTACATTTATCAGGATGGAGTTTGAGATTGTATTTTCTGCAAGTATTAAACACTTGTTTTAAGTTTTGTAGCATGTGTTCTGAAGAACAACCTATTACTACTAAGTCATCCATGTATACAAAGGCTTGGGTTGGAGATAATCCAGAAAAAGCCAATGACATCATTCTTTGGAATGAATTCGGGGCAATTTTAATACCATATGGCAGTCTTTTAAAGCGAAAAGAGCCTTTTTCTGTGGAAAAAGATGTAATGTCTCTAGAGTCTTGTTCCAATTCTATTTGATGAAATCCCGACATTAAGTCCAGGCATGAAAAGAACTTGGCTCTTCCTAACTGATCAAGAATGTCATCTATACGAGGCAATGGGAATTTATCAGCTATCAGTTTTTTATTTATTCCTCTATAATCCACGACCAATCTTCACCTTTTTTGTGTTGAGCCGGGTAATGGCTTTTTTGGTACTATTAGAATAGGGCTATTATATTGCGAGATGGATGGTTCTATTATATCATCATTTATTAATTTATCTAATTGGGCATTAACTTCCTCTTTGTGAGCATGAGGGATTCTATAATTTTTGATGTACACTGGTTGTGTATCATGAAGTCTAAGTTTCTGCTTGTAAAAATGTTTAGTACTTATTTTTTCAGTCTCCAGAGCAAAAATATCTATGTAGTCTAAGCATAATTTTCTTAAATCTTTATGAGCGTATTCGGGAAAGTTTTTTGTTAATTTTTCAAGTTTTTCCTTATTTAGCTTGGCATTAGTATCAGAACTGCAATTGACAATTTTATAGTCGTTTAGACTTTCGGATTTTACCTGAATGTTATCAATTACTAGGTCTTTATCTGTGGTATTTATGATTTTTACCAATGGCCTTGCTTTAGTAGTTATTGTGTTGGCAATATATACGCCATCCTGCATAATTTGTTGAGGTATCAATACTTCTTCCTCATTGGATATGAAGTTTATCGGTCTTATAACTTCAGATCTTGCTGGCAGTGATATGGAATTGATGTTTGGACCGTTTCTTAAAGCGATTGCTATATCGTACGGAACGTCGTTAGTTCTCAAGGTGATCCAATCTTGATTATTTTCGTAATTTAAAATACATTTGTATTTTCGAATAAAGTCCATTCCTATTATTCCGTCTACTTGAATCGGAAAATCATCCTTTACGACATGAAAATCGTGAGCTATTAGCAGATCTTCTTGTTTTAAATCAGCTTTAACTTTGCCTATTGCAGTTATTATACCTTGCCCAATGCCATTTATTCTGGTTTGACTAGTAATGTCTATTGGTTGGTATAAAACTTGATGGTGTTTTACGACTGATATGTCTGCACCTGTATCTACTAAGAATGTGGACCTATTGTCATTTAGAGTGGTTCTGGAGACTAGATAACTGTATAAATTTGTATTTATGTTGTGGATTTTCCTGTCTATTGAGTACTTAGGGGTGTTAGTTCGTTTCCCGAACTATTGTCATTCATGCAACGTATATTATTATTTCTATTCACGTTGCGGTTGTTACTGTTGTAACGGTTACTATTGTTGTTAAATTGATTCCTTACTCCGTTATTATTGAAGCTTCTAGGTGCATACCGGTCACTTGTGTTTCTGTTATTGGGATTCCTGTTACCATTATTCTGATTATGGGAATCAGGGGGCCTATTAGAGTTATTGGGTCTGTTACCAATATTTCTAGAGTAACGATTTCTACTATTAGATAAATTATTGTTGTAATTGTTTTGGAAAGTTAATATAGCATTAGGTTGTCCGTATGCGTCCGTACAACTGCTTATAAATTTTGTTTTAACTTCATCCATGTTTAGGAACGTTCCTGATTCCATGATCAGTTTTACTCGTTCGTTGGATGCATTTTTTATTATTGCTGAAACTGCTGCACGTGTTGTGTACTTGTTTGCAGTTTCATTTGGGAGGCCGTCAGATATGTAAGCGGTCTCCAATTTTTTTGCAAGTTCATCGATTTCCTTAACATAGGCATTGGCATTTTTGCCCGTTTGTTTTATATTCATTAACTTTGCATTGATGACGTCAACGGATTCACCCTTAACAGTCGATTTGAGTTTTACTATTATCGCTGAAATGGTCGATTCCGTTGTTACTATATTCCTAGTAGTGCCTTTTAGTTTTGTTTTAATAAGGCTTACCGCAATAGCCTCATGTGTACCCTTTATGCTTTCCACAAGTGTCAAAGCATCAATGAAGCTTTGTAGGTTTTCTGGACTTCCGTCGAAGTCAGGTAGCAGTTTGGATGCTGTATTTAGGAATTCTATATTTGTTTGTGACATGTTGGGAGAGGCTCTACTTGTACTTGGTAGATTTGAAGTTGGGTCTAAAACTAGTTCTGGTAGATATTTAAAATTTGTTTCCTCATGTAAAGAGTTAGGTACATTTAGTACGATACCTTTCTTTAAGGATATCGTTATTAATTTATCTCTTATGTCAGCGAAGAAAGCTTCAGCTGCTGCTTTATGAGCATGTGTTAATCTGTTATAATTAACATTAAGGAGTGCTCTAATTTGTTCGAATCTGCGTACGAGATTATTTATGTGCTTATTAATTGTTTCTGGTTTTATCTCCCTATTGAGATTGAGACACTTATATGATTTGATGAATTCTTCCTTTATTGCTCTGGCCTTATTCACTATTATTTCCCATTCCATGAGGTTTAAATTGAGATTTTATGGAATTTTAAGAAATGTATTCTTTAGGCCTATTTAAAATTAATCAACAAAAAGTCAAGGACGTGTTAGTTAAAAAAAAAATGGTGCTTATGTCACGGATGCCGTGACCATTTTTGATGGTCAATAGAGTACCATGGCATAAACCAGATATCGCCAATTTATATCTGGATTAGGCTCTTAATTATTTAATGTTATACCACTGGAGGGACACTTATGTATCTCAGTAGTAAGTTATTTGTTAGTATATCTTTATGTTATTTTTTTTTTATATGTAAAATATATGAATAGTAAAGAAATTAAAAAATTAATATATGCATTAATATAATAAAAATGTATTGAAAAAATTGCAACTCTATTTTTAGAGTGCTTGTAGAGACATTTAAAAATATATGAATAAGGAAATATGTTTATAATAAAATATTGATATAATGTATTGATTAGTAATTATAAAATGTATTGAAAAAATTTAATTTAATTTTTTTGTTTTTATATGCGATACTACTCTGTTAATGCAGCATTGGAGAGACATTTCTGTATAAATATAATAATAATCTTCATGCTAATAGTTTTATATTATTTACATAAAACATCCTTTCGTTGTTGTTTGGCTAAACAACACTAAAAGATTCACGATTCTTTTAGGCAGCTATGTTATTTTTAAATGGTGCTGATGTTTTTGAGCATGCTGATGTAAATGCTGCTGCTGTTGCTGCAGTTTGTGTGGATTATACTGTGTATGTTGTTGGGTATTACTTACTGCCGCGTTGTAATTTGTCAGGTCGGTGTTGTCATAAGAAATTGCTGATGTTGATGATGGTGATGCTAAATCTTCATCAAATTTATATTTATTATTATCAGTTTTAGGTGCTTCTATCAGTATAGACTATTATGGCTAGTTTGATGATGATTATGACGATGACGGTGAATTATAATTTTGTCGGAGACTGAAGTCAACAGTTAAGAAAGGGACCGATATCAGAGAAATCTGGGGAATTGTTTCCATTTTTTTTTGTGTACGATTTAAAAAATGTATATGACATTATATCGTCATTCTTAAGTGGCATATTGTATCAATTTTTTTTTTTTTTGCCATCACTATGGTTTTCTGCTGTTCAAGTTACTTTACTCTTTCTTGGCTTTAATAATACTATATCTTTTATATTTGCGCAACACTTCTTTGTTATGTATAAGAAATTTTAAATTGATTTGTACTTTTGCACTACAATGTTCTAAAGTATTTTGTTTTATTTATCACCACTTCTTTAGTATATATTCAGATTATTGTATCCTCTTTTTAGCGCGTACTTTAAACGTCTGACTTTAGCAGCTATATATTTATTTGAAATGGCAGGATCGCCATGTTATTATTTAAATTGAAATGTTTATTTATTTAAGTATTTATTTATGTCGACCCATCTTGGTCGACCACACTTTTTATAATGAATTAAATAAAAACTAATAAATATAATGAAATAAAACTAACTTAAAACTTATCGTGAGAAAATGCTTGGTCGGCATAAATACACGCCGACCAGGTGCATTGTATGTGTAGGCATAAAATATTCAAATAAGCCAGATGATCAAGTTACTTGCTGATGACAAATAACTGATGCAGTCAAACACATAAGTATGTGGACAAATATGAATTACTGGCACAGTCAAACACATAAGTATGCGGACAGATATATTCCATAGCCAAACACACTACAATATCTTCAAAAGTTTTTAAGATACAGGGTCGAAATCGGTCCTATTTAATAGGTATTGAGAGAAGCTTTAAAACTGCATTTAGCTTTTTTATTGTTTCTTGATCTTTAGTGATAATTAGTCCAAACATATAAATTTAAGGTGGCACTAAATTGTAATTAAGGTTTTACCTTCTTCTACCACTTGAACCAGAAAAGGTATTGAAATAATTGAGTTGTGATCTGTTATGCTGTAACTGAAAGAATTCTTTATTGAAGTGCTGGTCTTATATACTAAATAACATAATCATACAATAATAATCTATATATATAAAACGGAATGTGTGTTTGTTCTTTTGTTTGTTTCTTTGTTTGTTTGTACCTTATAGGAGACCAGACCGATCTTTTTGAAATTTTCACAACATTTGACTGGGACTCTGCATTGTATTACAGGCTACTTTTTTCAAATATGCCCAATTTTACGTCCACTTTTTTAAATTATGTTACACCTTCCAAACAGAATTTAATAGGTTTTATAATATTAACGAGCATAATTCCGCCATTTGTGAACCAATTTTCAAAATAGTTGTGCTTAAAAAAAGTCCGCTAAATTTTTTTTAGGGGGGGAGGTGTCGCAGCTAATTAATTGCCTGCCCCTGCAATTGACTACAAACTTACTTTGACATCTATCGATCAAAATGCATTTTGTATATGGAAGAGGTCCACTAATTTTTTTTTTAATGCTGAGAGGGGGTAAGTGTGCCCACTAAAAATGGCTTATCAAATTGCTTTGTCATTTGTAAACCATTTTTCAAAATTCTTTTTGCATATGAAAAAGGTCAACTAATTTTTTTTAATTGTTGGTGAGTTTTGAGCAAAATATCCCCCTCAAAAACTGATTATCATATGTTTTTGACATTTGTGGACCAATTTTCCAAAACCATTTTGAACATGAAAAAGTATCGACTAATTTTTATGATTTTTGGGGAGAAAGGAAACAAGGTGTCCACGTTTAAGAAGTGAATATCAAATAACTTCGTCATATATCGACCAATTTCCAAAATTCTATTTTTATTCGAAGAGCTCCACATTTTTTTTAAATTAGAGGTGTGGTGAAGCGGGATTGCTAATTGTGCAAAGGCTTGCCCCTAAAATTTATTATTAAATATTATTGTAATTTGTGGACGAAAATTAAAAACTCATTTCGCATATAGACAAGGTATACTAATTTTTTTTTTTGGAAGTTGGAGGGGGGAGGGAGAAGTGAAATGCTCTCATGTAAGAATAGTTTCATCATATTTAGACCAATTTCCAAAATTGTTTTTTCGTATAGAAGAGGTCCACTAAATTTTTTTTTTAAATGGGCGAGGGGGGAGGGTGTCGAAAATTGTCCGCCCCAATAATTTATTATCAAATAACTTCGTCATTTGTCTACCGATTTTCAAACTGCTTTTTGCGTTTTGCATATGGAAAAGGTCCATTAAATTTATTTTGTAAGGGGGAGGGTGAAATGTGCCTGCAAAAAATATATTATCGTTTGTGGACCAATTTTTTAAATTCTTTTTGCATATGGGAAAGGTCAGCTATTTCTTTTGAAATTGGTGGCAGTGGAGCAGGGTGCCCACCCCCAAAAATTTATTTTGCAATAACTCTGTCATTTGTGAACCAATTCTCAAAATTTTTTTGCATATGGAAAAGGTTAACTAATTTTTTTCTTAAATTGTGGTGGGTTTACAAAATTCCTACGCCAAAAATTAATAATCAAGTATTTTTTTCACCCAAAATTCTTTTTTTGATATGGAAAAGGTTCACTAATTTTTTTTGTTTGGTAATTGTAGGGGAGGGGGAAACATAGTGTCCTACTTTTAAAAGTGAATATCAAATAACTTCATCATGTGTGGACCAATTTCCAAAATTTTTTTTTAATATGGAATACGCAAACTTGATATTTTCTGGTTGTTGGGAAGGGGTAAGGGTGTTGATGCTCACATCAATAATTAATTATCAAATATCTTCGTAAGTTGACGACCAATTTGCAAAATGATTTTTGCATATGGAAGAAGTCAAATCAAGATTTTTTTAAATGGGTGTGGCGAAATGTGGATTATCACATCACTTTGTTTGTGGAATAATTTTTAAATTATTTTTTACTTTGGAATGGGTCCACCAATAGAAATTTAGGAGAGAGGAAAGTGTTTGCCACAGAAATTTATTGTCAAAAAAATTTGTCATTTGTGGACCAATTTCCAAAATTTTGATTGATTATGGAAAAAGTTTTCGAGAATTATTTTACTTTAGAAATCAAAGGACGGGGTAGCAAAGCACACCGGGTTAAGCTATTAAATTATAAAAATGCGTAACATGCGGAACTAAAATATTACAATTAATTGGAACATTTAATAAATGCAAGAACAAAATAGCTTGAGTTTAAAATGACATAATTAAATAAAAAATGCAACGTTTTGAATTGTGCTTGACTAAATAGAGTGCAAGTGAACTAAATAAATATAAAAATAAATGTTTTGTTGATAACCCGTTGTGGGCCGCAACATTTTTAATTTTTTTATTCAACATTTGTTTAATGTTTTCCTACGTGCAATATATTAACATATATTTTTTTAGAATTTTAAAAATTTAATTTTTTCAGATATAGTTCCCAAATGCAGTTTTAAAGCTATTCTCAATACCTATTAAATTGAACCAATTCTGACCCTGTATCTTAAAAACTTTTTGAAGATATGAGCAATAATGGCAGACAACTTATATGTGTTTTTAATGATTTTTTTAATTTTTTTACGAGCCATATCTCAGGAAAAACAGAAGCTGGAGGTCCAAAATTTTATATTTATCTTAGCTAAGGAATGTGCAAAAAGACAACTAAGTTTCATAAGATTCAAAGATGGTCGGGGAAATCCGTTCGTCGGTTATAAAAATTAATAAAATTAATTCTTTGGTATATGAATTAAATATGTGTAACAAGGTATATATATAAGCAAAAGTTCTTTTTAAATCACATCCAAAATCATGGTGTAGAGGACCAATTGGTCATAAGTCGAGACTACCACTGAATAATCATCAAAATACAAGCTTCACTTATCTTCAACAATTACAATATTTTCAACAATATCAATATCCTTATCAATAATATCCTCATCAATAATATCCTCATCAAGAACAACGACTACAATATCCTGAACAACAACAGCATCAATATCCTTGTCAACATTGTAACGAGTATTTCACTCATACATATTTTCTTTTATAAATTAATACAATTCAGTTGTAGCTCATATTACATACATACGAATATAATAGATAAGAATAAAAATAAACAACAACAACACACATCAAGTATACTTAGTGACCATATTTAAACAAACTCACAACAACACACAAACACATGTAATACTGCAGATTGCAAAACGAGCAACGAGCAAACCATACAAAACATATGCAAGACAAGCATGGAACTCTCATTTAGTATAAAATATTATTTCCATAAGTATACCAAGTTTGGTTACAATCGTGGCGGTTCAAACGAGACAAGAATTTGCCATTTGTGTGTTGTGAGAGTGTGATTGAGTGAATAAAGTGTGTAGTGGGTATATTGTATACCACCTTGCACAGCGGCTTCGGCTGACTGTTTCGTTACAGCAACTTCGGTTGACTGTTTTCCACAGCGGCTTCGGCTGACTGTTTTCCACAGCGGCTTCGGCTGACTGTTTTCCACAGGGGCTTCGGCTGACTGTTTCGTCACAGCAACTTCGGTTGACTGTTTTCCACAGCGGCTTCGGCTGACTATTTCGCCACAGCAACTTCGGTTGACTGTTTTCCACAGCGGCTTCGGCTGACTGTTTTCCACAGCGGCTTCGGCTGACTGTTTCGTCACAGCAACTTCGGTTGACTGTTTTCCACAGCGGCTTCGGTTGACTGCTTTCCACAGCGGCTTCGGTTGACTGTTTTAAACAGCGGCTTCGGCTGACTGTTTTCCACAGCGGCTTCGGCTGACTGTTTCGTCACAGCAACTTCGGTTGACTGTTTTCCACAGCGGCTTCGGCTGACTGTTTTCCACAGCGGCTTCGGCTGACTGTTTCGTCACAGCAACTTCGGTTGACTGTTTTCCACAGCGGCTTCGGCTGACTGTTTGCTTAGCATAAGATTATACATGTAGAGTTAAGCATAGTAAGCTAAGAAATATTGAACGTATTTTAGTATACTAATATTGTACTTATTTTAATTACTAGTTATAAGAAAGATAGTTAGGAAGGTAGAATAACGCCGATCATCCGAGGCACCTCGAGTGTTCCCAATCGATTTCCGACATCATCGTATGTGCCAGTAATAACCCCGATATACCGTAACCGTAATTATAACCGATTGCTGCCACTGCCCTGACGAGGTAATTGTAAGGCTAACAGCGAGTGCCACCGACCGACTTCCGACATCATCGTAGGTACCAGCAATATCCCAAAATACCGTAACCGTAACTATAACCGATTGCTGCCACTACCATGACGAAGTAATTACAAGGCTAATCACGATGGCCACCGACCGACTTCCCACATCATCGTATGTGCCAGCAATACCCCCGAGATACCGTAACCGTAATTATAAACGATTGATGTCCCTGCCCTGACGAGGATAACTATAAAAGGCAAATATTCTTCACGACTATCACCGATTGAATCTTATCTTCATGTTAGCTATTGTTATATTGTAACCAACTATTTAAATTGTAAATAAATATAAAAGTATATTCTAACCCCTAGAAAGGGTAAATAAATAGTGTAATTACTTAAGGTTTGTGGATCCGTAAGTAAATCCTGGACACGGCTAAGCTACCCAAGCCGACGACAAAACCACGTTACAACATTATCCTCATCAAGGACAACAAGAACTACAATGTCCTCAACAACAACACCTCATCATCAGCATAATCCTTATCAGCAATATCCTCATCAGCAATATCCTCATCAGCAATACCCTCATCAGCAATATCCTCATCAAGAACAAACACAACCACAATAACAAATGTATTGGCAGCAAACCAAATTTGAAGCAACCTCCTATTCCAATACATTGGTATCCAAATACCAACACCAAACACTACCGTGCATGTTCTGGCTTCCACATCGTTTTCAAATGTTTTCTTGTGGGATCGCATGTTAAAACACCTGTTACACCTGTTTAAGTTGAAATTTAGAAAATAAAAATTAATAGCATGTGTACCAGCATCCGAATTTAAATGAAAACAATTTTTAAATGGACGATTTCAAACTTTTAGATTTTTTCGATTTCACTTTTGGCAAAAAAACTCACAACACAACACTCACTTACAACACTGTTAACAAGTGAAAAGTAAACGAGTTTTTTTTTGCCAAAAGTGAAAACGAAAAAATCTAAAATAAAACATATTTCTCTCTTACCAAATTCTATTCGTGCTCTAATAGTCGGACCATCAAATTGTGGAAAGACTAATGTTATGATTAGCTTGCTTGAAATTCTAATGCTCTCAAGTTTGAAAACATCTATTTATACTCAAAATCTCTATCAACCAAAATATGAATACTTAAAGCGATTATTTTCACCAATTAAAGGAATGGGATATTACACATTTACAGATAATGAAAAAGTTATTCCTCCTGACGAAGCTAAAATTAATTCAATTATGATATTTGATGATGTTGCATGTGAAAAGCAGAATAATAGACGTTCATATTTTTGTATTGGGGCGGCATAGGGATGTTGATTCATTCTACTTGTGTCAAACTTATACTAGAATTCCCAAGCATTTAATAAGAGACAATGCAAATATTATTATAATATTTAAGCAAGATGAGACAAATAAGAAGCATGTTTATAGGGATCATGTTGCCAGCGACATGAGTTATGGAAAGTTGCATGAAATTTGTCGAGAGTATTGGAAGGATATATATGAAATTTTGATGATAAGCAAAGATAATGACTTAAAAAATGGTCGCTATAGAAAGAAATTCGACTATTTTATAACAATGTAAATTACTCTGCACAAAAGTAAAACATTAGTACTTAATTTGGCTTTGCCCATAGTACATCTACTTATTTCCTAAAATATTTAACGTGTCGGATCTGATAGCTGATTTGTTACCTGATCTAATACCTGATCTGTTAGCTGATCTAATACCTGACCTGATACCTGATGTGTTGCCTAATAGTTGAAAATGGATGAAAAAGTTTTGAAAGAGCCAATAAAGACAAGAAATGTTTTAAAGAAAAAATTTCGTAGTATAAAAATTAATGAATCAGATACATATGAGCAATTCAAAGATACATTTAAACCTATAATAGATCCTTTAACAGAATTTGTGAAAAGTTCTAAATATAATAAAAGAAGTATTAAGCAGAAAAAGATGAATTTAAAACGAAAGTTTATAAAAAATCAAATTTTCCATTCAACGAATAATCAGTTAAGTTAGAGCCTAGTACTGCAAAGAAGCTCGCTAAAGAAACGTTATGCAAAAAATATCTCACTTAGTGATCAAGCAAATAAGATTGATAAAGTTGATACTGATGATGATGACAATGATGACAACGATGATTTTTACTCTCAATCGGAAACTTTAGAAAATTCAAATAATAATAAGTTATACTGACCTAGAACTCTTAGAAAGTAGGAACGAATTAGACGGCCCACATAAAGATTTTAATAATGAACGGAAGCTTGGCAATAGTAGTATTAAACTTACTGAAGATAAAAATGTGATTGGAAATCAAATATGGGCTTTTACACCAGGTTTATTTTCTTTACTATTTCACAAAATACCAAAACATTACGATAATCATGAATTAGATATATATAAAAAAATTTTAGTAAGCACAAATGCATACAAAAGAGAATATAGACCTGATGTACAAATGAAAAAACTGGATCATATAAATATAAGCATATCAGTAAATTGTTTAAGAAAGAAAGTGAAAAGAACTCATCAACTTCATCATCACTACATGCAATAAAAAGTCCTTACAAGGGTGAGGGTTTGATGAAACTAAACACATACAAACCTAACTATATATACTGGGATGATCCTAATGATTTAGTAGATCGCCTTAGGCTATTGCTAGCATCACATCATGCAGGTCATACTAATCACAATAACGAAATTGTCTCAATTATCGAAGAATTATATGAAGCAAAAATTATAGAATAATATTTATCTACATAAATCATGTCCATCGATAAGTTCGGGCACTATCTTATTGATACAAGTGGTACTGTTTTTCCTAAGCTGCTGGGCTTCGTTATGGATACAAGTAATAACATTGACGTTCAAAACAAAAGAATCAAAAATGTGGTTAAAGCTTTGGAAGAAAATGGCGTTGTTAATATATTAATTCTGCAAAATCAAATTCAAGAGGTTCGAGATGAAATCAACATGAGCTTAAGTCAAAAACTCAATGAAATTCAGGAAAAAATTTCAAGTATGAAACTATTCTTTGAAATAAATTAGAAAAGAAATTGGAAAGATAAATGTGTTAACTTATGGGCATGTAAGAAATATGATGGTCGAAAGTATCCCTTAAAATTCAAAATACGTTAAAAAATAATGACTTGAAAAAGAAATTTAGTAAATGAACTGCATAAGCAAGCATGAAAAAAATTTTCCATGTCGAAGAGTTTTTATGAAAGGAATAGATGATCTTTTGCAAGCTGATTTAGTTGATATGGGGAACTATTCTAAATACAATAGAGATTATCGATTTTTGCTGACCGTAATTGATACATTTTCAAAATTTGCTTAAAAACTTGCAAACAGACGATGGTAAAGACTTTTTCAATAAACACTGGAAAATTGATGAATGAATACAACATTAATCACTACTCAACATATAGCAGAATTAAAGCATCAATAGTAGAACGATTTAACAGAACATTAAAAGGGATGATGTGGAAAGAGTTTAGCTTTAAAGGGTCTTATAACTGGCTCGACATTTACAAAGACTTGATTAATACATATAATAGAAAAATTCATCGTACCATCAAAATGCCACCGATTCAAGTTAACTCTACAAACGAGAAAAAATTATTAAATACGGTATGTAACCGTTTAAAATTTTATGAAAAAGGATATATACCAAATTGGACCACAGAAATTTTCACGATTAAAAAAGTGCAAAATACATATCCAGCTACATACATATTAGAACGATATCGTGGTAATACTATTAAAGGTGGATTCTATGATGAAAAACTTTTAAAAACTAGACATACAAATACATATCTAGTTGAAAAAGTTCTTAAAACTAAAGGAAAGAAGGCATATGTTAAATGGTTAGGATTTTCCAATCAACATAATTCTTGGATCAATAAAAATGAAATATTGTAGTTAAGTTTATATATGTATGTATATATAACTCTATATTTGTATCTAATATATTAAATAAAATATAATTATATATAAACTCTTTTCTTATATAAAGTATTGTATCTAATTTCATTTATTTGTAATCAGACAAGCATAATGTCAATAACACTCTTAGCTCAAACTCATATATAACGTCAAGCAATCTAAGAATAAAATTAGATACACTTATAAAATACTCTTGCAAAGCAAACCACAATTAATGAGATCATTACATAAACAAAATTTGACAAAAGGAAATAAAAAATTTTTGAAGTGTTAATTTAAAGTTGACAAAGAATTGAGTTACATACTAGATGTTCTAGAAAAACCTCAGACGAGAGTATAATTAAAAAGGACTACTGTTCCGTACCTACAATCCATCAACAATAATGATGAGATTCGAATTTGAATACAAAATCAAGACTTATATGTGCTACCCAGCGAAAGCAACATATATGTCGAGGGAGATAATAATAACAGCAAAATATATTCTTTTTTAAATCTGAAATTAAAAAATAATTGAGAAATTTTTAGATTCTTTAATTGAACTTTATGGAATTTTAATCAGAAATAATTCATAGTTAGGCTCAAGTTCAGTGGCTGCACAGAAAAGTATCGGTATTTCCCCCAGCTTAAAGTCTAAGTTTAATTTTTCTTCTCTTCTTTAGAAACTCACATTAATTAATAAAAATATTTCATTCAATAAGAATTGAAATTACTGAACTTGAGCCTAACTATGAATTATTTCTGATTAAAAAATAATTTTCTTGCACATCTCTGTCGAAATTCAATATGAACTTAATGGCATAGAAATTGGTCATACAGTACATTTAGCGATTACAAGCAGCCTAGAAAATTTGTGTCTTTATCACCAACGGAAAGTGTTGGCTTGTACAATGCTGGATGGAACAAATTTGATGATTTGGATATTTCAAAGACACTTTAATTTCTATGTACCACTGAAACTATTTTTATATATATTTTTACACATATACATATTTTTATACATATATACATTTAATCATAAATAACAATTCCGTGCGAGTTTTTCCACTCTTCCCGTTTCTCCAATTATGAATTTGTTTTTTCCCTTTTTTTACCCAAATTCGGGAACAGAAAAACTCCGCGGGAATAGAAGTAGGTACTATGAACGGCGTTGAACTTGCTTTTTTCACTAAAAATCTTTCCCTTGCAAAACAGAAGGGAGTTTACATAAAAACATAGTTCATACACAATTAAAACACAATTTATATACATAAACTTGTAGTTTAAAGTTCTTTTATGTGGAAAAACACAAATAATGCCCACATAGCTAAATCATTTATAAACTTATTTTTACATATTTTTTCAAGTTTTTAATAATTTTGTTTACTCTCACTCAAAAAAAAGGGAAAAACGAAATGTCAACAAACAAGCAAAAAAAAACTTCGTAATGCGGTGACGCCACGTTTTACTCTTTTTTGTTCCCAAAGAATTTATTATTGGAGGAATATTTTCTCGAGAAAATTATTTTCCGTGAGAAAGAAATTCCCAGGGAATATTCATGATTGGGCTGATATATTATTTTTATGTATCTAAGAAATGCACATTTACTTTATCAGGAAAATAACTAAAAATGTATTTTAATATTCTATTCTTAAGCCTACTGTACACGGCATGTAAAAATCCACATGCACATGTAGCTCTGACGCAATTTTGACGTCACCATGAAGCAACATTGGCTACATGTCGTGTACCAGCAATACATGTAAATGGAGAAATTCACATCACTACACATGTGCTGTCTTTGGAAATGTGTCACGACTCAGCAAAATTTGTCATATTTAGATTTTGGAACAAAAATACTATCAATATTTTACGACATGTAGAACTACAACTAATTAAAAAGGTGCAACTAACATGCTGAAAACTCTCGTGACGTCATATCCACATGCGCACACATTTTAAAAAATTATTAGAACACAGGAAATGCCAGATGTGTACTCGGCAGTACACACTCGTTTTTTTATACATACCCATCTGCAATGATCAAATAATTGTAAAAAACATACACAAATATACGCATGAATATAAAGTTGCCTCCCATGATCACGCATCTCTAATTCCCTTTGAGAATCCTAAATATCTTACAATTCAATTTCTCCAACCTTCAAATAAGTTAATTGCTCATAAATTACATATTTTTATTCATCGCTTCAAACTTTTTAAGCATAGGAAAAAATAAATAAAAATCAAACTAAATCAAAACTAACAACAAAAACATGAATAGATTCCCACAAGCATACATAATTTCTTTCTTTCTAAAATACCCTTCCATCTTCACCAGATAAAAAGAAAATTACAAAAAAAACAAGGCAACATTTTCTCTATGCACACTCTCACTTAAAAAATATGGCACTCTTAAACCATAATCCTGCTGCAGCCACTTGACAAACCAAAAAAAATCACACCTCAATTCACAATTAAAAAAACTAAAACTACGAGTATGCACATCGACGGACCAACATCTAACCATTCTTATCTCGCACTTATGCTCACACAACAAAACATCATCATCACATACATATCCATGTACAAACCATCGATTACCCTCGTCACTTCACACCATTGACAACAAAACTAAAACTACGAGTATGCACATCGACGGAACAACATCTAACCATTCTTATCTCACACTTATGCTCACACAACAAAACATCATCATCACATACATATCCATGTACAAACCATCGATTACCCTTGTCACTTCACACCATTGACAACAAAACAAAACATCATCATCATGTACATATCTATGTACAAACCATTGGTAACCTTCGTCACTTCAAACCATTGACTTTAATTACCCAAATTTCCCATAAATTACAAAATTTCGATTTTAATCACCCAAATTTGACAATTTTAATTACTATAGAACCGATAGTTCTATACTACTCTCGTTAGGTCACAAAGAAGTGACTTGCCTCACCCCAGCGATGTCAACTATACCACTTTTGTGGTAGATCTACCTCTTTTGGGTATCTCACTCAACTCTACCACTTTCCGATAAAAATCTACCACTTTTTTTAGTTTTTCAATAATAATGTTAAAGTATAGCTACACGA
Source organism: Tachina fera (assembly GCA_905220375.1). Lineage (NCBI taxonomy): Eukaryota > Metazoa > Arthropoda > Insecta > Diptera > Tachinidae > Tachina > Tachina fera. The sequence continues at coordinate 86,470,659 of LR999965.1, read as the reverse complement.
GTTTTTTTATATAATCCAAGCTAGAAGTTCAACTGAAATAGATTTTAGCAATGTATGTAAATAACGCTGTGTTGACTTCACTATTTAAAACCTGCTACAATCAAAAATATTTCCTTTACTGGGCCAGTTGATAGTTAATTTGTTAAAAAAAATTTGTAGAAACAATCCCCTGCAAGTGTCAAGTGTCTCTATGCCAACAATAAAATTCTAGTAGAAGTTACATTGTCTACAATTTCTCATCCATTCGTCAGTATAAAAGAAATAGGGAAAACAGATGTGGTGTATTTCTGGTGGTTTTGCAACAACTTGTCAACATACATAAATGTGTATGTACGTAAGGTATAGAAATGTACCAGTAAATGTCTGGTTGGTATGTCTGCATGTTCCCATAAAAACCATGAATTCACTACCTAGTCAATTGTTTTAGTATTACTAGTAGATTTTCAATGACAAGCACATGCTAAATGTCAATAGCAAAAAGTATTGTATGGGGGATAATTGTAGACAAAGTCAAAAGCGACTTATTACATTTTCAGCATCGACATTTCCTTCAGGGTCTTTATTGATGCTCTGCAAATAAAACTACACATCAGCGCTAGCGCTGATATACATATCGTGTAAGCGCAGCTTAAAGCTGCAGATGAGTATTAGAAATTATTTTAGGATAATTTCATTCCTTTAAATATGAGAATAATAAAAATTTAAATATTATTTAAAATCATAAATTTCCTTATGAAATATTTCTTATGGAAACGAAAGGTTAAAAATTTTTTAATGTGTTTAAAATACCATAAAACATAAGTGTTCCTTATCTACCTCTTTTTAAAATAATATTTGTTTGAAACTACCTCTTTTTCACATCGAATCTACCTCTAAGAAAGATTTTGGGTTGGGATCACTGCCTCACCCACATGTGCAGACAATCAATCGTGTTAAGTGGCTGGTGTTCAAAAAATATCTCAGTAGTCATTATAGGGAAAACATTAAGCTAAAAACATGCGAAGATGTTTAATTTAACATTGCCAAACTTAACGAAAATATTAAACAGGCTGCTGAACATGCCATTGCGCAGAATAAGTTTAATACAATTTATTCTACGGATATTAAACTTCTCATATGTGAAAAAAGAAGAGTCAGAACGGAATGGCAACATCACGGACCACCCAAACATCAAATTAGATTTTAAGAGTGCAATAAACGACTTCAAGAGTAAAGTAAGTATTTACCCCAAACACGTGTACTGGTTTCGTTGATTTGCCGAGTGATGTTTCTCTACCCCCCTACCCTTAAAATTTAAGACGCGTGATTTCAAAAACTAATTACTGAGCTTAACCCGAAGTATTGATGGAATTAGTAACCAGATGCTGATGAAGTTGCCTCGTAATGCAAATAGAATCCTTTTATTAATTTTTAATGCCGTTTTACGACTGGAGTAGTATCCGCACAGCTTGGAGATTGCCAAGGCTAAAATGATTCCAAAGGGCAAAGATCTTAGCAAGGCTGAGTCATATAAGTCAATAAGCTTACTGTCAACAATGTCAAAGCTCTTTGAAAAGTTAATCATAATAAAATTATCCACAATTCTAACTGATAATGGGTGAATACCGGACCATCAATTTGGCCTTACACGTCAGCATAGCACCATTGAACAAACTCGTAGATTAGTTCAATTTATAAGACGAATATTTGTAGAAAAGAAGTATCGTTCTGCCGCTTTTATTAATGTTTCTCAGGCATTTAATAATGTGTTGCAAGAGGGCATAATTTTAAAATTGAAGACATACCTAGCAGTACACATTCTAAATATTTTGGAAAGTTACATTCTTGTCCGGAAGTTCAATGTTGTGGAAGCAGACTTTATGAGTATGCTTGAAACTATCGCATCGATGTGCCACAGGGGAGTATACTAGGGCCAGTTTTGTATTTCATTTATAGTTGTGATATGCCTGTGAGCACACTTCTAAATTTGCCGATGATGCAGCCTGCCTTAGTATGCATGAATACCCTTACGAGGCATCCCGAAATCTTCAGGAACATATTACTAAGCTGAAACTATATTAAACTTATGGAGAATTAAGGTAAACGAACAAAAGTGTATTCAAGTAACATTTACCTTACGAAGAACTACTTGTTCCGCCATTTGGATCAACAATCAAGTTGTTCCCCAACATTGATATTTAAATATCTTTGTATACACTAGAACTAAAACAAAAGCTATGAAAGAGTGACCAGTTTTGAATTGTTTTCAAAAGCGAATATTTTTTGTAGTGGTGATCGTACAACAGTTGAATCGACAGTTGTGTCGAGTGTGCAATATTTTTATTGTAAAATTCATAGTATACAATACTTCATTTCATTTACTCAAAATTTCATAATATATTAAGTGATTATAAAACTTTTTACAATTATATCCATTGTGAAAAATATGTATTTGGGGTTTCAAATGGTACTCATAAATTAAAACGTTTTAAATTAAAAAACGAAAAACTATGACTGCTATGAGCAAACCCTCATAATTTAAAATTATAATTTTTTTTAATACATGTATTTATTTATTGTATCTTCAAATATGAACGAACAATAAGTATTCAAATCTTAAATCTAAAATATAATTATTAGGACCGATCACTGTCGGATATAAAATTTTTAGTAGTTATAAATAATACACAAGTAGTGATAATCCAAAAAAGAAAAAAATGTATAAAAAAGTATAAAAAAAGTAATTTCAAGAAATCCCATCTGGAGTGTTGAGTAATACAGCCCTTGTGTCCCTCTTTTTTAAGCTGATGTGTCCAGTAAAGTACAAAATATTACGAGCAAGCGGATTAGGATGTGACTCGAGTTTTGTTAAATATTTGCCTGCGTATTTTGCAATTTCTTCAATCACTAGTGGCATATTTAAATCACGATGGATATTGGAATTTTTTATGTACCATGGAGCCGATGTTATTAACCGTAAAATTTTGTTTTGCCTTCGTTGGATTCTCTCTACATTGGAAGCTGAAGCAGTGCCTTATAACTGGATACCGTAACACCATATTGGCTACAAAAGCGACTTGTATAATAAAAGTTTGCAGTCTAGGCTGAGTGTTGAATTTCTGCCAATCAACCAGTGTATTTGAGATAACTTAACTTTCATCTGAGTTAGCTTAAAATCAATATGATGTTTCCATGTAAGCCTTCGATCAAGGTGTATACCAAGGAATTTCACTTTTGAATGTTGAGGAATATTTTGATTATTGATTCGAATTGGAGAACAAGTATCTCTTCTTAGGGTAAACGTTATATGGAGACACTTGCTCATTTACCTTAATTCTCCATAAGTTCAACCACATTTCCAATTGTGTAATATGTTCCTGTAGATATCGGGAAGCCTCGTGAGGGTTTTCATGCATACTCAGGCAGGCTGTATCATCAGCAAACGTAGATGTATGGATATTGCTGCTCAAAGGCATATCACAAGTATAAATCAAATACAAAACTGGCCCCAGTATGCTCCCCTGTGGCACACCGGATGATATAGATTCGGGCACACTCATGAATTCTCCTTCCAAAACCGTTAACTTTCTAATAAATTCACTAAATTTATTGGTAGATATGATTTTAATTTTAAAATTAGGCCTTCATGCCACACTTTATCAAATGCCTGAGAAACGTCAATAAACAGGGCAGAACAATACTTCTTTTCCTTAAATTTTTTTCTTATAAATTGAACCAATCTATGAGTTTGTTCAATGGTGCTATGCTGACTTCTAAAACCAAATTGATGGTCTGGGATGCACCCACTATCAGTTAAAATTGGGGACAATTTTGTCATGAGCAGCTTTTCGAAGAGTTTTGACATAGTTGACAGCAAACTTATTGGCCTATATGACTCAGCTTTAGTAAGATCTTTGCCCGGCTTTGGAATCATTTAGATTTTTTGCAAGCTTCCAGAGTTGTGGATAATACTACAGTCGTAATATGGCATTAGAAATAAACAGCAAGATTCTTATTGCAATATGCAGCAAGTTCACCAGCATCTTGTTACTAATTCCATCAATACCTGGAGCTTTCTTTGGCTTGAGTTCAGCAATTACTTTATGTACATCACGCATCTTAAACTTTAAGGCTCGAGGGGGTAGAGCAACTACACTCGGCAAATCAGCAACACCAGTACATGTATTTGGGGTAAATACGGATTTTAAATGCTCAGCAAATATTTTACATTTTTCCGTATCGCTTCATGCCCATCCTCCGGTAGATGTGCGCAGAGGTGGCTAAACTCAACGGGTGTTTTAAGCTTTCTAGCAGCGCGCCACAAAGAGTAATTAGATGTTGGTGTGACATCAAGACCTTCCAAATAATTTTTAAGAGATGCAGTTTTTTCAGATGCAAGCAACTCTTGAAGTCGTTTAGAACATTCTTTAAGTCTGAGTTTATGTTGGGGTGATCTATGCTGTTGCCATTCCCTTCTAGCTCTTCTTTTTTAACACACGAGATGTTCAATAACCGTGGAATACATTTTATTAAACCCAGACTGCGGATGGGAGGTAGTGGCATGTTCAGCAGCCTGTTTAATAATTTCGTTAAGATTGGCAATGTTAGTTTCAATGGCCTTGGGTGTTCTTAACGCAATGTTTTCCGTGCAATGACTACTAATATATTTTTTTAAATCCCAGCCAAGTGACACGATTGATCATCTTCATATATGGGTGAGGTAAGTCATTTCTTAGTGGGTTACAAATTGTAACGATAGTGCGGGAGTGATCGGAGGAGAGATCTAGAGAAATTTCAACATTAATTAAATCCCTAGAAATATTTTTCATGACGCCAAAATCAATAACATCCGGAATTTTTCGTACGTCATTAGGCCAATAAGTGGGCTCCCCACTCGAAATAACATCTAAGCCCATTTTTGAAATTGTATTAAACAAAGCTCGACCTCTAGGTGTTACAAGGTGCGACCCCCAGTACGTATGCTTTGCATTGTAGTCTCCAGCTGCCATGAAACAAGATCCCACCGATTTTTTAGAACTTCTCATACTGATCTTCGGTAACTGAAAATCTGGGAGGTGAGTAAATTGATCATATCACGTAATTATAACAAAAATGTTCTAGAAAAATATTCGTAGCTTACATATATTCTTCACTAACGTTGTCAAGGATATAGTGCTTGAGTCTTGACTCAATTAAAATTGCAGATCCACCACATGCTCTCCCTCTAGGATCCTTTGTATCATGCATAGTGTAGCCATTTATTTTGAAAAAGCTTCTCGAAGTCAAATGTGTCTCAGAGACCAACATTATATCAATATTTTTTTCCGTAAGGAAGTGCTCAAGTTCATTTTTATATTGGCGAATGCCTTTTGCGTTCCAGAAACATATTTTTAACGTGTTCATGGCTTGTTAATTAATGCTTGAAGCAGTGTATTCTGCATTCGTAACATTTCTTGCATCATGGTAGTCATATTTGTTGTAAAATTATTTACAGTTTGCACCAAATTGTTAATAGTAGCTTCAAGGCGACTAAAGTTAAAGCTTGAGTTTGCATTCGTTAAATTATTTGGAGGTGGAACATTTTGTGCGGGAATAGAATTTGTTTTATCAGCATCGGCATACGATACACGGGAAGTAACTGGTTGGCTCATTTGCGGAGTAAGCGTTTGCTGATTGAGATGGATCTAATTTGGGTTTTCGCCTGTTTGACAAAAGAGTACACAGGACAACCTTTGTAGTTAGCTAGTGTGATTACCTCCTCAATTACTGCATTTTTTATCACTTTGATCTTTTGGCTTATTGCAACTAGCAGTGCCGTGTAATTCGACGCACACAACACAAACAGTGGGTAATTTACAGTATGTTTTTGTGTGGCCATATTCTTGGCAATTATGGCACTGTACGGGACCTGATCGCTTATGTGGCTCTTCAACTGTGATTTTTCGGTATAAGAGGTATTTTAGGCTATAAATTGGGTGTGTCTCGTTTTTTTTTCAGCTGTATATCGTTCGGCTCCAATTCAACACGAAATAGAGGCTGGGGGATCTTCTCCCTATTGATTATGTTGGTAACATTTTTTACCTTAAATCCTTGTATCATGAGTGCATCTTTTACTTCTTCGGGATTAACATAAGAGTCAATACCCTTCAATACGATCTGCATACCTTTGGCACTCTTAAGCTGGTACGTATAAAAACTTGTTTTATTTTTTTCGAATTCAGTCACTATTTTGCGGAAATCTTTTTCTTCGTGTACTTGCATTTTAGTTTCGTCAATGTTACCACGCTTTATTGGAATAACATGAAATGCGTTTTCACCAATGGCCGAGAATAATTTTTTAATTAGGGCGTTAGAATTTTTCTCTCTCAAATATATAGGTTGTGGCTAAAAAGAGTTTTGCGATGATGTATCGGGCTTGTCGTCGGTGACTTGCAATAAAGAAAAACGATTTTGACGATTGGTAGATGATGCTCTATTATCCCTAGACATCTTTGGAGCAGATGAAATTTTTGAAGAATTCGGGCTTCGTCCACGCTTTACCATGGTTATGTATCTGTCCATTCCGACTTGTACCTTGGGTTTTGAGCTACTTTTATCTGTAGTGATAACTTTATTAAGTGATGAACACGAGCCTTGAGGGATGATATTACTCACTTATATGAAGAAGTACTAGGCAACTGTAATGTTAATGAATCAATATTTGGCATTGGACAAAGTGAAGTTGATCGCTGACGAAAAATTGGATTTGCCGTTAAAAGAATACTTTCATTCGATTTATTATTTCTATTGTTTTCATTAAGAGCTTCAGAACTCACAGTAAAATAGGCATTTCTGCCGTTAGAACTCACTTCAAAAATTTTTGTATTTGAGGTACTCATATAAAGTATTTCTCAAGGGCACTTTTTTTGTTTGCGGTTTTTTTTGTTTTTTTTTACTTTATGATTGTTTGTTTGTTTTTGAGGTACTCGTATAGAGTATTCCTCAATGTCGCTGTTTATGTTTTTTTATTTGGGGGTTTTTTTGTTTATGTTATTTCCACTATGTAAAAATATTAGGAAATCACATAAAGCTTATGTATTAAAGTCAGTATGTACCTATTACGAATAATATGCACTACGAATATTTTTTTGTATAATTTTTTGTTTGTTTAATAAGAATGTAAGAAAAATTCCGCTAATCGGCTATTCACTATGAAGGTACAACGAGAACTCACAATTATAAATGTTGTACTTATTTGTATTTTGGTTTTAGCACCATTTTACACTGCTTACTCCCTCTCTCTCTCAGTTCCTTTGGTAAATTCTCACGAATTTCTACAGGTAGTTATGACAAACAATAAACATAGCTGAGAAAGTCTTATTACTTTATGACCTTTTTGTTTGAGCCATAACAAATTTTTTTTTTTTAAATATGTTAAAATGTTAAGACATTATGATACTTAGGACACTTAAGACACCCTTCTGAATACCCCATTTTTATTTTATTATCTATTTATTTTATTTTTTAGTATTAAATTAATAAATTATACAACTTAGAACAGTATCGCATGCGAACTAACACGCGTTGTTTGTTTATTTCTTTTACACATACACATATTTTTACACTTGTGTGCTCATTAACGCCCGCCCAAAAAAAAACGTGTTTTAAGTTTGTAGTGTCTCTCTATGTTACAAGTCGGAGTATCTATTTAGATTTAAGGCTCCATTACCCGACTGTAGAAATCGCAGATGTAAGGTAAATGTCAAATGTGATGTAAATGTAAACGTTTGTACGATTATAGAATGCCTAAAAACGTGTCACTTACTTTGTGCCCAGCAAACACGCATTTTTGATTTAAAATTGCGAGTTATTTGAAGTCAAACGTGAAAATTCATATACATACATACATTTGTAAGTATGTATAATATTTAAATTCGTCGAATTCATTTTAATTGAAATGTATACATATATACTTATGTGAACATAGGTATGCATTAGAGCTTATAAGTAAATAATATAATTGCATATAAAATAGTAATGTTTTCATTAATCAAAAATTTTTTTTAATAATTTCCCTGAAACTATTCTAATCTACTTTCTTCTGATTGCAAGTTTTAGCCTGTTAGAAAAAACTAATTGTGAGTTTTTGAAATAAGTCACCTTTTAGAACGAAAATGCCTACTAGGCGCATTTTTAAAAATTATTATAATTTTATTTAAATGAACTCAATTATAATAATTTTAATAGCAGCTGTAACGCTCAAGTCTCTAACCGTAATATTTGTCGTTGTACATTACCAGAACAGATTTTGAGCAACTTCTTCGGAAAGACGAAGTACTTGGCTCCTTAATTTCCAAGAATGTCTTTGCTTGCAGTAGCACCTGAATCACATAAAAAACTTATTATATCTACACTTTTTCGTTATCCTTTATCCTTTTCTTATTAATGTTCGTACCTACTTATAATAATTTTTTTACTCACAAACAATATACATATGCATACCTGTGTGCAATTTTTAACAAGAGCACAAACATAGGACTTTTTGTTTGCTGGGTGTTTATCAGTAAAAAAAAATCAAATAAAATACAAAACAAATAAAATACAAAAAATTGATGGGAGTTCAATATCCATCTTCGTTAGAAAACTAAATTTATTAAAAATACCATGTACGTATACAAATTTAGCAAAAATGATCAAAAGACACAAAAGTACCACCATAGGGCTAATGTGCCACATTCCCATTCAATATACACACAACCCATCACTGTCTACAAATCTCACGTAACCTCGTCATGAAATTCTATTTTCTGCAGGTTCAGACGTTACATTTCAGTCAGGTAAGCATTTGCATAGCTTTTCATGCAACAGATTCAATCAGCTGACACATTTACATTCACGACCCTTTTCACAATGTATGGTTAACAGTTAACGTGAACTTTAACTGACAGTTCTTCATACAAAACTTGCCGTTAAAGTCCCTGTTATCTTTTAACCATACATTGGGAAAAGGTACGTTACAGTTCTACATTTACAGTCGGTTAATTCTGCCTTTAGTTTTTTCTGTTTGAGAGGTGACTCGATCGAGAGGGTTCATAGCTAAAGAAAATCGGTCCAGCCGTTTAGATGATATCACATATTCGGGGGTTTTTAAAAGTTTTTTTTATTTTGCAATTGTCATTCGGTTTGTACTAGTGAAATATGCTTCGACATTATAATAACTAATGCCCTTGCTTGGCAGATAAACAAATGCTTTGCATACTTTTGCTATAAGAGAATACCAAGAATAGGTGTGTTCCACAAGATTTCGCATGATACAATTACACTAGGTACATGCAAAAGCCCAGCCAGCATACAATTGTCAAAGTTTGTTTACAAGCTGCAAAAATGTTAGTGTATGTGAGTGAATAAAATGATTACAGTGTTGCCAATGAATTTACACATGGCTGTGTCTCCAATTACACATTGAAGAAAATTACACTACACATTTCTTGTGTAGGTTAAAATTAAAACAAAAATAAATAAACATTTAAGAAATCTATTATTCGATATATTGTCATAAATTTCAAATTAAAAAATAAATAAAAATAGAACCCAAAGTAGAATTACACACAGATTATACAAGAATTTAATTACATGGCCTACACATGTGAGTAGAAATTACACACTTTAACTACACCCAGATTGGCAACACTGAATAACTATAATCATTCAGGAATGCCGCGTCTGCAATTGTACTTTAGTTACCCTGTAACTGTTATAAACAAAAGACATTTGTTTCTGACAATTTTTCATTTGTTTATACCAACAAAATACATATATTTTTTGGTGTTGTATTTTTGTTGTAGTTGTGTTTATCTAGTATAATTGTATCATGAGATTTCGTACAAGTTCGTACTAATGAGAGAAAAAAGAAAATTACTCTCTGAATATGCAAAAGTTATCCAAAATTGCTGGAACGCAAACAACCATAATTGCACATCTTGAAATACTAATGTTGCTTACTTTTTACATTAAATTTAATTTAAATGATTTTAATCGCTTCAAACGCATAAAATTATAAAAAACAAAAATTTTGCACCATTGCCAACAGCTGTAAAAAGTAAATGAAAAAAAATCTCCAAAAAAGTAGAAGCAATTAATTAAAAAATTATACAAAGCCTTTTTTATATTAAAGAAATGGAGAAATATGCACGAATGTGCTTACAACTTTAAATTTGTTCAAAAAACCTTCCATTTTGCTTTTTAATAAATTTGAATGTTAAAACTTTTTTCCTATATTTGCAAATTTTCTGGGAAAAAAATTGCTATCTGGAACGCTTTTGAATAACTTTGTACTAGTTTGGACTGTTTTGTTATGCATATGGAACATACCTAATGATAAACTACAAGATTACGCAATACGAAGATTTTACCGTTAGACTTGACGTCACACGTCTATTGTAAGAGTTGTAATAAAGGCTGGGAAAAATCGAATGAAAGACTTAAGCTATGTACAGACGATTGTCAGATCTTACAATATTGTCAGATCTGGCAATGTGCTGACAATGTACTGGCAATCGAATATTGCCAGTACAATACTCCTTGTCAGTTCACACGGTTGTAAGAAAATCTTACAATTTATTTCCAGACGGTTGTATGGAAATTAATTCATCTGACAAAATCGTCAGTCGAAAAATTGTCAGTTCACACGCGACTTTATTTTATTTTCTCTACAAAAATGTTTCTTATTTATTGAGAGTTTCTTTTAATTTTTGAAATTCAACTTTTTTTTATTAATTTTAACAAAGCGCTTAATTTTGAATTTTATTAGTTATTTAATATTGACTTAAATTAAGTTTAGTGACATAAATCCAAAATTATTAAAAATTGGATATCCGATAGAAAATTAAAAAATAAAACGAATAACAAAAATTAAAAATTTTATAAACCCCCGAATATATCTAGAGAAGATGCGATATCTTCTAAACGGCTGGACCGATTTTCTTAAAAAATGGCTAAGAACCCTCTCGATCAAGTCACCTTTCAAACAAAAAACTAAATCAAAATCGGTCCAGCCGTTTGGTCTGTACGTGGGCAAGGACAGACACACACTACAAACTTATAACTGCACCGTGTCGGGAAACACCGTGGTGAAGAAAATTCTTAAATCCGGCCGAAGGCCGGCAGTGCAGCCAATCGTTATTAGGCAGGAAAACTTTTAACGTTTTTGTAATATTATTTCTTTTTTCTGTTATTGACATAGAATATTTTTAACTGCTGAATTTTTCAAGTGCCGCCGATAGTCAATGAATTTTCATTGAACAGCGGTTTTGTATTACACATTTTATTTGAAGTGTGATGGTCTGAACACAATATGTGATTTTACGTTAGATTTTTGACAGTCGCAGCGAATGTATTTAGATTTCTGTATCGTAAAATGTGATGAAAGTATTAATACTTGTATAATAGTCTGAACGGGGCTTTAACTTGATTTGTTCCAATTCCACCATGTAATCACAATTTCATACTAGAACTTCAAAGCCCCATAACTCGGAAAATAAGGCTCGTCGCCAATTTTTTATTAAAGTTTTTCTTTTTATTTTCTATCGGATACCAAATTTTTATCAATTTTGGAGCTATGTCACTAAACTTAATTTGTTCCAAAAATAATAAATTAAATAAAAAACATAATTGTTCGAAATTTCTTACAAATACAATAATTTTTTGAAAAAAACGTTAACCTTAAAGATCTCAAATATAATGTAAACGGTTGTATTGAATTTTTAGAAAACTGGTTTTAAACATTTTTATACAAGCACAAAATGTTCGGCCATCGAGGATCTGATCTCTGACAAAACATTGACATTAGCGGTCTTCGGTAAGCAATATATTTCAATATCATACCATTTGCATGACTTATGAATATCCCCAGTAACATTACGACCACAGTGAAATTTGTTGTGTCAACACAAGCAATGAAGACGTCAAATTTGAATGAAGACATCAAATTGCTTGTGTTCAAAAATATATCTAGAGGTGGCGAACACGTACATTCAAATATATTTGCATCTATATGCATATATATACTTAAATTATCCTTTATTAGATCTTTTGCTAATTTTAAATTAAAATTCTATTTATTTTATCTAAAACATTTTTTCTTACTGTTTTGTTACTTGCGGTCTCCACCTAAATAAAATGCCTAACTTGAACATAAACTTCAAGTAAAGGTTAACAGCCGTATTCATAAAAAAGTAGATTGAGGTTTAAAAATCATATTAGTTAAAACACATTTTAAGGCTAAATAACGGTTTTAAATATTGGTATTCATAATCAGTGTTTTAACTAATAATCAATTAACTTTTTTTTTTAAATATCGTGGCAACACTTGCATCCTAGTTCTGCTAAACAACGATTATTAATTCACAAAGTACTCGTATCTGTATTTGTTTTTTGTCAATTTTTGGAAAAATATTGATTTTATAAAATAAAAAATGTGTTCCAACTCGTATGTAATTAAAAAAATAAGAAGAGTGTACTCGAATCTTTGTTAAAAGTGCTTTTTATATGATTCTTTTTATTTCAGATTAAGTAGCACTAGAATAACGAATTTTATTTTAGTTAATTTTAATTATTATTTTTCGAACTTAATTTGTTTCTATATTTATGATTTGAACGGGCTAAAGTTCGTATCGCTTTTTAAGCCAAATTACATGTGATAATTATTAATGAAAAAGTTTGTCTTAAGTAGAACAAAAATAAGCAAATTAACTAACATGCGCATAATTAGTAAAGAATAAACGACAATGGTAAGTCTGTTGTAAATTATAGATGATAAATTTGGGCTTTCATTACAAAACACGTTTCAGCAAAATTGAAATACGATGAATCAAAACAATTCACGTATTCCATTTGCAAGAAAGTTTCGTATATAAGGCAGAAATTTACATCAACTGACACCACACACAGGGGACCAACACAGAAGAACGCTGATGATGAAGGTTTAGTAGCCTTCGAAAACGGCTGGCTGTTCCGTTCAACTATGTGTTGTCAGAATATTTGTAACTAACTTTGATGAATTTTATTTTATTTTTTGTGAGTTTTTATACATCACTATAATTATTATTTTATTTTTTGTTCACACATTGAGAAAAGACGAAATGGCAAAGGAAAGCTGATCGCTTTTTTCTGTTAAATATTTATTTAGACTCCATTTGAAATTTCGGCATGAGTTTCTATAAAAATACAATTACATTATCTTCTTCTAAATAACACTCTCATATGCATGCATTTACATAAGTACATATATACATACCTACAGGCAAAACTAAAAATTTAAACAAACACGAAGCAAAGATACAACAACGTCATCTTAAAATTGGTTTAAACATGGGGGCAGTCAATTTTAAAATTTGCTGATTTACGCAAAGTTTAAACCCCGGTTTTTAAGCTAAAAATCTATTATGAATACAATTTTAGCGAATATTGCTTAAACAACTTATGAAATGCTGTTTAAAATTTTTATGAATACGGATGTAAGTGATGAGTGCTCAATTTAATGCTTTTTTAAGTTTTAACATTATTGTTAGTGCATGTGTTTCAACAATTCAGTTATAACTTATAGCCTGTTTGTAGAACACGACAAGTGCGACTCACGACGTGCCATTTCATGGACGACTACGTAATGAAAAGCGTTAGTATAACGCGACTCGACTTTTTCGTGCAGCTTACGTTAACTCGCCTTTATGTCCAATATGTACTAAATCGTAGTGTTGCCAACATGTTAAAAAATTACTGTTGTTCAAATTTGTTCATATAAAATTGCTTTTTTAACTTAAAAAAACGGATAAATAAATTGAAACACAACTGACAAGAGAATTAAAAATTATTTTATTTTTGGCTCCTCTCTGCCTTCGATTTTTTAATTAACTTTAATTCAATTCTTTTGAAAAATACAACAAATGTATTCGCGTTTCGGTCGGTGTTAAACGTGTGGTGTATTATGTCATTAAAGGGCCACTCAGACTATTATACATGTATAAAGACTCATCATACTTTACGAAAAAAAATCTAGACATTTATTTCGACTGTCAAAAAATCTAACGTAAAGTGACATTTTGTATTCACACCATCATACCTCAAATTACACTAAAAGCAGAAGTAGAAAGCAAACCATTGAAAATAGCTTTTGTTTTTGTTATTTAAAAAATACTTAATTTCATCGGCATCGGCGTCGAAACAGGCGACTTAGTAGTTTGGATGTTGTAATAATGCAACTCTGATCAGATGAAAAGTATTTTCGTTTAGAAAATTTTCAAAAAATGGTCAAGTATTATGGGATGTCAAAATTTTATCGTATTATTTACCATTCGTTATGACATTTTGTATTCACAATATCGCACTTGCACGTATTACTTGAGTTTTTGACATGTATTAATACAAAGTATAATAGTCTGAGTGGCCATTTAGGTACATGTGAATCCTGAAAAAACTGGTGTTATACAAGGTGTTAAACACCCTGTGGAAGAAGCGGTAAAGATTTTGCAAATTAAATTGTTGGTGTTTCCATTGGACCAACTCAGTCTCTGCATCTATGCATTGGTCATTGATGCTGATCGCAGCATGTCGATATTTCTGCAAACCGCTCAAAAGAATGCTGCCGAAAACCCCGTTGTTCTTAGTGCTGATTTGCATTTATACACTCCCCACAGTTTGTGTTTAAACACTCCCCGTTATGGTATCCTGGCGAATATCATAAAAAGGTATTTAAAGAAAGTAACTGCTGGTGACTGTATTGTTACAAAACTACGCGTTGAAATTATTTCTGCAGAGGATCCTGCGGTTGGCAAAGATGGAGCCTTAGTACCCGATGTTAAAACACTGGTAAATAAGCTTACGGAAGGCAGTCACTGTTAACCAGCACTTCCAATAATTTTATTTGTGTATATATTGTAAAAAATTTATATTTATTCTTTTTGATTGGGCCTTTCAATTTGTTTTGCTCTAATAAAATACTATTCTAATAAAAAAATGCATTTTCCTTTAAAATTTGTGTTGTTATTTGATGAATAAAAAGTGTGATTTTTTCTTAAAATAGGTAAAATAGGCAAAATTCACAGTCGTGTTCTAAAACGTCAAAAAAATATATAATGCTGACATGTTAGCGCTTTTTACTGACGAGTCTTGTTCTACAAACAGGCTATTAAAGTTACAACAAAATATCATGTAAGGGGAGATGTAGAGTTAAAAAAAATAATATAATATTAATTTGAGAGCATGCATTAAGTGATTATTCTTCAGTGGGGTATAACTATGTAGCAAGTCCAATACAGTATCAGGTGAACTCATCGCTACTACAATTTTACAACACAAAAAACAACATGTAGTTTGCTGTGCTATAAAACCAAACTATCAGAAGATTTCCAAGCAAATTTTGATATTTTGATTAAAATTTTTCAAATTGGCATCAACAGCTGATAATCAGCCGGGCTGAAGAGGTCACCTGATACTGAAACGCCTTGGCTATGTAGCAACTTTTCCATCTCTGATTTGTATTATCGCCATATTAAGTTTGTCGATAATAAACCACCCTACAGGAAGGCTACCAGTCAATTGACTAGTCATTTGACTAGTAGCGACGAACAAAACTTCGGTCACTGGCCCCAGTTAGTTTATTAGGGGCTTGGTGAAAAAAATTACCAAAACATTTGTGTACGTGTGATTTTTTCTCTCTCTCTAACTTATTAATTTCACTTAATTAAAGCACATATATCTGAACTGCTTACTCTCCTACGTTTTTGCCAGTCACATATTACATAAGCATTGGTGAACTATGACTAGTCAATGGTTACAAGGCAACTAGTCACCTATTACTAGTCAATATTTACCTAGAAACTGGTAAAATGTAACTTTTAAATAAAATACATAATTTATAATACTTTTTCTTTAATTTTATTTGCTTTTTATTACAAAAATAACTCTAAAATACATAAGTAAATAGCATTTAAAACCAAAAATATAAATATATAAAATCACCAAATAACTTAATGGTATATAGCCACAGAGGTCTACTTTGTGATATAGCCCTCACATCTTTTCATCTCCAACGCACCTTGCTCTCTACAAATATCTAAAATTTAGAAAATAAATATACATATTAAATTGAACTTTGTGTGTATCTTTTAAGCACTATTTTACTTATCTTTTTCATTACTTTTATAAACTTTCACAGAATGCATGAATTGCGCCTTCTTCACAACGCAGTTTCCCCTTTCCAAATATTTAAAAATTGGAAAACAAACGAATACATACATACATACATATGCATGTATATTTTTAATTACACTGTATAAAATTTCTTTTATTCATTATTGTTTTATCTTACTTTTTCACAAACACCATAATTTTTTTAACACTTTTATGCATTTAAATTTTAAAAACCGAACGAACTATAAATTATTTTCAGTAAAATTCAATATTTTAAAAATTTTGACATATGTACATTAGATGTTCCACTCTAGCATATATGTTAGAGTAGAGCAACTATAATAAATGTTGAATTGAATGAAAAATTGTTGTAAATGTGTTAGTAAAAAAATGTTGTTTGCGTGGTTTCTGTGGTTTCAGTCATTCATTTCTTGTAGGGCAGTGACCTGCGCCGAGCAATTTTGTCGGAGGCGGCGGCTCCTGAAAAATTGTTCGGCGTCTCATGAAAAATTGTTCGGCGACGGCTGAAATTCAGCTGGGTCGGTTGGTCCGGCTTCACAATTGTGTCAAAGTAAATACACAGTATTTTTTAAACTGATTTAATCAGCGTTACCAAGTTCCAAGGCACATTTTATATGCCTTGCCAAGTTCTTTTCATTTTAAAAATAACCAGTCCAGTAAAATCATGATAAAATTTAATTTTTTTTTTTGTTATATAATAATTTTCCTGCGATCTTTTTCGTTTTGTTTGCGATATAAAATCAGGATGTGGCAATGCTGACTATATAAGCTTTTCCCTAAAATTACCGGTTGAATTTTTTGGGAAAAGCTTATATAAGTCCCGGTCCAGACTTGCAATTTTTGTTGCAGCAAGGAATATGTGCAAAGCAAGGAATATGTGCAAATTTTGATCGATATACATATGTATGTATATGCATATACATATGTATGTATATACGGCAAAGCTTTCCACTTTTATTTGCTAATAAAGCCGTGTTCAAACTATTATACTTTGTATATATACTTTTCAAAAATTCAAATAATACGGCAAGTGTGATAGTCTGAACGCAAAGTGGCAAATAAAACTATAAAAAATTTGACATCTCATAAGACTTTTTCGTTTTTCGTTTGTAGAAAATTTTCTAAACGATAATACAAATTTTCAAATTTCTAAGTCGGCTGTTTCGCCGCTGATAGCTTGTCGTCAAATATGTAATATTTTATCATATGTATATCGGCTCAAAATTTTGAATAAGTGAATCGTGTGGAAATTTATTTCGTTGAATAAGTTTTTATCGTTTTTGTAATATCTTTTCTTAAATTTTTTCTGTTATTTACATAGAATATTTTTAAGTGCTGATATTTTTCAAGTGCCGGCACGTCCCCACCTAGATGAAACAGCTTTGCAGCCGCTTGTCAATGAATAGCACTGACATTTTCATTGAACAGCTTTTTTGTTTTCTGCTTGTATTACACATTTTATTTGTAAAGCGATGGTCTGAACACAATATGTGATTTTATGGTAGATTTTTTGACAGGCGCAACTAATGTATTTAGATTTCGGTATCGTAAAATATAATGAAAGTATTAATACTTGTATAATAGTCTGAACAGGGCTTAAGAAGTGCTTATAAACGGAATATATGTTCATTGCATAGAAAATTTTAAAGCAAATTTGCATTAAAATTTAAAAGTGGTAATGTATTAGTCAAAAAACTTAAAATATTTACTATTAACATAAAAACACATACCACGAATATTGTTATTTACATATAAACTGTTTTAAACACTAGCAGCCGTATTCATAAAAAAGTAGATTGAGGTTTAAATACCATATTAGTTAAAAAACATTTTAAGACTAAATAAGATTTTCTAAATATTGGTATTCATAATTTTAACTAAAAATCCATTAACTTGTTTTTTTTAAATATCGTGGCAACACTGTATTATCTATTTGTCACTTGCATCCTAGTTCTGCTAAACAACGATTATTAGTTCAAAAAGTACTCGTATATGTATTTAAAGATTTCACAGCGAATCTTTGTTAAAAGTGCTTTTTATCTGATTCTTTTAATTGCAGATTAAGAAGCACTAGAATAACGAGTTTTATTTTATTTCTTGTGAATTTTTATACATCACTATAATTATAATTTTTTGTTTGTTTATTTTTTAATTGAGAAAAGATAAAATGGGAATGGAAACCGGTAAATATTTATTTTAGTCCATTTGAATTTCGGCATGAGTCTAAAAAAATTTAATTCCATTTTCTTATTGTAAATAACACTCATACATACTGGCAAAACTAAAAATGTAAACAAACACGAAGCAAAATCACAAGAACGTCATCTTAACATGGCTGCAGTTAATTTTAAAATTTACTGATTTACATAAGGTTTAAAAAACGTTTTTTAAGCTTAAATTCTATTATGAATACAATTTTAGTGAATATTGCTTGAACAACATATGAAATGCTTTTTAAAATTTTTATGAATACGGCTGAAAGTCAAGTAAAATATAAAAAAATCATCAATCGGCGGCTAATCTTCGCCGATTTTGAGTCGTGAAAATACCGGCGGCGCCGGCTAAATAAAGCTATGGCGTCTCGGCTCAGCCGGTCGGTGCATTTCAAAAACATCTTAAAACATCTTTGTTTTAAATAAAAATTAAATGAAATATATATATTGGAAAATGTTAATGATTTCGATAAAATTTTATATTTGTTTTTTCTATATAGTTTGAGGTAAACTACACCAAGTCTTATCTTGAAAATTTGGCACGAGACTACTAAAACATTTGGGAAATAGCCAAAGCGGTCCATCCATTTTACAACATTGTTACATATGTTATTGTAAATATTATTGTCGTTTTGACATATACCATGCAATAACTGCCACAACATTTTCAAATAAAATAACAACAATTACTAAAAAAATAAATTATTTGCAAAAAAGTTGTAGTTTAAAAATTAAAAAGCAAATATATAACATAATTGTTCGAAATTTATTAAAAACACAATAGTTTATTGACATAACGTCAACCTTAAACATCTCAAATATAATGTGAACGGTTGTGTATAGTTTTTACAAAACTCGTCTTAAACAAGTTTAAAAACATAAGTGTGATCATTATATTTTCCCAAATATTTTATGTGGCTCTAATATTTTTTATATCTAACATTTTGGTTACAAAATTACGTTATATAATATTACCGTTACTTATTAAAATGGACTTCCTGTTCTTTACATTCCAGATGGTTTTGATCAGTATTATATCCGTATGTCCGTAAAGTTTGTGTCTGGAAAAAGGTGGCTTGGTGTAGCTTATCTCCCACCTACAGATTTATAAAAAAAATTTTTGTTTACGATTTTTTACGTTGAATTTTAGCAAAAATTTCAAAATAAATCTTGCAACCCTAGAGCTATCATGAAATACCTAATGATAACAGTAACTTCATTATAGTGCTGTATACATTTTTACTTAAAAAATTCCTTTATGTTGAATTACATGAAGTGATGGCATAAACAATTCTGTGGTGGTGGTTCAAGGCGAATGCAGTATCAGGTGACCTTACCAGCCCAGTTGATTATCAGCTGTTGATGCAAAATTGGGCAATTTGAACCAAAACGTCAAAATATGCTCAGAAATCTTTTGACAGATTGGTTTTGTAGCATAGCAAACTACATGTTGTTTTTTGTATTGTAAAATTGTTGTACTGATAAGATCTGAATTATACTGAATTCGCCTTTGTTGTGGTTTGCTTAAACAAAATGTTGACTAGCCGACTCAGCCGATGGTTATGTTTTAGCCACCGCTGCCGAGATTTCTTCGGCGCAAGTTGACTTTTAGCCGCCGTCGATGATATTTTTTGTCAGCCGTCGCCGCCGACAAATCAGTATCGGCCTCGTTCACTTTGTAATATAAACAAAGTTTCTAACTAAATAAAGTAAAATAAAGTTAGAAACAAAGTCACAAAACAAACACATATTTTGTGACAAAGTTATTGCTCTTAATTTAGTTCAACACAATTTAAAAATTTTTACTGCAAAATTGGTATTCTGTATAGTTTTGGAAAATAAGTGAATTGCAAAATAATAGTTCATATTGATGTAAAAAAATTGGTCAATCCATTTCGAATAGACTAATAAAAAAGCAAAATTATATATTCTTACTGGTCGAAATATAACTTTAAAATTATGTTCGTCGAAAAACAATAAGGTATGCCAGTATGTATACATATGTATGTACATAGGTAGCTGCAAATACAAAATATTTTAGAAAATTTTAAACTATACATACATACAAACATATCGTCTGGTGGTTACTGGTTTGCCGCAGTATTAATGATTCTTAATATACCTTGCGGCAAACCAGCAGCCACCCGACGATATGTAAATGTTATGACAACCTTCACACAACCATCGGAAATTTGTTATTTTTAATTAAGTACTTATGTCTATACTTGTTTTGTATTAAAATGTGAAACAATTATCTGTACCGTAAAAGTTATGATGTTTCTGTTTCTAAAACAAATTTACAAAACCCGTGCATCAATAAAGTAGCTACCAAGGCCTATTTAATGGGCCTTGGTATACACTAAACTTTGCAATGTATTTTACTGTTTTATCTTAATGAATTTGTATAAATTGTTTATTATTTTAAACAAAAACAACACATACATACTTCCATACATACATATGTACTAAGTCGTTATATTTTTGATATCGAGATTTTTGCATTAAATCAATCAATACATTAGATTTTCTATCTAAATATACAAAACACTATTTCAAAAATTAGTTTAGTTAGTGCCTGTCTATATTAAGGTAACGATATGTATAGCAATTCATGTAATAAATCTTAAAACCTATTTTACTTTACACATTCAAAATGTAAACATAAAAAAGTAATGTATTTTTATGCTGAAGTATGAAAATCAAACAAAAATAATCAATATTTATAACCAAGAGCAATTGCTTGTACGATTTTTTAGTCAGTCCGTCTTTAGCCAACACAAATAAACTTGATGGCTTTGCCGACGCGAGAACATTTTTTTTATCGGGAATTACCGGAATTCGTGGTAACAAAACATTTTCGTCTCGGAATTTACTATTCAATATGGTGGCTTCGATAACGTTGTTCTTAAATTTTTAATGACCAATCTTGCGCCATTGCATAACCGTGGTGGTTTCAAATTCCATGGTACCATGCCTAGCAATTCTAGAGAGTTCAAAAGAGTTGGATAGTTTAAAGCTTCTTTAACATCGCGTGGCAACGACGGTTGTATCTTGAAGTTTAAATCGTCGACGTCCACATTTTTCGATGCCAAAATAGCTCTTTCTGCCAGCCAAGCATGACTTCTGTATTTGTGGGTAAAACGGGAATATGCGGCCCAATGAGAAGATTTAGCGAATCAAAAATACTGCAAAAATTAGTGGGCAATTTTATACATCCAGTATTTTCGTAGACAGAAACTTTTCTATCGCCGATATCTAATAAATGGATCGAGAACGTTTTAGCAGATGGATCTTGCAGGACGCGCATGTTTAGTTTTAACTATAATTTTTCCACATTATGCCACAGTTGCGATGATGTCAAGCAAGCGTTAATCTCCTCAGCGTACTTTGAAAGTGGGATGACGGGAAGTGTTTGGCTGAAATCACCTGAAAGGAGTAACAGAGTGCCGCCGAATAGTTTGTGGTTTTTTTATATCGTTCTGTGTTCTGTTGAACGCTTCAAAAGAGTGTTTGTGAGCCATAGTGTATTCATCCCAGATGCTAATTGTTTTTGTTTTTAATGTTGCACACTGCCTCTGGGTTATTTATACTATTCAGTGGCAGCTTAAATTGTTGATTATAATGTTATATATATGTATGTATGTATGTATTTATATACTTGTATCGTAGTTACTTGTTATGAGAATATTGTAGTAACATTATTAAATGTTGTTATCTATGATACTATTTTTTTTTATTAACTTTTCACTTCAATAAAAACCTTTGTATTATAAACATCAATATTTAACTTAAATGCTGAGTGAGCTGTCCTACCTCCGTCCAATAAAGTTGCTGCAATATCAGTTGATACAACGGATAATGCGATGTCATTATTAGATCGAACTTCGGCAAGAATTAGGGAAATGAGAAATGTTTTTCCAGCTTCACTTGGTGCATAAAAAAAGAATCGATCTTATCCCGCTGAAACTTACAGCATAATGCGGTCGTAAATAATTTTTTGTTCATGTGCCAGTAGTGGAAGATTGCGAGTAACAATCGCTGCCACTTCTTCCGTATTGTACTGCAGTCCATGATTAATTTCAGTGCTTATTAAATCAGATGCACTTCGATTTGTCGAACTCATACCGAAACGACTGAGTAGTAAATTGGCAATGACAACGTAAAGATCCTCGATAACAATCAATGGTTCATTGTACATCGCGTCGCTGAATGCAATTGTAAATTTGATGAAATATATCCACAGTCGTTGAATCTTTGCTTATTCCACAACGGTTGTGCTCGTCCCGGGAAACATGTATTTGACACTATAGCGAATAGTAAACGAATTTGTGTTGCAGTTCAGCCCAATGCTACTTCAGTAAGAATAGCATGCCAGTTGTTGTCGTCTTCGAGCAAGCCGAGTGCAAGGCATGCATCTTTATATGTTGGATACTGTTGTCCATTCACTTTGCGTATATGTTGGAATGACAATAGGCCGGTGACATTAAACAACAACAGTCGCAGATAAAAACACTCAGTCTGTCTTGGATTGACTGTATATACTCGCCCTAAATTGTTTGATTTAAACAGGCCGGGAAACGCATCAACTGGTGTGCCTTGCTTTCTTGGTATACATTTTTTGTTTGATTCCATTTGAAATTAATGTTCATTAATGACATTGGTAGCTGTTTTGTGAAATCGAGGTATCTTTTATATGCTGATGATTTGAAATTCTTTATGAAATTGGAATCAATTAATGATGCGCATATTCTGCAAATTGAGATTAATAATCTAAGTGATTGGTGCCGGCTTAATAGTCTTAGAATAAACATTAAAAAATGCTTACATGTCTCCTTTCATAGGTCTCTGACTCCCACCGTGGTTGTCTTTCATATTAATGGTATTAATTTGAACAAGTCAAACTCTAAGTTGGACTTAGGGGTGATGTTTGACAGCTCGTTGTCTTTTGCAGCTCATTGATTATATACCTCCTGAAAAGAAGTTGTTCTGAATTTGTTGACCCATATACACTCTAGCTTATCTATACATCGTTTGTAAGATCTAAGGTAGAAAATGCTTCTGTTATTTGGAGTCCTCACGTATCTAATCTGATCTCTCGTGTGAAAGACTTCAACGTATTTTTATTAAATTTGCCGCACACTCACTACCTTACTTATCTTCCGATTCGTATGAGTCTAAATGCTTGTTTATAGGCTTACGTACTCTAGAAGCACGTAGAACAGTTCAATCGGCACTATTTTTGAATGATATTATCAATGGTTCTATTGATTGCCCAGATTTGCTTTACATGGTACCGTTTTATAGACCTCCTAGAAATCTTAGGTTGGCTAAGCTATTTGATGTACCCTTCCATGACTAATTATGCACGTAATGGTACATTAACACGTGCCTTTGTTCAGCTCAATGAGATTAACTTAAATTTTCAAAAAGTTTCTCAATCTTTTATTGAATTTTTTTTATTATTATTATTATTAGTATTAAAAATACTTTATATTTTACATAAATAGATATTGTACACATTCAATTTTAAATAGTTGAAGCCCCTTGTAAAATAATGTTTTCTGCATTAGTGTTGACGTAACCATATATTTTATTTGTTCACATAGATATTCCATAGAATCCCCTTGCTTAATTTTTCTAATAAATTTTAAAGTGTTGAATTCCAATCTTTGTTAAAACAGTCATCCATTTCAGATTATTTAGCATTGTATTAATATGAGTATATCGATCACATTTTAAAATTATCCTCATAGCTTTATTTTGTAGTTTTTGCATTCTTTCTAATTGGCTTGTGTTGCTGCATGTATATAAAATTGTTGATCCAAATTCAAAGTGGGGCTTATATATATTTATTGCTGTACTTTTTGATATTTTATTTCTTATTCTTTTAAGAAAACCGACTTTTTTCCCAATTTTTTTTACATATAGACTATACATGTTCATTAAATTTTAATTTTTTGTCTATTATAAATCCGATATATTTTATATCTTCAACTTTTTCTATTACCGTGTTATTAATTTTAAATATTTCATCAGTATTAAAGTTTATTTCTATTGTTTTCGTCTTAGTTCTCGTGGTACCTTCATAGCGAACAGTCGATTAGCGGAGTTTTTTCTTACATACAAACAAACAAAAAATTATACAAAAAATTATTCGTAGTACATATTATTCGTAATAGGTACATACTGACTTTAATAAATAAGCTTTATTGCTTTGATAATATTTTTTACATAGTGGAAATAACAAAAACAAAAAAAAAACCGAAAACAAAAAAAAAAACACAAACAGTGACATTGAGGAATACTCTATAGGAGTAACTCAAAAACAAATAAACAATCATAAATTACAAAAACAAAAAAAACCGTAAGCAAAAAACACAAATAGTGCCCTTGAGGAATACTCTATATGAGTGCCTCAAATACAAAAAATTATGAAGTGAGTTCTAACGGCAGAAACGCCTATTTTACTGTGAGTTCTGAAGCTCTTAATGAAAAAAATAAAAATAATAAATCTAATGAAAGTGTTTTTTTAACGGCAAAACCAATTTTTCGTCAGCGATCAACTTCGCTTTGTCCAATGCCAAATAGTAGTGATTCATTAACATTACAATTGCCTAGTACTTCTTCATATAAGTCAGTAATATCATCCCCTTCAGGCTCGTATTCGTCACTTAACAAAGTTATTACTACAGATAACAGTATTTCAAAACCCAAGGTGCAAGTCGGTATGGACAGATATATAACCGTGGTAAAGCGTGGGCGAAGCCCGAATTCTTCAAAAATTTCATCCGCTCCAAAGATGTCTAGAGATAACAGCGCATCCTCAACTAATCGC
This sequence comes from Tachina fera, assembly GCA_905220375.1. Classification (NCBI taxonomy): domain Eukaryota; kingdom Metazoa; phylum Arthropoda; class Insecta; order Diptera; family Tachinidae; genus Tachina; species Tachina fera. The sequence goes on along the minus strand of LR999965.1, from coordinate 86,445,447 downwards.
CAAAACCGTTTTAAAATTTTGCAAGATGAGAACGACAAACCCGATGTATCCTCGAATAAAACATCCAAGCCGCCACCAATCTACTTGAGAGAGAAAAATTCAAATGCCCTTATTAAAAAATTAATTTCGGTCATTGGTGAAAATAAATTCCACATTGTCCCAATAAAACGTGGCAACATCGATGAAACGAAAATTCAAATTTATGATGAAAAGGATTTCCGCAAAATGGTTTCTGAATTTGAAACAAATAAAACAAGCTTCTACACATACCAGCTTAAGAGCGCTAAAGGCCTGCAAATCGTACTGAAGGGCATAGATTCTTATGTTGTCCCTGAAGAAATAAAAGATGCACTTGTCCTCCAGGGATTTAAGGTAAAGAATGTATCAAACATATTTAACAAAGAAAAAGTACCCCAACCCCTATTTCGTGTTGAACTGGAGCCAAATGATATACAGTTGAAAAAAAACGAGACTCATCCTATTTATAGCCTTAAATACCTTTTATACAGAAAAATCACAGTTGAAGAGCCACATAAGCGTGCAGGTCCCGTGCAGTGTCATAATTGCCAAGAATATGGCCATACAAAAGCTTACTGCAATTTACCTACAGTGTGTGTTATCTGCGGTGAATTGCACGGTACTGCAAGTTGTACCAAACCAAAAGATCAAGCGGAAAAAAAATGCAGTAATTGTGGAGGTAATCACACCGCTAACTACAGAGGATGTCCTGTGTACTCTTTCGTCAAGCAGGCTATGGTGCAAAAACCTAAATTAGCTCCAGCTCAACCATTAAACGCGTACTCCGCCACTTTTGCTCCAGTGAGCCAACCAGTTACTTCACGTGTATCGTATGCCGATGCTGCTAAGGCTAGTTCTATTCCCACACCAAATGTTTCACCGCCAAATAATTCAACGAATGCAAATTCAAGCTTTAACTTTAGTCGCCTTGAAGCTACTATTGAGAATCTGGTGCTAACTATAAACAACTTTACAACAAATATGACTACCATGATGCAAGAAATGTTGAGAATGCAGAATACTCTGCTTCAAGCATTAATTAACAAGCCATGAACACGTTAAAAATATGTTTCTGGAACGCAAACGGCATTCGCCAACATAAAAATGAACTTGAGCACTTCCTTACGGAAAAAAATATTGATATAATGTTGGTCTCTGAGACTCATTTGACTTCTAGAAGCCTCTTTAAAATGAATGGCTACACTTTATATGACACAAAGGACCCTAGAGGGAGAGCATGCGGTGGATCAGCAATTCTAATAAAGTCAATACTCAAGCACTATATTCTTGATAACATTTGTGAAGAACATCTACAAGCAGCAAATATCTGCATTGAAAATTTTTGTACAAATTTCGTGATATCTTCAATTTACTCTCCTCCCAGATTTTCAATCACTGAGGACCAATACGAGAAGTTCTACAAATCTCTTGGACCTTGTTTCGTTGCAGCTGGCGACTACAATGCTAAGCATACGTTCTGGGGTTCGCGTCTTATTACGCCTAGAGGTAGGGCGTTGTTCAACACAATTTCAAAAATGGGTTTGGATGTTATTTCAAGTGGGGAGCCTACTTACTGGCCTATTGACGTACGAAAAATTCCAGATGTTATAGATTTCGGCGTCATAAAAAGTATTTCTAGGGAATTAATTCACGTTGAAGCTTCCCTAGATCTGTCGTCTGATCACTCTCCCACGATCGTTACAATCTGTAGTCCACTGAGAAGCGCTTTACCTCACCCATATGTCAAGATGATAAATCGTGTTAATTGGCTGGGATTCAAAAAATATCTTAGTAGTCATTGCACGGAAAATATTACGCTTAGAACACCCAATGATATTGAATCGAACATTGCAAATCTTAACGAGAATATTAAACAAGCTTCTGAACATGCCACTACCTCCCATCCGTATACTGGGTTCAATAAAATTTATTCTACAGACGTTGAACATCTCGTACGTGAAAAAAGGAGAGCTAGAAGGGAATGGCAACAGCACAGATCACCTCAACACAAAATTAGATTTAAAGAGTGCACTAGACGACTCCAAGAGCTGCTTGCATCTGAAAAAACTGCATCTTTCAAAAATTATCTGGAAGGCCTTGATGTCACACCAGCATCTAATTACTCTTTGTGGCGCGCTGCTAAAAAGCTTAAAACACCCGTTGAGTTTAAGCCACCTCTGCGCACATCTACCGGAGGTTGGGCAAGAAGCGATACTGAAAAAGGTAACATATTTGCTGAGCATTTAAAATCCGTATTTACACCAAATACATGTACCGGTGTTGCTGATTTGCCGAGTGTAGTTGCTCTACCCCCACGACCCTTAAAATTTACGATGTGTGATGTACAAAAACTAATTGCCGAACTCAACCCGAAAAAAGCTCCCGGTATGGATGGAATTAGTAACCAGATGCTGATTAAGTTACCTCGTACTGCAATTAGAATCCTGTTATTCATTTTTAATGCCATTTTACGACTGGAGTATTATCCAGACTGCTGGAAGCTTGCCAAGGTTAAAATGATTCCAAAGCCAGGTAAAGATCTTTCCAAGGCTGAGTCATATAGGCCAATAAGTTTACTGTCAACAATGTCAAAGCTTTTTGAAAAGCTACTCATGACAAAATTGTCTTCAATTTTAACTGATAATGGGTGCATCCCGGACCATCAATTTGGTTTTAGAAGCCAGCATAGCACCATTGAGCAAACGCATAGATTGGTTCAATTTATCAGAAAAACATTTGAGGAAAAGAAGTATTGTTCTGCCGTGTTTATTGATGTTTCTCAGGCATTTGATAAAGTGTGGCATGAAGGCCTGATTTTGAAATTGAAGACATATTTACCAATAAACATTCTAAATCTTTTGGAAAATTACATTGTGGCACGAAAATTTACAGTTGTGGAAGGACACTTTATGAGTATGCCTGAAACTATCTCATCCGGTGTGCCACAGGGGAGTATACTGGGGCCATTTTTATATTTGATTTATACTTGTGATATGCCTGTGAGCAGTAGTATCCACACTTCTACATTTGCCGACGATACCGCCTGCCTTAGTATGCACGAAAACCCTGATGAGGCATCCCGAAAACTCCAGGAACACATTAGCCAGATGGAACTATGGTTAAACTTATGGAGAATTAAGGTAAATGAACAAAAGTGTGTCCATATAACATTTACCTTACGAAGAGATACTTGTTCCCCCATTCGGATTAATAATCAAGTTGTTCCTCAACATTCACATGTGAAATATCTTGGTATACACCTCGATCGACGGCTTACATGGAAACATCACATTGACTATAAGTTAACTCAAATGAAACTAAAATTAACTCAGGTACATTGGCTGATTGGCAGAAATTCAACACTCAGCCTAGACTGCAAACTTTTAATATACAAGTCGCTCTTAAAGCCAATATGGTGTTACGGTATCCAGTTATGGGGCACTGCTTCTGCTTCCAATGTAGAGAGAATTCAACGAAGACAAAACAAAATTTTAAGGTTAATAACATCTGCTCCATGGTACATTAAGAATTCAAATATACATCGTGATTTAAATATGCCACTAGTGACTGAAGAAATTGCAAAATACGCAGGCAAATATCTAACTAAACTCGTGTCACATCCTAATCCGCTTGCTCGTAACATCTTGAACTTTACTGGACACATCCGCTTAAAAAAGAGAGATACAAGGGCTCTAATACTAAACACTCCGAATGAAGTTGCTTGAAAAAAAAAATTTTTTTTTTTGCTTATCACCACTTATGTATTATTTACAACTATCACTTAGTTATGTCTGGCATTGGTCGGGCCTACTAATTATATGTTAGATTTAAGATTTGATTACTTATTGTTAGTTCATATATGAAGATACAATAAATAAAAAAACATGCATTAAAACAAAAAAAAAAAAATTGTTTTCGTCTTATTTTCACTTAGTTTTAATTTATTCATTTTTAACCATTTGGTTACGTTATTCATGTCATTAGTCATATTTGTCCGACATTCTTCATCATTAGCAGCAGAAGTAAATATCAGAGTATCATCTGCATACATGGCCATCTTGCATCTTTCCAGAATATTTGACATGTCATTGATATATATATTATAAACATCAGGGCGCCTAATATTAAACCTTGTGGTACACCACAATTAATTGCTTTTTCGTCTGATATCGAACCATTAACTTTCGTTTTTTGTTTTCTATTTTCCAAGTATGATTGAAACCATTCTAATTCTTTTCCCCTTATTCCATATATATATATATGTATATATATATATATATATATATATATATATATATATATATATATATATATATATATATATATATATATATATAGCTTTCTGAGCATTATTTGTCGGTCTATTGTTTCAAAAGCTCTCTTGAAATCGAGAAATATTGCCATTATTTTTTTATTATTTCCTATGCCCTTCCATTTGCTTATTACATAGTTTACTGCCGTCTCACAGGAGTATTTTTTACGAAATCCTGATTGATACTTTTGATACTTCGAAAGTATATTTTGTGTCTCAATATATTTTTCCAGCTGTTCTTTCACAACCTTTTTCAATATTTTCTCACATGTTTTCAATGTATTAATTGGCCTATATTCCTCACATTTTTTTTGTTCTTGGTACTTTTTCAATTGGTGTTACCATTGTTTCTTTCCAATTATCAGGAAAAACCCCCGTCTCTATTGACTTATTTATTATTTTCATTATTGTATTACCTGCTACATTCCAATTATCAAGCATAATTTTATTTGATATTTTTTCATGGTCGTTTGCTTTGTTTTTCATTTTTTGTATTATATTCTTAAGTTCTAAAATATTTATTGCACGAAATCTGAGCACATTAGTCATGTTAAATGTTATTTGGTTTATATATTGCACTTCCTCTATTGCACTTCCTCTATTGATCTTTAATGCTATCTGCAAAATATGTGTTAGTTAAACTTATTAGCTAATATATTGCTGTCATTGTATTAATTTTGGTCAAATATCACAGATTTTATCACATTCTGATTTGTATTAAGTACTAATTCTTTTATTTGCCTCCACATTTGTTTTTGATCAACTGCGCTATTGATTATATTGTTTATATAATTGTTCTTTCTGTTTTCAATTTGTACTTTATATTGGTTTCTTATTATCTTGTAGTTTATCCAGGATTGATCTGTGTTTACTGGCACTGAGAAATTTGGGTTTAAACTCCTACTTTTTAGTGCAATAAAATAACTGTTGTAATACAAAAATTAGCTGTGATTTGTAAACTCTAAGATAATTTTGTATATATGTAGGTTTTACACATACTTCATTGTTAATTTAGATAATTCTACAATATAATTTATATGTATTTTGTTATCATTGTCTGTAAGGATTTTTTGTCCATAGACTGAAATAAATAAATGAATAAATTGAGTGGCACTTCGGAATAGAGTATCGATAACACAATTCAAAAAATTCAGTGAGTGTAGTTTTTGGTGGAATCATTGCACACTGAATTGCTGTTTCCTTGGTGAAGAATACGCGCTGACCGTTTTCAAAATGGATTTATCATTTGCAGCAGTATTAAGAACTATTTCTGTTGATCCAAACTAATTCACTTGAAAGCATGAATTGAATTTCCGAATGGACTTTAGGAACTGGTTTAAAACTGTGTCAATGCCTTTGAGCAAGCCATTCAATTGTTCTGGTGGTGTTTCAATCTCCGGTAGGTACACTAAGTGAAATTACATATGTAGTTCGGAAGTGCCATGGTATTGTTTTTATAAAAAAAAATTGTCCAGTAAAAATTTGCAATTACTCAGTAAATGAACTGTCATTTTTCTCTCTCAATTCGCCCTCTCATTTACTGGATTTTGTGTACGCGAACGCAATCCATTAAAAAAAATTTTAAATTTTTACAAATTTTTGAGTTCTCGAAGGCACTTAATGTTGTACTTGTCCCACTAAATTATGTTGATCGCATAAGTATTTAGGTGCATTTCCCACTTTATTTTTTCGTATGGTTTTTAGAGTGTTAATTTCTATTCTTTTTTTTAATATTAAGGCATTTTAATGTATTTATCATAAGTTGAATTGGTGTATAGCGGTTGGATTTTAATATCGAGCGCATTGATTTATTTTGCAGTTTTTGCTTCTTTCTATTTTTGTTTTTGTACGGCATGTGTACAATATTGTCGAACCGTTTTCAAAATCTGGTTTGATAATTACATTATAAATATTAATCGCGGTACTTATAGATAGTTTATTTCTTATTCTTTTAAAATAACCAATTTTTTGCCGATCTTTTTACATACGTAATCAATGTGATCATTAAATTTCAAGTCACTGTCTATCACGAAGCCTAGGTATTTTATATTTTTACTTTTTCTATTTCTCTATTATTAATTTTTATTACAACATCGGTGTTTGCATTTATTTCCATTAATTTTGTTTTGCTCTCGTTTAATTTCAATTTATTCATTTTTAACCATTTATTAACTTTTCCTAAGTCGTGCATCATGTTCTCTTGACAATTTTTTTAATTTTCTGCAATAGCATAAACTAGTGTATCATCTGCGTATAATACTATTTCACATTTATCTAACACATTTGGCAAATCATTAATATATATTATGAACAGTAGTGCACCAAGAATTGATTCTTAAGGAACACCATAATCATTATTTGTTGCACGTGATCTTACTTTATTTATTAACGTTGTTTGTATTCTGTTCGTTAAATAAGTTTGAAACCACCTTAGTTCTTTATTCTGTATGCCATACATATGTAACTTTTTTAAAAGAATTTCTCTGTCTATTGTCTCGAATGCTCTTTTAAAATCAAAAAAAAAAAATGCTAAAATGTTGCTCTTTTTATCTATTTTTTCCATCTGTTGACTACATAATTAACTGCTGTTTCACATGAGTAATTTTTTCGGAATCCTGATTGATATTTTGATAGTACCTCATTCTCCTCTAGATATTTTACCAATTGCATTTTCACCACTTTTTCTATTATTTTTTCACATGTTTTGAGCATATTTATTGATCGATATTCTTCGCATAATTTTTCAATTGGAATAACCATTGACTCCTTCCAATTTTCTGGAAAAACTCCTGAATCCAGAGATTCGTTTATAATTTTTGTCAGTACTTTGCCTGTTATATCCCAATTATGCAAAATTAATCTTGTTGTTACTTTATTGTAGTCAGGTTTATTATTTAATGATTTACATATGTTTCTTAATTCATTTTGATTTATTGAACAAAATTTAAAATTATTATTTATTACTGTTACGTTACTTATGTATTGCACATTTTATATACTATTTCTAATTTCTTCTATACTAACTAGAGTTTGCAAATAATCGCACATTTTCATAATCGCGATTACGATTAAAAAATATGCGATTAATCGCGATTATCGGTTAAATGAGATAATCAAGAATGAAATCTTAATTTTTTTTAAGATCGTATTTAAGATCGAATTCAAGATTAAGTTCTCAATAAAAATCTTAAATTAAGATCATATTCTTAAAAATTTAAAAATATAATCTTAAAATTAAAACCACGTTTTTGATTTTGCAAAATTCATTCTATAAATTAAGAATTTGTACTTAAATTTGAGAAGATTGAAATTTTAAATTTTTCTACAATCTAAGTTCAAGATTTTTGATCTTAAAATTAGATCGTTAATTTTCTATTAGTGTTACGAATTGTGTTAAGTCAATATTTTGATAAGCAACTTTTTCTAGGACGAATTTAATTTTGTATACACATCTGATGAATTTATATCATAATGAATGAAGAAGTTCATATAAAAACACTATATTTTATACCCTTTTTTATACGAAGTTGTTCATTCATCATGATATAAATTCATCACGTGCGGACACTCAATTATAATTATATTGTTACGTAAAAAGATTCCTACAGGGTTAATGCAAAGAACTATCTAGAAGTATTTAACTAAAACGGCCCATACACTAATACAGCATGCATGCGCAATCAAGTGTTTGTGCCAGCGGTTGGGTCGTGTATGGGCATTTTGTGTGATTGTACGTGTTGCTGTAGTGATGTCAAATAGAGTTTGATATTTTGCTGATGGTACAAGCTTGCTGGTGTAGTATATGGTGAAATTAGCTCAGATGAGCAAAGTTTTCATGGAGTAAACATGCATTTAAAAAATATAATTTATTGAAATATAATGTTTTTCAATGGAAAAGAGAATTTTAGCTCTATAGTTATACATAGCTGCTAATTCTAACAACATACCAATAGTAATTGTAAGAATTTTTTGTCCATAGACCAAAAAAAATAAATAAATTGTAGCAAAAACTGTGTCACTATTCATAACCACCCTTAACGCAATTTTGTAAAAAATGAATATTGTACCAGCTTGTTGGTATAATGTGTGCTTCGAGCATGAATGCTCAATCGCTTGATTGCGCGTGCATGCTGTTGTAGTGTATGGGCCGCTTTAAGCAACAAACGTACACACATATTCGCGTGCAAACACCGTAGCAACCCAGCATACCACCCAGCATACCATTATCGGAGCGCTCTTATATATGAGCTCATATATGAGCTCATATATGAGCGATTTTATGAGCTTCTGTGAGTGTTTCCTGCGTGCATATTTCTGAGCTCATAAACGATAGATTTTATGTGCTTTTTATGAGTAATTTCTGCACGCTGACATATGTATAACGGTAAATTCCAGCTAAGCAGAAGAAAGAAGTTACACAAATTGATTCATTAGTGAATATTTTTGGAAGCGTAAAGACAAAATTGTGAGTTTTTTTATAATAAATATAAAAATAATACATAATTAATATAATGAAAAGAGCAAGCTTAAAAGAAAGCAAATTAATAATAAGTGAACTTCGTTCAAATAAATTAAGAAAAGAAAATCCAGCATGTAATATTAAAAATAAAAAGAGTCATAAAATACTCTTTTATGCATAAAATTTAGAGCTCTTTCATGAGTGACCACTTTAGTGGAAAAATCCAATCAAATATGAGCGTTTTATGACTGTTTATGATTATTTTATGAACTCATTATGAGCGTCAGCGTTCCGAAAAAAGGCCCAACTATAATATGAATAAGCTGGTTTAAGCTAATGCCAGAATTGAACGATAAGTCTGTCAAATACTTAAGCAATTAAGATGCCACTTTTAGGTGGCCACAACGTACTTACATGCACTTAAGTATTATTTAGCCACAGCTGCACATATAGGTATTGCTCACAATCTTTTAATAATTTTGTTTCTTCTTATAGCTACTAAATGAATGCAATTCAATCAAATTAAGTTGTTGGAATATCCTAATCTACTAAAAATTCACGTATAATTATGTATATCGACCACTTCATTACTTGTTTTATTTGTTTTGCCTACTAAAAAGTACAACAATGAACATACATAAATAAACTCATCTGTATGCGTGTATATGTATGTGTATTGTAAAACAAAGAATGAAAATAAGAGTTTTGCTTTATTTTCTGAGTTTAAAATAAGAAAAAATAAAAAATGTATAAAACCAAAGAATATTTGAGTTTAAAAAATGCACAAACAGTGTTTTCCGTACGGAATGTTCGTCCAGTTTGGCACTTAGCTTAAGCAAACGACATTTGACGAAACTTGACGAAAAGTTCCATAAGTATATTATAGTTTGCCACATACGTATTATATGTAACCGCACAGTTGCTTAAGTTTGCTTATTCATATTATAGTTGGGCCTAAAAGAGTCTTTATGAGCTCATTTAGAGCGCATATGGTATGCTGGTAATGCATTATCGGAGCGCTCTTATATATGAGCTCATATATGAGCGATTTTATGAGCTTCTGTGAGTGTTTGCTGCGTGCATATTTCTGAGCTCATAAACGATCGATTTTATGACTTTCTATGAGTGTTTCTTGCGTGTAAATTTCTGAGCTCATAAACGGTAAATTTTATGAGTGTTTTATGCTTGGTTTCTGCGCGCATATTTCTGAGCTCATAAACGATAAATTTTATGTGATTTTTATGAGTAATTTCTGCACGCTGCCAGATAACGGTAAATTCCAGCTAAGCAGAAGAAATTTCTTCTTTAAAGAACTAAATAAGCATGCGTAACACGTAAACAAGCAAAAGCAACAACAAAAAGCGTCTGCTTATTAAGAAGATTCGCATATTTATTCACATACATACATGCCAATTCAAACGAAAGGCAAAAGGTAAACAACCACCACGCATTGCTTAGTTAATGATATACACACGTATGCATATACACATGTATGTACATAGTTACCACATGAACTTAATTGGGCACTTAGTAAACAACATTTAAGATGATAATGATCGTCTGGACTATGCTTGAAACTTCTAGTGGTATTGGTGCACAGTATAAAAAGCGCAACGCAACCAATGGCAAGTCAGTCGTGAATAAGTCAGTTGTGAAGTTCAGTTGTGTTGTGAACGAACAAGTCAGTCAGTGCTAATTGGAAATTAGTAGAGTGAACATCGTTGAAATTAAAAGACCTCGTGCGGTGGATAATAACGTTAAGAAACAAATAAGAAAAGACAAGTTGTAATTGGTTTAGTCAAGAATAAAAGGAAGTTCAGTTGCAAATAAGAAACTCGTGTTGTTATTTATTTTTATTTTTGGGCAATCAAAAGAACTCACACGTTTAATAAAATTTAAACGTAACAAAATATATTTTTTAGTATTTCTACATTTTTTGTAACAATGCGAGGTGACAAGGTAAGCAAACTGCAGCTATCTGCCAACCGAATGAAAAATATTTGTACCAATCGTAATGAAATTTTTGAGATATACGACGTTTTTTAAATAAAATTGAAAGTATATAGTAAAATAAAATAATAATTTTAATAGATGCTTAATTTGGATTTTAATTATCGATTTAATTTTATTGTATTAATTTGTAGAAAAAGACTTATTAGAAGAAACTTATTCTATTGCAATTTCTAAAAAGCTTATATAAATTCTCAAATAATTTTTTAAAGTATGTACATTAGGGTGACAATGGTTTGTATGTAAAAAAATTTTTGTTCGAATTTTAAAGTTTTTTCAACGGAATATTGTGCCAATAGGTCCAAGAGTTTTGTGCCGAAAATTTGAGCCAAATCGGACAACGTTTTCTGGACGCGCATCCAGGTCAAAGGTCAGGTATTTGCATATTTCACAGCTAGTATGACATAAAGTTGAGAAACTCATATATTTTCTACTTTATTTTACAAAAACATCTGGATTCTGTAGACTTTTAATAAAGAGGACACTCAAAAAGTTTTTTTGGGAACTAACTCTCAAATTTCCCTTGCGTGAAAGTGATCTACAAACTATTTTATTTCAAAAATGTTTAATATATGTATGCCATTATTGGCAATGTATATAAATTCTGTGTACTTTTGAAAAAATAACTTAAAAATATTGCAGAAAAAATTTTCAATTAACATAAAGTTTTTACATTTCAGGATGGAATATGCATATATTTTCTGCTGCGCTACCAGCGTCGACCGCATTCAATGGTCAATCTACTACTTTTTCTAATTTTAAAAACAAAAATTATGATCGGTGATTTGGTAGGTTTTTTTCTTTTAAAATCTACAGATCAAAATCTTTTTGCAGAGAATATAGATTAGCATTTTTTGAATACCGCTGCCTATATTTTTGTACCACCTGTAAAATATTAAACCATGTCAAGAGAAAAAAAAATTAAAAAAGTTATAATATATGATAGTTACTTTCATTAAATGTTGTTTCTGTCCCTCATCTTTTGATATTTTGTCATGGTATTCTTGAATTAACTGAATGCCTCTTTCAGCACAATCATTAACAACAGCCAAGTTTTGAATAATTTGTTTCGCTCTTAGGTACTCTCCTGTAACACTCCAAGAACGTGGATCGTTGCTGAAAAACTCTATTGAAATTGCAAATCTCTTGAAAACTTTTTTGGTATTTTTTGAAAACAAATCTTGTAAAATATCAGAGTTGTCTCTGAAAATAAAACTTTTTAAGTTTTCCTTCTTTATTATTAGCTTCTTTGCTATCTCTTCATCCTCATTTCCAGATATATCTACAGACATCTTCGCTACTAGCTTGCTTTTTGTTATGCTGTCTATCCTTTCGTCAAACAAAGAAAAGCCCACACATTCTTCGCTTAAGTAATACAGATGATTTAATACCTTTGAAATGGCTTTGTCCGCAATATTTTGATTGACTCTTTTGTAGTTTTCCAATTTTCTCAAAAACATAATATCATTTAAAGCAGCTTTATCCGCTTTATTTGAATCAAACCAAAAATTTGAATAACAACTTACAATGAAACCTGTTACTTCTATCAAAGCACTGGTTTCAAAATCTGTCACTTCAGGAAATTGATTGCGAAAAATCACTATCTTTAAAGAGTATATAGCCTTGGCCATCCATCTTGCGTAGTGCAGTGCACCGGGTTTTCTGAATTTTATTCCTGAAGGAAGATTGCCACCAAGGAATATAATTACTAACTCCAAATATTCTTCATAATCATTTCTCGGGAATGAATCGTTCATTTTTCCTAAAGCAAAATCTAAAAGTTCACCAACATTATCGCCTATAATTTCCATAATTCGTGGATGAGCTATTCCTGGCACAAAACTATCTGTATTTATTTCTGGCCAATGTTTTTTGAATTTTTTAAAAATCGGTATGTCCGGTCCAGACGACACTCCAACATTGGCCTCCGTAAAAACTGCTGCCAAAACAATTTCGAAAATATGGTGTCTGCAACCTAGAAATAGAATTTCTCTTCCAATTGATCTCTCCAAAAGCACATGCACCTTTCAATCTACCAGTGTTGGATGATGTTGTATCAAAAACAAACGCATCCGTTCGTTCCAAAATATGTTTGTCTTCTAATGCATCATAAACTTCAGAAGAAATTTCCGCTCCAGTCCCAGAGGGAATATCAGGCATATCTATAATTTGCTCTAGGCCTGGATCCGTAGCAATTATAGCCAAACGGTCTTTTGATTTTCCTGTTATTGTCGATAACAGTTTAGTGTCCCAATGGATGGTCAAAGGTTGATCACTTACAGTAAACTTTTCTATAATTTTTTCACTTTGCGTTAATCTTAATTGCGCTCTTTCCCGACTTATGGAGGTTCGATTTAAAATATAATCGGATGTATTAAGTCCGACGGCGTCAATAACTGCAACCAATAAGTGTACAGCATCTCTCTGACTTATTTTTAACTTGTCGAAAACTGCAGCTAGTCTTGACGTTAAGACACTTTGCTTTTTCGTACAAGAAGTACTGTGAAAACGTTTTGCCTCAATCGAACATTTAGAATATTCTTCCTCTGATGTTGAAGCATCTTCAGACGCGGAAAATTAAATCATATTGCAGGCTGAAATAAATTTTGTCACAGTTCAGTACTTCCAACAAAAATTTAAAACAACGTTATTTAACATTTAATTAAATTTTTACCTGATGAAGTTGATGGTAATTCGTCACTTAATTTTTTACGCAACTCTTCTTGTTTTTTGCGATTTCTTTTTCTTTCCTCTTTTTTTTAGATTACAGTCGACTCCCAACATACAACCTTCGCGACCTTTCATTCTTTGTTTAATTAAAAATTGCTTGTTTTCTTCTAAATCTATTAGTTCCAGTGCATCGGTACGAGCAATATCGAAGAGATCGCCTAAATTATCGCTCCACAGTTTTCTTCTGTTTTTATGAATGTCGGACACTAGATATATTTTTTTAAATCTTTCCATTCCTCATACAGACGCAACATTTTTTTTGTACACCAGTGCAAATCGTGAACAGGAATACGGGCCTTTTCCCAAAAAGTTATACACTCTCTTACCACAAGATCAGCACTATCTTTTGCAGTTAATTTCGCTGTCCTCATATTATGAAAAAAAACTTTGAGGCAGTCCCCCTTCGAGGGAAGTTTAGAACCAACTATTTGGTGTTTTGAATAGCCTATTAAAAATATTTCTTCCCTTAACGAGGGCATTGTTATATATTTTTACAAAATTCACAAAAAATCTCTAACCAAAAGCACTTTACACAAGTAATTCACACGACTGAATGCAATTTATATAATTTTTGGGGAAATACATAATTCAGTCGTATTTTAAAAATCTAGTAGGCCTTGAAATTTATCATTAGAATCCGTTAAAAATAATGGTTGTTGTCTAGGAAATTAGCAATTTTAAAATTTTTGCCATGTATATGGTGTGATTTAATACAAACAAACAAATGTGTTTTTGTAGTTAAAATTTTTGAATAAAAGCATCTATTAATTTCCTGACATAAAGGAAAGGTTAATTACCAAAAAAGTTCTTTTTACTATTTTTTCACGAAAATATATAAATCCACATTTTTTCATTAAATATTGAAAAAAAAATAAACGAGTTCAAAAAATTTATTTCGTATATATTGTAAAATATGAAAATACCTGACCTTTGACCTGGATGCGCGTCCAGAAAACGTTGTCCGATTTGGCTCAAATTTTCGTCACAAAACTTTTGGACCTATTGGCACAATATTCCGTTGAAAAAGCTTTAAAATTCGCGAAAAAAAGAGGTTTGAAACTTTTCTAAAGTATGGTTGAAGTCCTACTGAAGATTTGTTAAAGCTGCAATGAAATGCAAACTTATAGACATGTTTATTCCAAATATATATGTATATATATTTTGTATTAAAAATTTAAATTTTAATTTTTTATTAGTTTAATTTGAAATGTATGCAAATTTGGCATAAATTAATGGATGCGATTACGATTAAAAGGTGCGATTAATCGCGATTACGATTATAATCGCTGTGCAAACCGTAATAACAACCACATAAGTTGAAATGTATTTACACAAATATTCAAGGATTAACAAATAATTTTACACAACTTGAGATAATGGTTGAAGAAGAAAAACCTGAATTCGTAATTCTATCTGAAACTCACTTGATTGGAGATGTAGAGCAAGAGGAAATATTAATCGAAGTATATGGTTTATTTTCAACAATTTCGGAATCGTCGAGAACGGGAGGTACTACATTATATTTTAAGAAAGAGTGGGACGTAGAATTAATATCGGAAATAGTAGACAACTTAAAATATTGGTTAATCGCATATAGAATGAGGAATGGGAAGAATAACCTTATAATATCAGAAGCAGAATTTTGTACAGTATTTGAAAATTTTATTGAAGAATTAAGGGAATACAACAGCGAGTAGTTGATAGTTACCGGGGAATTCAACATTGATTTGTCAGCTAATAATTTTTGCAAGAAGAAATTAGAAAGTATTTTTAATGATAATGGCATAAAACAGATCGTCAAAGAATATACAAGAGTCACAAAAAATACAAAGACAAGATTATGTGATAACTAATAGTAAGAAAGTATCTGTCAATAACAGCATTATGAACAAAATATCAGATCATATAAAATATAGTTTTTGCATTTTTTTTCGTTTTTGACGTTTTTTTAATTTTGGCGATTTTTTTCATATAGGGAATTTTTTTTTTGGTTTTGGCGATTTTTTCGGTTTTTGGAGTTTGTTTATTTTGGCAATTTTTTTAGTTTTGACACCTTTTTTCTCATTTTGGCGATTTTTGCCGTTTATGGCGTTTTTTTCATTTTGGCGATTTTTTTTCATTTAGACGATTTTTTTCATAATAACAACAATTATTTTTTTATTGTCACCTTTTTCGCATTTTGGCGATTTTTTTCGGTTTTTGGCGTTTTTTTTTCATTTTGGCGATTTTTTTAATTTAGACGATTTTTTTAATTTAAACGATGTTTTTCTTGTTAACAATTATTTTGTTATTGGTGCCTTTTTCGCATTTTGGCGTTTTTTCGGTTTTTGGCGCTTTTTTCATTATGGCGATTATTTCATTTAGACGATTTTTTCGAATTTTGTGACTTATTTTAGTGTTAGAATTTTTTTTAATTACAGCAATTTTTTTCTTTTTGGCGATTTTTTTAAATTTTTGCCATTTTTTTTTTTGGTTTGGCGATTTTATAATTTTCGGATTTTTTAGTTTTACCGTTTTTGAAAATTTCAAGAGTTTACCTCTTACGGTTTCCAAGATATAGCAAGTTGTCAAAATTACATAGTCAAAATTGCATTAACTAATGGACTACCCTTTAATTTTAATTTTTACAAATTTTAGTGTTAATTGTTGTGGTCTATATAAAAATACACTAATTTTACAAATTTCAAGTGTCAATATACATACAGTTGTGATAAAAAAAATAGGAGTGCTAATCTCAAAAAAAGTTTCAGTTCAAAAAAAATCGTAGTTTTGTTCAGATTTTTTTACATCAGATTTACTTACTTATTTATAAGTTTATGTTAAGAAAGTTCAGAAGGTAATTTATGATAAAAAAATAGGAAATGATAACTAATTACATAACAAAATTGTTCAAAAATTCACTGTTCAAAATAATAGAAGTGTTAGTGAACGTAGAAAAAATTTGTAGAAAAAGTAAACTTCGCAGTTATATAAAAAAGCTCATTATTTTCAATATTTTGCTGAATAACTTCTATTTTCAATAATTTTTGCACATCTTCGAGACATGAAGTCAATAAGGTCCTGATATCGCGATGCATCGCTTTCACGGGAAATTCTTCCACGCATCACATCACTTTCATTATTTTCACATAAATATTTTTATCAATTATTCCTTTTATCTGCTGTATTGGACCAACACCACTGTACGAAAAACGATCCCATATGCGCCACCATGCTTAAGTTATTTTTTTGTATACTATACCTTGCATTCTGTGTTAGGCGGACGTCGGACACACTGTCTAAGGCTAGTACCATCAAATAGAACAATTTTAGTTTCATCTGTCCATAATATAATTCTTCATTGTTCTTATTGTCATTTGAGATGGTCTTTAGGGAACTTTAAGCGTGCGGCTGCTTCCTTTTTTGTTAAAAGAGCAACCTTCCTTGGACTTCTTGCAATTAGTTGGTTCTGTAATAAGTGTCCGCGGATAGTTATGGTACTATCAATGTTAAGATCCCGTAATATATTTTTGGACGACGCAGAAGGATCACACTAGACGTTTTGCGTTTGCGGTCTCGAGTTTCTGCTTTGTTTTTATAAGATAAGGCATTTTCTATCATTTGATCGGAGCACTCAAGCATTAATTTAATTGCTCTGTATGTTTTCCTATTTTTTCGAAGATCATTAATCAACGCTCTTTGCTTGAGAATAGTGTTTTTTTCGTCCCTAATAGATGTATAATTATAGTTTTAAATTACAAAATACGATATTCCGTAGCATTTTCACACTTTTTTTTCACTTTTTCTTATATTAAAATTTAATATGAACTAGATATACCAACGGACGACACAATCATCCGCATTCTAGAATCTAAATGTAAATAATTTTATTAAGATTCAAAGAAAATTTATCTAAACGTCATAAAAAATTCATTAAAACACAGCCAACCACATACGTACATATGCATAATTAAATAATACATGAAATTAAAAACACAAACGAAATCCCTTTACCTAACCTAATTCAATTTAATGAACTCTCTTCCTTTAAGTAATATGGCTTTCATACGAAAGTCCTGCAAAAGACGTCTTATAAGAACTTTTAAGACTTGAGGGAAATTTCAAATGCTTTACTACAGTGAAATCTTCTGAAACAAACGCTAAACAACGTGTTCGGCAATACATTTGTTTAACTTATTGCAGGTATAAGAGTAAAGAAGAAAATAGTTCGTGACTTAAGAATTTGTGGTGCTTGTGCTTTTTTCTGTCATTGACGCGTATACTAACGTCATGCATGTACATACATACATAACTACATAATTTTTGTATGCTCTCTTATTTTTCTGCGCACATACAAACGCACACATGCATTTATATGAGTTGTGTGAGCTTGCTTTAAAAAACCTCCCTTAAAAACAAATATAATAGCTTACAATCTAAATCTTACACACACTCACCCAAACGTACAATATGCAAAATAACAAGCATACATGTATAAACAGTACTTATTTCCATTGTTTGTTTAAACAAGACGTCTTGGCGACATAGCTTGTTGACAGTCATATACACGTACACCAATCCAACCATCGTGCTTCGTTTATAGTACGACAGCATTTATTATTGACTTAGCATAATAATTTAAAAAACATGACGTATTTACATTTCAAGACTGCTTACGCAGGCCACTATTTCATACTTCATACAATAACAAATAAGAGAAAAACATTTTTAGATCAAGAGAAATACTACAAATACACACACAATCTCATGTGTTGTTTCTTGTTTAATTGCAAGCTAATAAATGCGTGTGTAATATGTGTGCATGTAGTAGTAGCAACTTTAAACGCTTATAGCTCCCAAAATAGTAAACGGATTTCAATAAAATCGGTGCAGTAGTACCAGCGTAAAAGGGATTACAAAAAAACATGTTTGCCTATTAATTATATAGATTATTATTTGAAAGAAATCCCAAACACTCCTATTTTTTTGAACAACTTTCCTAAGTGGAAAATGTAAAAATTAATTAATTAAATTATACACAAAAGACTTTTCGTACAATTCTTTTATTAATTTTGCTTCTTAGATTCCATTAAAAAATCCGTTATAATTTCTAGCAGTTTGGAAGTTTCCAGACAAACGACTTTTACTTGAAAATATATTGGGTTGCAGCTCTCCTATTATATTGAACACAGCTGTATGTACATACAATTTTATGTATATTACATGGGATTTTAATATTTTTCGTTGCTCGTTTGGGAACACCCTTTACGGTTCCTGAGAAAATAGCGTGTGACGGACAGACGGACATCGTAGCGAAAACAATAGGGTTCCTTTTTTAGGGTTCCGTACAGCAAAGGTGAAAAAAGGAACCCTATTGTTTTCGCTACGCTATCCGTATTTGCTTCTGCGATTATACTCATAGTAAACCTTTTCTTGGTCCATCAAATCAACACCTCCCATTCCTTTGTTGTAATGCTGGACAACCAACGGGCAATCTATATCAATTTTACCTGCTTGTCCTGCAACACGCCGCTTTACTTTGCACACCGCAGTTGGATCAATCAAATTTGAAGCCAGGTAAACAGCGCGATTGTCCATCCATTTGACTAGGGATATGCTAGCAGGTGTAAAATAGCTTATGCCCCCACGCGTCATGCTTTTATCGACCGGTAAATGCTTTGGCCTGTGTTTTCTATTACTGCGAATTGTTCCGCATGCCATGATGTCATTTTGATGTAGAATGTCCAGCAAGTTTACGCTAGTAAAAAAGTTGTCGCATTAAACTTCAAGACCTTTTTTTGATTGCGGCTTACATAATTGCAAAACCACAGATTCACCAAGACGGTGCGTTTTTTTTCGATATATATGTCCACGTTATACATGTATACGGTTTCCGACTCACACAAACATCAAAGTTTGAGGACCCATGAGACTTCACCATATGTTCGTCAATTGATAGTTTTTTTAATACGTGTATGCTTCTGGCATAGCTTTATTTATATGATTTATAATTTCTCGGATTTTGTATCCACGATCGTTGACATCAGCCTGATCATTGTCGCAAAAGTGCAGATTAGAAGTAATTTCCTCAAATCGAAGCCGCGTCATAATATCTGCGATTTGAGCTTGATGAAATGTCGGATCTGTAGACCAATAGTTACGATTGCTGGGTAGTTTTACTAGGCTCATACTTATGATTAGACCCATATAAGCCTTGAACTCGTCCAATGTTAAAACGCGATCTTTTTGATGTGTGTGAAGTTAGCTCCGTCAGTTAGCTTCGTTTTTAGCATCCCTGTCTTACTTTACATATATCTCGCTCAAACACTGTGAGGTAAGAAAAAATCTCTCACTTGTACACTGTTAACTTAACAGAGCAGATATTTTATATCATTTTCAAGCAAAAATATTAATGTACAAATTGTAACTTATTTTACATACCAAAAAAAGCTTCCATATACATATGAAAATGCATTATTACAAATTTTTTAAAAGTCATATATCTCAAAAACTATACTGTTTCTGAATACAATTCATATCGTTTTGAAATATTTGAAGCCTTGGCTTTCGATCCCAATTGGTCGTATAACCCCACCATTTCGATTTTGATCATATTTACTCTAACTCTCACGTGACTAATTATATGATGCAAGAACCCCTGGGCAAGTGTATTTGCGTCTGGTCGTCAAAGGGTTAATAAAAAAACTGCAGTAAAAAATGTTAAGACCACTAAAATATAACTTTTGCTCAGTGTTTTTTATATTAATGTAGCGATATACATATATACATACTAGTGATGTAACGAATGTCAATTTTTGATATTCGCTAATACGAATACGAATATTTCAAACGATATTCCAGAATACGAATACGAATACGAATATTTGAAACGATATTCGCGAATACGAATACGAATATTTTATGCAATATGATATGTTAAAAAATTCTTACGAAAAAGGTCTTCACACTTTTGTTGGCGTACTTTGAAGTTAACAAAAAGTACCCAAAATATTATTGATCGTCATTGAACAATATTTGAAAATGATACAAAGCACAAATTTCTATAAAAAAATTAATGTATTTGTACAAACTAAATTTTTAGCCATTTATTTAAATTTCGTTTAGGATTTATGCATTTATTTATTTAATTTCTTTGGAAAAATATTCGTATTCGAGTTCGCCTAAATTTGCCGAATACGAATACATTCGTATTCGTCTAAAAATGGCAGAATATTCGACAATTCGAATACGAATACGAATATTCGTGCATCACTAATACATACATATGTGTGTAGTATCCTTAAGTAAATACTTATTTTTAGTTATTTTATGTATGTACATATATTTAATTGATATTATATTTATTAAAATTATTACAGGTCTATTCAGTCATTCAGGAAACTTTTGTATATAAATTCAAACTATCGGTGCTCAAACGATGTTCATCTCCGTTTGGGTTTTATGCACAAGGAATTGGGAGATTATCAAACGGCATCTAAACATTACCATTTAGCACTAATAGACATTGCACCATGTACATTTTCGAGGCTACATAGTAAGTAACATAAAAAATTTTTACATAACAAAAATTTTAATTTCAGGAAAAATAATAATTTTTTAAAATAATTAATTTTAAAAAATAAATACTTTGCCGCAAAACTTAAATAGACTTCCATATTTAATCAGGGACATAACAGTTATAAGAAAAATTACAAAAATGTTATATTTAACCATTAAAATTGATTAATACAAATAATGGATTATCGTAAGATATATCTTCACAAAAACATAAATGTGAAAAAAGGGCAAGTTCCTGTCCAAAATTTCGGCCATTAAAAGTAGTGAGATATAAATTTTTACCAAGTTCTTGTTTGCCACAATACCTAACAAAGAAATAAGTTATGTATTACATAAATTTGTAAACGTAAGGGTGTCATATAATTTCTAGATAATCTGCTAACTTGAAAATATTTTTACCGATTTAAGGAAATGAAAAATTTTTCTCTCCTTTTTAGAAAAGTAAAAATATTGCCAAGTTAGTAGATTATCTAGAAATTATATGACACCCTTACGGTTACAAATTTATATAATACATAACATATTTCTTTGTTAACTATTGTGGCAAACAAGAACTTGGTCAAAATTTATATCTCACTACTTTTAATGGCCGAAATTTTTGACAGCAACTTGGCCATTTTTCACATTTATGTTTTTGTGAGGATCTGACTACTTTTTGAAAAATATTCTGCAATAACACTTTTTAAACTTAAAATTTCTGGTATGTTTTATTTCTATTAATGATCACTGTGCCAGTTCAAAATGTCATAGTTGCATAAAATAATGGGTTAGAGGGTGACGGTGTTTTTTTATTGTAGACCTTAAAAATGCACTATTGTGTCATTACAACGGGTCGCTAGTGTGTACGCAATCTGGTAAGGGTCATCTAGAAAGAAACATGTAAAATACAACGTAAATTTTAGTGGACGTGACGCCGTCTATTTTCTCAATATATTTACATATTAAAGTCTGCTTAGCCAAAAGACATAAATCAAAAGGATATTCCCAATGCGCATGCAAAGTTTCAATAGGGTAGATGGTGCTTTAATTTTTGGATTTTCCGATTGAGTACATCAATTACTATTTGTGTACAAAATGTCAACTCTCTATAGTATAATATTATGTCAAATATTTATGGGCCTGGCCCCGCCGACTTTTATATCTGCTAGTGCTCATGGTTTATGCAAAGTTTGGTATTAAAAAGTTAATGAAAAATATATGAGTAGTAAATTTAAAACTGCTAAACCGAAGTACATGATAGAAAAAACTACGATTTATGGGTGAAGTCACGGATACTTTTCAAAATAGGAAACTTTTATTTCGGATAAGTGCAATGTGTATGAACAATTTTAATAAAATGTATCTTAATTTTGAATTTGAAGTGCTTATTTCCATCACCTGATAGCAACTTCTGGTTTTTCAGATTTTTCTTAGCGATTTCTGATCTAGATTTATTTGTGTATCAACTTTAAGCTCGATAGTGCGAATTGGAGTTTTAACGTCGTGGCCCCGTATACCGGGTAAAACTTTTTTGTTTAAAGATTTTTCCAACTATACCTTTACATTTTATCAGCTTTACCTCTCCCAATATTTCTAACTGAAAATTTTATTGTGAGCAGCGCTTATAATTCATGTTAATTTTCTTCTAAAATATTCTAGACCAAAGAAGATTAAACACAAGACTAACAATTTATGGGAATGATCACGACCACTTTTTGAGGTGATAGTTTAAAGTCTTGTACACATGCAACGCGTATGCAAGATTTAACTAAATTGGCTTGAATTAATATTAATATTAGCGTAGCCCCGCCCATTCTGATAACATTTTTTGGGTTTTCAGATTTTTCTAGTAGGTTTCTTACCTAGACCTACTTGTGTATCAAATTTCAGCTTATAAGCACAACTATTGACCCCTGTAACTAAAATGTCCAGGTTTTCAGATTTTTCTAGTTGGTTTCTCACCTAGACCTACTTGTGTATCAAATTTCATCTCCCTAGCGCAACTTTTAATTTTTATGGGCGTAACCCTGCCCACTATTCCAAACTCAAAACTTTTTTCGGCCAGTGCTTAGTATTGGTGTCAAGTTTCGTTGCAAACGGATAATAATAACCACATAAATAGTATATCTAAATATGCTGAGCCGCAGGGCATTAAAATGAGGTTAAAATTGAATGGGCGTGTCAACGCCCACTTTTTAAGAACAAATTTATAGCCTTGCATTACCGCAGTATATATGCCAAATTTCAATAAAATAGCTTCCATTAAGCGCCTTATATTAGCTTTTTTAATTCTGACTTTTATTGGCGTAGCCCATTTTCTTTTGGCCCACCTGGCCAAAAATACCGAGTTTTCAGATTTTTTATTTTATTTCTTACCTAGACCTACCTAGACTTAGCTCTATATCAATTTTTAGCTCAATAGCACAAATTTAAAAATTTTTTTATGGGCGTAGCCTTGCCTACCTGGTTAAAATTTGTGGGTTTTCAGATTTTTCTAGTTCATTGCTCATCTGGATCTTCTCTTGTACCAAATTTTAGCTCTCTAGCTATGACCTTTTCTGAGGCGGTGTTGAAAACGTCGCACGATAAACAGTAAATAGTTTGGTTGGGATTGATAAATTTGCAGTGCCATTCTCCACTAAATTAACAGTTGACTTTTCAGTTGTGTTTTGGTACTGTCGTTTACAACTCTGCTTAAGTTTGGTTGAAAAAAAACGTTGAGTATACACAACTGCATTTTAGTAGTTGTGTCTGCGGTTGGGTTTTTGTAGTTAAAGGGTCGTGCGATATAAAAAGCAGAAAAAGTGGAAAAATCGTAACTAGAAATATTTGTTATGTTTAGTCCTAATTTACACTATGTAAGTCTTATTGCTAAGCTTTTGTGCGAAAGAGAGATGAGGAGAACAGAACCGTTTCTTGTCCCCTCGTCTCTTTCTCCTCACAAACTAATCAGCTTAACAATAAGACTTGCATAGTGTAAATTAGGACTTAATAACAAAATTTTTTAACAGTTTCAGTATTGGCGGTATACCGGACACATACAAAGATGCAGAGATTTATGGTTTTAGCTGATCAAAACAATAACAAAATGTTTCCTTGTTTCTGCCGAAAATAAATAAAAAAGCTTCAAAATTATTTTTAAAGAATTCGTTCCCTATTTTGTGTACCACCGCACAGTACTGCAAACACAAAAATATGACTACGTTTCTATACCTCTACAACACCTAAAAAGTTTAGAAAACACCCAGAGACTGGCAGAACTCTGTATAACTGGAGCTCTGAAAAGTACACTTACTGCAGCTTTAGATGTTATGTTGGACTTTAAACCAATAAAACTAACCGCTCTGAACGCGGCATGCAAGTCCGTAATCCGACTCAGACCAACAGGAAAGATGTCATATAAAGCATTTGGTTAAGGTAAATTGCTGGAAGAAATGGAGTGTAGCTCGGACTACATCATTCCAGAAATTAACTTCCTTGCAAAACCCCAGATCACTATAAGGGAAGAAGGCTATCTCTAAATGTAGTGGCTATAGTTTGAATTTCTTCACTGATGGCTCAAAAATTGATGAAAGGGTAGAAGCTGCGGTTTACTGCCCGGAGCTCAGTATAGAGGAATCATATAAACTTCCTGATTACTGTAGCACATTCCAGGCAGAAATCTATGCAGCCTATATGGCTGCAGAATTAGCTTTCACCCCTCAAACCATGAATGCGCGTGTGAATATATATATAGACAGTCAAGCAGCAATTAAGGCAATTCAGCAGACTGTAACTACTCCTCGGTTGTGCTCATATGTAGGAATGCCCTAAATAGATTATGTGCTGGCAGACAAGTACATGTTTTTGGGTCCGAAGACACATAGGTATTGAGGGAAACGAAATGGCTGATACACTGGCCAAAAGGGGAATCCAATTACCTGTGGGTGAACATCTGAAATGGATCATGGACTCTAAGATGAAGGAAGAAGCGGAGGAAAGTTTGCGTACGACGAAAACTTGCAAAACTTCTAAAATCATATGGAATTCCTATGATCCTAAATCGACTAGATGCCTTTTATCACTAACCAAATAAAAAATAGGACAATTACTTGACGGTACCTGCAGGAAATGTAAGGAACCCGGGGTAATTGAGACAGTAGAACATATACTGTGCCACTGTCCGGGTCTAAACCGCACTAGATATGACTACCTTGGTGATAATACATTTCGTAGTATTGATCTTGTATCAGGAATGGAAATGTGTAGGCTACTAAGGTTTGTTAAATCTGTGCGGGATTCATTCGATACAGGCACCACAAAATAGGCCGCCATACTTACAGGTTTCTTGTCATCTGCTGGTATCGCTATGGATCAATCTGGTCTATGTAAGGTCCTTGACCACACAGATTAACCTAACCTAATTCTTGAAGCAGTGTGTTCTGCATTCGTAGCATTTCTTGCATGATGCTAGTCATATTTGTTGTAAAATTATTTATAGTTTGCACAATATTATCAATAGTAGCTTCAAGGGGATTAAAACTAAAGCTTGAGTTTATATTTGTTGAATTATTTGGCGGGGAAACATTTTGTGCTGGAATAGAATTTGTTTTAGCAGCATCGGCATACGATACACGGGAAGTAACTGGTTGGCTCATTTGCACAAAAGTGGCGGAGTAAGCGTTTGCTAATGGAGATGGAGCTAATTTATGTAGGTTTTTGCACCATAGTCTGTTTGACAAAAGAGTACACAGGACAACCTCTGTAGTTAACGGTGTGATTACCTCCACAATTACTGCATTCTTTTATCACTTTGTTCTTCTGGCTTATTGCAACTAGCAGTGCCGTGTAATTCGCCGCACACAACACAAAAAGAAGGTAAATTGCAGTAGTTTTTTGTGTGGCCATATTCTTGACAATTATGACACTGTACGGGTCCAGAACGCTCGTGTGGTTCTTCAACTGTTATTTTTCAGTGTAAGAGGTATTTTAGGCCATAAATTGGATGGGTCTCATTTATTCTCAATTTTATATCATTTGGCTTAAGTTCAACTTGAAATCGAGGTTGGGCGATATTCTCCCTATTTATTATGTTACATACATTTTTTACCTTAAATCCCTGGAGGACGAGTGCATCTTTTATTTCTTCGGGAACAACATAAGAGTCTATGAACTAAAATACGATCTGCAGGCCTTTAGCACTTTTAAGCTGATATGTGTAGAACCTTTTTTTGTACTTTTTTCAAATTCAGTAAACATTTTGCAAAATCTTTTTCTTCATAAATTTGAAGTTTGGTTTCATCAATGTTACCACGTTTTATTGGAACGATGTGAAATTTTTTCTCTCAGATATATTGGTGGTGGTTTGGAGGTTTTGTTCGAGGTTACATCAGGTTTGTCGTTTTCATCTTGTAATATTTTAAAACGGTTTTGACGATTAGTACAGGATGCGCTGTTATCCCTAGATAACTTTGGAGCCTTGGGGTTTTGGCTACTGTTATCTAAAGTGATAACTTGGTTAATTGATGAACACGAGCCCGACAAAGCGAAGTTGATCGCTGACGAAAAAGTTACTTTGCTTTTTGTTGTTTTCATTGGGAGCTTCAGAACTCACAGTAAAATAAGCATTTCTGCCTTTATTACTCACTATATTCACTGTATTCCTCAATGTCACCTTTGTTTTTGGTTTTTTTTCTGTTTGCGGTTTTTGTTTGTTTTTGTTATTTATGACTACCCAGCTAAAAAAATTATATATGGTCCATATATTTTTAATATATGAATGTATATAACTATATATGAATATGTATGAATTCATGTATGGAAATATATGGGATTATACATGGCAAAACTATTATATATTAACTAATATATGGACTAATATATGAAATGTATTATAACATGTGAGCTCATATATGAAAATTTAATTATGAAGCTCTTCATATCTGGATCCATATATAAATATAAGATTTTATATATGGAGCCATATAAGAATTTATGCATACATGATATCTCACATAACATCGTTTTTGCAATCAAAAAAGCTTGGAATTTTATCACTGCTGAATTGGAAATCCATTGGAAAATACATACGGTATGCAAAGTTTATATGCGTATCCTCAACGTTTAAAAAAGAAAAACTTTTTGTTACAAAAAAACCATTCTTGTATGATTTTATACATTGTGGCCCTATTTAATATATCAAATAATCATGAGGATAATCCAGTCATTAATTTTATAGAAAATAACAAAATTCTCTAAATAAGAAACAAAGTTTATTTTACTGTCTTGAAAACTATTGTTGGACGGATTATTTTTGCTTTTATAATTAATTGCATTAGTTTTTAATCTAATTACTTAAGCTAAATGTTATGTACGAATATGACTCAAGTGTTTTTTAAATAATTGATTCACCTTTTGATGAATGAAATGACTTTTAGTTCGTTTTGAATTATTTGTCCAAACAAATGTTTCATTAAATACAACCTCTCTCTCAAGTCAAAAAAAATTTAATTTTAGTAATTTAATTTATTGCACAGCAGTGCGCTTTTGTGAATCAAGAGTGTATGAATATGAACTTTGCATATTGTGGAGGGAATTTACACATACATGTATGAAAATGTATGAATATATATAATCATATATGGCCATATACCCTCATTTTTCGGATCCGAACCATATATGGGATATCATATATGCTCCATACATATTTTTTTAGCTGGGTATGGGGCACTGCTTCAGCTTCCAATGTCGAGAGAATCTAACGAAGGCAAAACAAAATTTTACGGTTAATAACATCGGCTCCATGGTACATCAAAAATTCAAATATACATCGTGATTTAAATATGCCAATCGTGATTGAAGAAATTGCAAAATACACAGGCAAATATTTAACAAAACTCGAGTCACATCCTAATCCGCTTGCTCGTAATATCTTGAATTTTACTGTAAACATCCGCCTAAAAAAGAGGGACATAAGGGCTCTCATACTCAACACTCCAGATGGGATTTCTTGAAAATATGTATTATTTATACTATCACTTAGTTTATGTCCGACACTGGTCGGGTCTAATAATAATTTTTTAGATTTAAGATTTGAATACTTATTGTTAGTTCATATTTGAAGGTACAGTAAATAAATACATATATTAAAAAAATTTATAATATGGGGAACTTTCGGCCCCACTAGACACGACTAGGCACTGTCGGATTGAACTGAAAAATTAGGACATGATTTCTTACACCAAACCTCATATTTTAAGCAGCGTAATTAATCCAATTTCCTAAAAAAATTGTGACCAGTACATGTACCTAGTATAATTGTATCATGACGTTGATTATAGGTAGCGAAAAATTTTACGATGGAAAAAATGACAGCAATTACTCAACTGTTGAGTGGAGCGAAACTACTGAACTATGCGTTTCTAAGATAAAGAATCAACAGTTGCGCAACAGTTACGTCTTATGAATGCGACTAATGAAAATATGTATTAGACATATGCATGAAACTAAATAATAATGTTCATGAAACTTTCGCTATAATTTTTTTTGTTCATTTCATTTCTATTTCATACAGCTGAATAACTATGAAACAAGATCAATGAACACTCAATAGTTACGAACGCAGTAAAATGTTGGTTTGTTTACAGTGTTGCCAGAAAATGATGCTGAAAGAATGCTAAATCTGTAAATACATTCTGCCA
Organism: Tachina fera; assembly: GCA_905220375.1. Lineage (NCBI taxonomy): Eukaryota > Metazoa > Arthropoda > Insecta > Diptera > Tachinidae > Tachina > Tachina fera. The sequence continues at coordinate 86,416,703 of LR999965.1, read as the reverse complement.
AGGCGAATTCATATCAGGTGACCTTATCGCTACAACAATACAACAAAACTAAAAACAACATGCAATTCGTCTGGCTTTAAAAAACCCCATCTGTCAAAAACAGTTGACTAATATACAAATACATACATACATATTTATAAAACACATACACTTTTCACTTTAAATGTAAACAAGCATTAGATAAAAGAAGAGATTTTGACAGTCGGGGTGCAAAGCAATTCAATTAGGTTTCGAACACCTGATAATCATCTGGACTGTTAAGGTCACCTGTTATCAATTCGCCTTGCATTCTGCTAAAATGTTCTACAGAAGAAAAGTACAATGCCAGATTTAAATTTAAAAATTTTTATTGAAATAGTTTTGAATTTCATGTTTATACAAACTTATTAATATTTGCTGGAGAGTAGGCGATAATTGTGTAAAAGCTACTAGTATAATTACTAGAATAGCAAGAACTAGTGCAAAAAAGGTTAAAGTTGTTGTGTAAAATTACTAGTGCTGATGAGTATTAGTTAGTAATAATTAGTATATGAGGTAGGTCCAAGGCCAATTAAAATTATGAAACAGCAAGAACTAAAGCATATAGGTTTAAAGTTGTTGTGCAAAATTACTAGTGCTGAGGAGTACTATTATATAAAGTAATTCCAAGGCACCACATTGCAAATTAAATTTTGACTGTCTAACAGAGCCCTTGCACTGTATGAAAATTGTTATCATACAATTATTAAAATTTTAGGTTCATCTAATAGCAATTATAGTTAAATAATTATAACTAATCTTTTATATATTTGAATTTTATTAAATAATGATGAATTTTAACAACCAGTTATCACTGGGTAACAAATAAAGAAACACCAATTTTATATAACTTTTCTTTACAAAAGAACTGGTAACAAAGCAGTCCTAAATTAGTACCAATGGTACTAGTAGTTTTCTAGATACAACCAATGGTAATTTGAGCATTAAGATGGTATCAGAAAGTTTACAGTTGGGAGCTAGTGGTGGTGATTGCTGTACTAGTAAAATACTAGTTGAACACTACTTCGATCTCCTGCAGGGTATGAATGATTATGCTTTTTTTTAAACATTAATTATATACATATGCGAGTACATTTGTATGTATATATATCGAGACCTGTTTTCGATTTAATTGTAAACAAGATGATGTAAAAATTAAAATTTTTAAATGAAATTAAAACTGTGGACTACCCACAGTTTAGAATTATCAAAATATCGAAATTTTGGATATCTTTAAAAATACAGGCTGTAAAAAATTGTCTTAAGCGACAATTTTTAAAAAACTTCACATCTATGAAAAGAATTATTCTCTAAACTGAAAAAAATTGAACAATATAACATTTTTTATTTTAAACAAATTCAGCCAAAAAGCATCTGGCAAAATTTTTTAAAATTTGAATGCTTTTCAATGAATGAATTTGTCAGATCTGGCAGTGAAAATGCCAAAATGGCAACAATGTTGGTTTACTTATACAAGAGCATACTAACATTTACAAATGTGAAACAGCGTGTATCGAGTAAATCTACGCAAGTGAAGAAAACAAACTAAGGAAAAGCAGCAACATTTTCCAGTTTTGTCAACATTTTGGAAAAATGTAAACAAATAATGAAAAAATATTGCCAATTTAATTGCATTATTTTGTAAGTAGTTTTTTTAATAAATTATATATCCAAATACATAAATAAATAGCGAAAAGCCTCTAGTATCAGATTATTTAACTGTCATTGTTGACATTTTACTGATATTCAATATATCTGATATTTTCATTAGACACTTTTGCAACACTTTTTCACTTATAACTCGTAAACTAGACTTTGTGCGCATATGGCGCTACCTTCAATCAATAGCTTACTACAATTCGGATCGGTTGCTTTAAAGCTTATATCTCGGGAGACTTTCTGAAAAAAGCTATAGAGCAAAAAACTTATTTTTGCACTTAAGAGAAGAAAGTTTTAGTTTTTTGCTGGTAACTCATAAACTAGATCGCGTGCGCATATGACACTACCTGTGATCGATAGGAAACTAAAATGCGCATCGATTAAAGGTTCAATGACTTTCCAGGAGACTTTCTGGAAAAAGTTATTGTCCAAGCAAATTATTTTAAATGACAAATTTGCAACAAAAATCATATTTAGATTTTTGCTCATATCTCAAAATCTAGATCTCGTGCGCATATCGCACTACTATCAATAAATCAAGGACAAAAATACGCGTCTATAATGGGTTCTTTCTTTTTCCGGGAGACTTTCTGAAATAAGTTATAGCGTCAGCAACATTTTTTTAAATTAAAAACTTGCCAAGAAAACCATCTTTACTTTTTTCACTAATTACTTATGAACTAGACCTCGTACCTATATGTTTCTATTGTTAATTGATTAAGAATAAAAATACGCGTCGATAATGGGTTCTATCTGTTCCCGGGAGACTTTCTGGGAAAAGTTATAAGCACATAAATAATTAAAAATTAGAAATTATTTTACAGTGTGGAACAACTGGGCAGCACTGATCAACTTTTTAGTGAAGCACGTTTTGTTTGTTTTCCATTTGGCATACTTTTTGGTACATGCTAAATGTAAACAACGAGTGAAAAGGAATGATGGTTTTTAATACAATATTTTTAAAGTAATTTTTTACTAAATTAAAAATTAAAAAACAGGAGTAATTAGCGAAAGACCTCTAGTATCAGATTATTTGACTGTCATTGTTGAAATTTTTGTCATGTTGAATATATCCGATGTGTTAATTAGACACTTTTGCAAATACTTTTACGCTTATATCTCTCAAGCTGGACCTCGTGCGCACATATTGCTACCTTCAACATATAGCTTATTACAATACGCGTCGGTTGTTATAAAGTTTTTATCGCGGGAGACTTTCTGAAAAAAGTTATAGACCAATAAACTTCTTTATGTACTTGAAAAAATACAGTTTGAGTTTTTTGCTCATAACTCATAAATTAGATTGCGTGCTCATATGACGCTACCTACAATTGATAGCAGACAAAAATATGCGTTGAATAAGGGTTCAAAGATTTACCACGAGACTTTCGGGAAAAAGTTATGATTAACAAAAAAAAATTTATTAAAAAACATACCAAAAAGCGTCTTTAGTGTTTAGCTACTAATTTAAAAACGAAACCTCGTGCCGACATAGCTTTACCTTTTGTCGCTTGAGGATATAAATAGGCATATATAATGGGAACTGTAATTTCTCGGGAGACTTTCTAGAAAAAGTTATAGGCCAGAAAAAATTATAAAATGGAAAATATTTAAAAAGAAAGTTAACTTGCTGTCAGTGCTACCTAGTCAATTTTTAACCAAATACAAAGCTGCGTGGTGAAAAATTGTTTCAGTTTCATTCGTTCTTAATGCACGTCTGGCAACATTTTAAAGCGTGTTGGAAAATTTTAAAGCGTGTTGGAAAATTGATCAGATGTTTTATAAGATGCAGCATATTTTTGCCAAAACAGAAAATGTAAGTAAACTAAAATTTTATAAAATATACAAATATTTATATTAATTTAATTGGTTTTATTTTTTTAGGAGCCACCACCAAATGCCTAAAAGGCTACCCGCCTGGCAGATTTTCCGGATCCATCGGAACAGTAGATCATCCAATTGATGGCAGATCGCTTCTGTGAACTCACGGCTCAGCCCGGGAAAATCATGGGCCTCGTTTCATTCCGGCAGCGGAAAAACTACCCTTAAGCGGCCCATACACTAGAACAGCATGCATGCGCAATCAAGTGTTTGTGCCAGCGGTTGGGTCGTGTATGTGCATTTGTGTGATTGTACGTTTTGCTGTAGTGATGTCAAATAGAGTTTGATATTTTGCTGATGGTGCAAGCTTGCTGGTATTGTGTATAGTGAAGTTAGCTCAGTTGAGTAAAGTTGTCCAGGAGTAAATATTCATTTAAAAATTGTAATTTGTTTAAAAGTAATTTTTTTCAATGGAAAATGGAATTTGAGCACTTTAGTTGTACATAGCTGATAATATTTACAAAATATCAATAAAAATTTAAGCAAACAACTGTGTCACTATTTAGAACCACCCTTCTTTAATTTTTAAAAAAAGTGAATATTGTACCAGCTTGCTGGTATGATAGACCTGTTGCAGTACCTTTATATGAAAACGCTAAAATATAATGTATATAATTTTAAAACTGTTTATATGCAATATTAAACTATTTTCTGTGCAGTTATATAACTGAAATTGTATACCCTTTACTAGTCAAGACCGCATTTTTTGGCCACGTTTCTAAAAAGACTGGAAATGGCAAAAAATTATTTTTTGAAATTTGATTTTTAGTGACATTTCTTGAGAAGATAAGTGGTCATTTTGGCGAAATATAGAAGAGCACACGTGTGACTTTATATAGTTTAGGTAGTCCTAAGGGTCCTATACGTGACCCAATTGGTCACGTTCCTAAAATAATTTTGGAATTATTTCAAAAATAATTTTTAGTTATATTTTTGCATGGAAGTATATAAATACTTATTTTCGCTTCGAGTAATTTTTTGTGTTTTTTTTAATTTTTGTCAATTTCAATTTTTTTTATATCATATGAAATTAAAAAAAACAAGCACGTGACCAAAACCGTTGGTCTACACAACTAATAATCAAATTTGCTTAAGAACATATTAATTTCTCATAAACCAATTTTTTACCTAAAAGTGTGTGTTTCTTTCCATAACATTTCATTTCAGGGTTGTGTGCAGTTCATTACAATAATAAATCATATATTAAAATGGTTTAAAGGTTTATATTATTTAAAAATGCAAAAGACAAATTAAAATATGTATTACTTATATGTATGGTATATATGTACTTAGTTATGTATGAATGGATGTATGGTTTTGACTTTTACACATACATACGTATGTGTAAAAGTCAAAACTTTAATTTATATAAAAGTGGAACCTATTACACATCTGCGACGCATACAAAAAATTCGATGATTTCACTATATTGGCAACATTGCTATTGCTTATTAATCAGTGATGCCAACTCTTGTGTCTTCAAAAGCACTGTGAGCATATAAAAATAGGGTAAAAAAGGGTATAAATAAAAAAAATTTCGGGTAAAAACGCACTAACTTAAATATTCTCTGTTATATATGTTTTATATTAATAAGTTTTTTTTGTTTGACTATGACATCTTAAATCGATATACCGGGAAATTATTTTAAAATTACATCGAATGCACACAGAAAATCCAATTTTCCATTTCAAACACAAAGTTCTCTGAAATAAATATGTATTATATTTTTCAATTTAGGTCCTACAAAGAATTCCATACTTTTTTTTGCGTAAAACAAAATTGGAACAAAATATTTACTGGAGCAGTATAAATTTTTTACTGAAACAAAATTTTATTTATTATTATTACTATTATTTATTTATGTAATCTTTATGAATAGAATTCAAAGATTAAATTTAACTAGATAGCACTAGCAATGTTGGCCATCAGCTCTGGTTTAATATACATTTGTACATTTGTATTAAGCATTATAATTGGGGTATTCACAAGGGTTTCTTAAGTGTCATAACGTCATGAAGTCCCAACATTTTAAACCAGTTTAAAACTATTTTTATTTTCCTTCATGTAAAAGGTGTACTATATTAATACAATTCAACCTATATATTTGTTACTGTCATAACTAATTATTTTGCTTTTTACTTTTCTTTTTCGACAAAATGGCCATTTATGTTTAAATACGCGGCGTTTTTCTTTAGCGAATTTATACTAAAATCATTATATATTGCAAAAAAAAAATATAAAAATTTGCAATGCAAAAAATTGCGAAAATTCGCGAACAATTTTTTAACTGAAAAAACTTTAAAATTTATTTTAAACAACGCTAAAATTTTAAAGAATGCAAAAAAATTATAAAAATTCGCAAAAATTTAGAAAATTTGCAAAAACTTGGTAACATAAAAAATATATTAGTCAGATACTTTTTAAAAAAATTTTAAAACTGCCAAAAAAAACAAAAAGTTGGGAATAATCACTTTTCTTACAAAAATTCGCGATAGATTGCAAAATTTGCAAAACAAGCCCTTAAATAACTTACAAATGCCTAAGATATTAAAAATTCCAAAAAAATCGCAGAAAATTTGCAAAATTATGAAAATTGGCATAAATTTGCTAACATCAAATAGATATTAGGATTAAAAATCGGTTAAATGGCAGAAAGGCAAGATTAGATTTAAAATCACTTTAACCGCGAAAATAGCCAAAATTGGCGAGAAATGGCAAAATTGCAAATGAGCCCAAACGTAACTCACAAAAACCTAAAGATATAAGAAAATCCAAAAAAGCGGAAATTTCGTGACAAATAAAATTTGCAAAAACTTGTTAATATCAAAAAGGTAGCAAAGCATTTAAAAGGCAAAAACTGAAGAAAAAAAATTCTATCAGACAATTAAATGGCTTGAGTCACCCCTAATTTGTTAAAATTATGCACAAGAGCATTAAGTTTTATCAAAAATTACCTGATTCGCACAACTTACCAAAATTATGCAAATAAATTCCAAAGCCTTAAAATTTTAACAGGATAAATGCTTGAAAACCTTTTGTTTTACATATTGTGAAAATTGCAAAAATATGCAAATTATTTTCGGATACAGATAGAAGCCGTTGAATATTTTTTCTCATAATTTTGCAGATTCGTCAAATATTATTTTATTTTTGTAAATTTTTTTCATTTGTTTTGCATCGTCTTGCTTATGTTTCAACTAACATACTAAAATATGATATTTTAAACTAGTTTAAAAGCTTAGGACTTTATGACATTATGACTTTAAGGCACCCTTGTGAATGCCCCAAATATAAATAAATGTTTAAAATGATATTTACAATGTTAACATTAAATTAAATTTTGTGGTAAGTTAATTTGATGAAGTGGTAGATTTTAAAAATATTTTTGTTGATGCCTCCTTAAGAAGTTTTAAAGCATTCAGAAAGAATGTGATTGGGAGAGTGCAATTACATAGGGTACAAGTTGGCTGGGGTGTTTTTTTTAGAATCCATTCATGGGAGAAAATGGTGTGACCAAGGCGTAATCTGGAGAAAGTTTTAATTTTGCACTTATCAATTGTTGTGGGATATAAAGCTTGTTGAAATTGGGGTTTATGTTGGAATAATGGTGGTGGGTAATTTCTATCTGGTTGAGTTTATCCTTTATGTATTTTGAGATATGGCGTTAGATGCCAGTTTTTTCCAGTGTGCCGTCCGTTATTATTGGTGCATATGACGCTTATTTGGCAGCTAAATCAGCCTTTTCATTTCCGATGTTGCCTATGTGACTTGGAATCCATTGTATTCTTATTCTGTTTTCGTTGTCGATGAGAGAGTCTCTAATTTTGCTGATAGTGTTCCATTTGTTGTTGTAGGGATTACTTATGGTTTTTATTACCGCAAGGCTGTCGGTAAAAATTACAGTTTTCGGAAAGTATTATGCGAATTGCTTGATAAATTGCACAAGATTCTGCAGTGAAAACTGAATGAATGTCAATGTTCAGCGAGAGTACTAAGAATAATATTTTCCCCATTTTCACTTACTACGGCATAACCTGGTGCCGTGCCTTGAGACTTACTACCATCTGTATAGATGAATCGCCAATTGTTGCTTTTTAAATGTTTTTTTTGTTCTGCCAGGAGGCTGAGAATTGTCTTTGAGGAGGCTGAGTCTTGTTGATTTTTGCAAGTGATGTGTTTAGTGAAGTGTTTCTAAATTTCCACGGGGGCTTAATATTACATATCTTTGTAACGGTAAGGGGAATGTTTAATTCTTGACACAACGATAGAGAATGAGCTATTGTAGATTTGATGCGTCTGGGTTTTCTTGAGCTAATGATGGATGTAATGTCTTTGTCTAAAACTGAATTTGTGCTATTGAGAAGTTAAGGTAAGATTTTGCATTTTAGTTTGTATATTCTATCATCTATTGATGGGAGGTAGGCTGAGGTAGGTTAATGTGTTTATGTGTACGAAACTTTTGGCTGGTAAGTATCTTATAATATTAACTCTGGATATTATAGAGTTTTTAAGTTTAAGGAGATATTCTTTCCATGTGTAGTTTAGTGAGGAAAATATTCCCAGTACATTTAGTTTATTGACATTTTTAATAGTTTGAATGACGTGATCGTTAGAGTCGCAGTTGTGCTTTCTACAGATGCGTAATTTTTTTGATTTGGGTAAACAGATTTTCGCGCCAAAATATTGGGACCATTGGCTTATGTCTTGAACAATTTTTTCAAAAACGGCTTTTGTTTCGCTATTGTTTTTTTTGTACAATATAAATAAATCGTCTGCGTAGAGGCAATGGTCCGCAAGACGTTGTTTATTAACTATTTTACTGATTTCGTTGAATGCAATTTGGAAAAGTACTACTGTAAGCGGCGATCCCTGTGGGATTCCGTTTGTCAGGATAAAAGTTTTTGACAAATGGCCGTTTATCTTTACTTTGAAGCGTTTATTTGATAAAAATGATTTGAAAAATTTAAAAATATTTGGGGCAACATATCAATATTTCAGTGTATTTAAGATCACGTGAGAACCAATTCTGTCAAATACTTTTTCAAAGTCAACTGAGAGGACTCTTACATGGTTTTTAGCTGATAGCGCATTTGTGATGTAGTAGTCCATGTGGAGTAGTGCGTCATCGCATCCCTTGTTGGCTTTAAAAGCTAGTTCCTCTTTGGCGATAAGCTTTTTCTTTTCCATAAACCATGATAGTCTAATAGCTACGATACGTTCAATAATTTTGGAAAGGCAGGGTAGTAGCGATATTGGACGATAATCACCAGCTGATGCGGAGTTTTTTGCTTTAGGGATTGGAACTATGACTGCCAGTTTCCAGGAATGTGGAATGTTGCAACTTTGACATATTGTGTTGAACGCAGCTAGGAGTTTTTCTTTACTTGCATTGGAAAGAGCTTTAACCGTCTGGTAAGATATGAGATCATGTCCGGGAGTTGTACCTTTAACTTTATTTAGACAGCATGGTGATTGGATCTTCTAACAAAAGTGCATTTTTTCTGGCGTGTAATCGATGTTAATGTTGGATGAGATTTTAGAAGTGTTAAACACACAGAGGAGGGAAATTAGAATCAATATGCGTAGTCCGCCCAAATTCGACCAAAATAGTTCAGAATTTGAAGAGAATCAATAAGTGTTTCGTTTTGGGTGTCTATTACTACCCTTGCGAGTGATTCTATTTATTTTGTTCCATATGACTGCTGTTTTGCTGTTTAGGTTTATTGTTTTTGTAAAGTTTTCAAAACTGTTGTGTTTGGCGATTTTAATTTCTCTACGGAATTTAGCATTCATTTTTTTATATGATACAAAGTTATCTAGAGTTGGATGTGCTTCAAAATGTTGCCATTCTTCATTTTTTGTTTTCGTAAGTCTGCAAGGGTTTGATTCCACCAGGGGACTTGAGTTCGGTCTGTTTTTATGTGGGGTTTTGACTGTGGGATATATAGGTTAGCTGCGGTACGTATGGATTTGGTTATAGTGGCTGCATCTTAGTTGCTTGATGAGATGAGAGGGCGACTAGAAATTTCAGTCAGCCAGTCAGCTATTTGGGTTAAGAATATTTTGTTTTTAATTGGGTTACTCTGCTGCCTTCTGATAATTTCTTGGATATTTTTATTGCATAGTGGTCACTGCTGTGAAGATCGTCTAGGACAGTCCATGATGTTAATGGTAGTAAGTTTATCGAACAGATTGAGACGTCTATACTGGTGAACGTATTATGGTTGGAGAGATTAGTGGGCTGCCACCATTCAAAACATAAAGACCAAGTTGTTTTATTATATTTTCTAGCATAATGCCTTTGTTATTATTGCTTATATTCCAGGCATTAAGTGCCCCTAGAACTAATAATGGGGTACTGAAAGATGAAATTATATTACTAATTTCCGTAATTGATATATCTTGGTTGGGTGGTATATAGAAGGAAAAGATAGCCCAATAAGCAATTTTGCTTGAAATCAAGTGTAAAACAATTGCTATTCAAGTCCCATATTGAATTGTCAAGGATTGAACTATTTTTGATTTACACTTTATTTCAATAGCATTCTCCAGGGAAATGGGTATTTCTCATTTAACTCAATTCGAACATTTCAATTGTATTACAGTTCAATTAAAGCCTTGAATTAACCTTGTATTACAATTGAATTCAAGTATATTTCAAGCTTCAAAAACAATGCGTTTAAAATAGAAAGGAAAATGCAATCGACAAGATTTCTTATAATTACTTTATACATATTTACCTTCACTATTGTTTTCATGATTTTGAACACCTTTTGTTTTTTAAAAAACCACCTTTTTTATATATTTTTAATATTTTTCATCATAATTTCAATTTTATTAAAAAATAAATTACTTATTTGACAAAGTTTGAACATGTTGTATGTTGTTTGATTTTTTATTTCCAAATATTTTCAAACTTGAATATTACTTGAAAAACTGTTTGAATTCAACTTTGTTTCCAGTTTAATTTCAAGTGCTTGAATTTTAATTTTTTTTAGTGCTTATTGGGGGTGAATGTTACATTGAAGTTTATTTCTATTGCAACTACTTGATATGCAGAGTTAGCTGGAATTGGAGTGGAGTTGTGGGCGCAGTGGGTTTCCTGTATTGTGATAAAGCTGGGATCCATTTCCTTTATAAGCAATTGGAGGTTGTGACAGTTATTTTTGAAGCCATTCATATTCCATTGTAGCATGACGAATTCCATACTTCTGGTTATTAATAAGTGAAGGCGTGTGACTGGTTTGGAAATGGTGTTTTGATTAAGTTGTTGTTGCTTATTTCGCCGTGACGGTGCATGCCTGAGGTGGCGCACCGAAGGCGTCAATTCCACCCCAGACAAAAGAAATCATTTGCGTGATTCCTTCAGCCGAGGGAAGAGCAACCGCAGCGGCAAAATCCACCACAGCCTGCGCAATCAGGGTGGATATTTTAGGTGATTTAAGGCGTGGATAGGTACATTGTCAACCCGTCGAGAGATTCCTCGGCGAGTGATGATATATAGTAATTATTGTCTCTGATTAGAGATTTGGTTAATCGTGAAATTAATTAAGAGTTGTATTATTTTTTTCAGGTCTTGTTGTATTTCCATTTTTAATATTTTTTTCAGCTTTGTTGTTTCTTTGATAAATGTTGTTAGCTGTTGTTTGGAGGTAGTTGGGGTTATTTCATTTATTTGGTTTGTTGGTAGTACAGGGGTTGTTTGTTTAAATTAGTGATTGTAGTAGTGGCGTTTTCTTTTTGTTCAGGTTTATTGTTTAAAATTTATTTGCGTTTTGTAAGGGAATCGGAGACTGTAGAAGCATAAGAGGTTGTTTGGTTTGCTTTGGGTAGTTGGTTGTTATCTTTGTATTTGCGACGGGCTTATCCTATGCTGCAGTAGTTTTCAGTTTTAATTTCTAGAATTACTTTTATTTGGATGTACCTGGGGCAGTTCTTGTCCGCTGATGAATGTCCACCAGAGCAATTTGTACAAAATATGCGAATGTGATATGTGAATTTTTCTAAAGTATGAGGTGGTAAACTGCATGTGGGACACGTGGGGTTTTCTTTGCATCGATTTTTTGTGTGGCTTCATTTTTGGCAGTTTTTACATTTCATTGGGCGCGGGATGTAAAAGTATACTTTGCACTTGTACCAGGCGACATCGACAGTCTTGGGCAGGCGATAGAGATCGAAGGTGGTGATAATTTTACCAGTTGGAATTCGTTCCTTCCGTCCTCGCTTGTGTTTTCATTTCTTGTACGATTTCTTGTTCTGCAACATTTATTAAGCACGTTGCATAGATAACCCCCTTTACGGAGTTAAGAGAGTCATGAAGTTTGCATGTGATGGGACATACATTAGCAAACCATTTAGTTTTTAAGAATTTTTCGGCGACACGTGTACTGCGTGCGAGTACCAGTAAGTTCCCGTCACGTAACAATGATATAGAGTCAAATTCGCTGCTAATACTTTCCACTTCTTTTTTTTATCGCAAATGGACTAATTTGTGGTAGTTGTTTTTTAGGGTCATTGGATGAAATTAAAACGTATGTAGGGTTATTCGTGTTGTTGGGTGGTGTTGGCAAGTCTGAAAATTCATTGGATTTTTGTTTCTTGAATGTATTATGAATATAATCCCCCAATGCATTAAATTTATTGTTGGAAAGTTTGTCTGGAGGTCCCGGGGCCATGATTGAAGAGGTTTTTATAATTAGATTTGATTTTATTTACCAATAAAAAGATTCAATAAATTAACGAATTGAAGAAATAGAAGAATTACAAATAAATTTTGTGTGCACTGAACGAATGGTTTAATGAAGAGAATATTAAGAAAACAACCGTATACTTTGAATGCTAGGCGATCAATGTAAATTTTATTTCAAACAAACGTTTGTGTGAACATTTTTTTGGGATCTTTAGCTGGTTTTGAACGCTCGATAATTCTTTCAAGCTTTTTTTTTATTTTTGTGTTTTCCATCTTAAAGAAACCCATGATAAGCTAATAAGATTTAACAAAAAGTTAATGCAAAACTTTCTTTTAAGAAATATGTTTAATTTTTAATCAGAAATAATGTTTAGTCAGGCTTAAGTTCAGTAATTTCAATTCTTATTGAATGAAGTATTTTTTTTAATTAATGTGAGTTTCTAAAGAAGAGAAGAAAAATTAAACTTAAGGTAGAATTAGTTTGTACGTGCTGTTCTGTTATGAATCAGCTGTTTAGTTTCTGTTTAGTTGAAAATCTGTATGTGTGGTTAGTTTTTCCTTTTTCGTTCTGTTCTGTTGCGGACAGATCTGTAGCAAATAGAATTCAACGTTAAGTGACAGCCAAAAGTGTATATGTATTAGTGTGTTGTGATACTTGGTGTACAAGTGTTATCAATTCTATAGGTTGCCAGCTGATTTTTTTCACGGCAAAAGTAATTGCAAAATATTTTATACGGAAAAGAACGGCACAGAACAGCAACAGAAAGTGAAGACTAATGAAGCCTTTAGACTTTAAGCTGGGGGAAATACCGATACTTTTCTGTGCAGCCACGCACTTCATCAGCACCCTAGTCTATCTACTTGGGTAGAGATTCTTATTAACATCAGCTATTTAACTTAAATTTACAATGAAACGGAATATGAGAAACGATTGTTGTGCATACAATTGATTTACCTTTGGTAAACACATTTATAAGTATCACTATTAGTTTTCTGTTTTTCCCATTTTTTCATTCTTCTATTTAGGTTAGCACGAAGTTATATTACTCTATGTTAAACTATTCTTGCTTATCTTTTTACGATCATCACATTAATTATTTTTACTTATTCGATGTACCATCGGTACATGCATGTAAGTATTATTGTAGTGGTCTTATTTTACTTTGTTGTTGCATTCTACCGTTTTATTTTTGGTTATTCCAGCATTCTGAAACTGTGATAGCCAAGTGAACAGTGATTGCCAAGTGAACATATTTTGTCACGTGCCCATGATTAATTAAGTGAAACATTTGTAAATTTTAATTGAACTTTTAGTGATTTTTAATCAGAAATAATGTTTAGTCAGGCTTAAGTTCAGTAATTTCAATTCTTATTGAATGAAATATTTTTATTAATTTTGTTTATTAATTTATTAATTAATTTATTCCGTTTCATTGAAAATTTAAGTTAAATAGCTGATGTTAATAAGAAGCTCTACCCAAGTAGATAGACTAGGGTGCTGATGAAGTGCGTGGCTGCACAGAAAAGTATCGGTATTTCCCCCAGCTTAAAGTCTAAGTTTAATTTTTCTTCTCTTCTTTAGAAACTCACATTAATTAATAAAAATATTTCATTCAATAAGAATTGAAATTACTGAACTTAACCCTGACTAAACATTATTTCTGATTAAAAATCACTAAAAGTTTCATAAGAACTAAGACACTGTTTTGTTATTTCTTGAATTTTTATGAACGACAAATCCTTGTTGTTTAACTGCGGTTCACGCATGCAAATTAATATAGTAAAATCGTTGCTTAACAAATAAATAAAATCGTATAAGGATTTAAAAAACTTATTGATACAAGTCGAAGCGTCTTTTCCTTGCTTAAGTTGCAAAAATTTTGATTATTGAAAAAGCATTAAAAGCACTGTGAGAAAAAAGCACCATAAATACCCGCTTTTCTGAAACGAGTATTTAGCAGAGCTCGCAAAATATGCTTACCAAATTTCTCTGTGCGGTCTTCTCACTCAAAAGACCTAAAATATTAGACTTAATCAGTCAGTATCTGAACAGCAACTCTCTTTTTCGTTTCAATCGTGTTCTCGCTCCCGGGTTATCGGTCTCTTACTGGCCGCATGATGCAAGCAGAATCGTTCCTTGCTCAGCTACTGAGGGTCAGTAAGTGAGTGAGCAAAACAAGTAGTGTTCGCAAAAAAGGTCTTTATTTTTGTTGTTGCATTTGCTTTATGTTGTTGCCTTAGATATTTCGTCACAGGCAAAGCATTAAAGAGGAAGGGAGAAGATAATAATAAATAACAATAAAAATATCTGTAAATCAAATTATTCTTCAAAGACGTGTAAATGTAAAATAAAAGGCAAATATGTGTACAACAAAAACAAAATTAATCCTTATGTATTTTGTTCAATTATGTTTATAAAATAAAATAATAAAAACAACAAATCGCAACACACATACATGCTCAAAAGACCGTTTACCAAGATTTTACAAAATAAGGGTCTGGAGAGAACACATGGGCCGAGCGATCGAAAAAAACGGTCGTTGGTTGAGCGAAGAGCAATCCAAAGAAGAACGAAGTTTGAGGGTTTTTTCGCGAACGGTGTAGCATCTTGTCAGTGGACGAGAAAAAATGTTTCGGGTACTTAGAAAGGAAAAAAGCACCAAAATGGCGACGCTGTTATTAATAACAAAAGATGAGATGAGAGAAAGCAGCATGAACAAAAGTCGTTTCAATGCGCTGATTTACACGGGCACAATTGTGTAGGTGCAGGTGTAGGTGAGAGAGGCAAAGATATTGGTTTTGTGGTTGACATAACTTTTCAACCAGCTACAACCCCGCATTAGCAGCATTTTTGTAGCTTGTAAACAAAGTTTGGCAACTATTTGTAATGTATACATTAACAGGCTGGGCTTGTGCATGTACCTGTTATAATTGTAAGTGCGTTTCAGAACTAAAATTTTTTACAAATATGTACTATTTTTTACTGGATTGCGTTCGCGTACACAAAATCCAGTAAATGCAAGTTTTTACTGGACAAATTTTTGCCCGTAAAATCCAGTAAAATGAAACCATGTGTTTTTAGAAACAAAAAGAAGCAAATTTAAACAAAAATATTTGGTTTTTGATAAAATTTTCAAAATAACAAAAAACAAATGTATTAAGTTATAAAAAATATTAAATTTATATAAATATACATATTATTATTTATTATTATACAAATTCTCCTGAAGACGTCGGAAAAAAGCTGACGAAACGTTGAGAAAAAATTGAAATAGATTTGTTTTATTTGCATCGTAATAACTAAGAAAACTGACCGAAAATAGCCTACGCAAATATAATTATATTCACTAACGAAATTGGTCACAAAATATAAACAAAATATTACATTTATTTAAGTTTGATGCCAGAAAAATATTAGGGTATGTTATGTATTCCACGGGAAATTAAAACGTGCGGAATTTTTATAGAATTGTGGGAAATATGTACATTTATATTTATAAAAACAATGCAATGGTACTTCCGGACTATGTCATATCACGTGGAATACAGAAAATAGCCTATTGTTTTAAACACGAATAAAGTTAATAGATTATTATAATTCAATTTTTGTTTATACATATCCTCGTACGGTTAGTAGTTTCCCTCATGGGACACTAAAAAAAATTAGTTATTGATTGATTACACATAACTATATGATTAATGTGAACTTTTCCTAAATTTCTTTTCAGTTTTTCAATATCTTGAATATATTAGGATACATAAAGTTATTTTCCCCTTTTATGTTTGTCTTAATAAATGGACTCATTGGACTTACTTGAAATGAAGTGAACAATATTATTGTCATGATTTGCATATGCGCGGCCTAATCCGCGATGTCGACAAGAAAAAGTTTCGAACGATTATTTATATTGAAAACAACATGAGAATGTTTGTTTTTGTTTTCAATATATGTAAGTAAGCTATAGAAAGTTTCCTGTCGACATAATGAACCAGGCAAGTAAGTTCAAATAGAAACATATGTATCTAAATTACCTGACGATATGTATATTAGAGTTGGGCATAGTTGTTCCTTTTGCAGATTGTTCCATTTTGTTCCCAACAACAAAGAGAACTAGTTTGTTCTTTTCGTTCAGTTGTTCTTTTCGGTCAGTTGTTCAGTGAAAAACAAAACAGAGATTATACAGTCATTGAATTCTCTTCAATGTTTTATTCGTGTGTTAATATTCTAAATTATTTTCATTTCATTCTTAATAGCCTTATTTAATTAAATTTTTTTATTAAAAATGCTTTAAATGAAGTTTGATCATTTGAAAACAAATTTTAATCACTTTTTTAATACTGATTTATATTCAACACAACAAATTCTTTCTTTTAATTGAGTAAAAATTTTCCTGCTTAGACGTATTTTCATTTGTGCTTTGTAGTGTTATTTGTTGTATGCTTTTAGTAAGTAAAATGTAAAAATTAATATTTTGAAATTTTTAAAATGAAATCCGTAATCAGTTTAAAAAAAAATTATAATCACTTATTTAATTCTAACAATCTTTTCCACAATCTGTTTTTTAGTTCAATACTACAAATTATTTCTATTAATTTTGTAAAACTCTCTTGTATATTTCAGTAAGTATACATTTTCTTTTGTTTGTTTTGATTATTGTGCTAAAAATTTAATAGGCACGCTACATTTGTATCTTTTTAACAGTATGCAAACGAGAAACTATATTTTACTTTAAATCTTTTGCATGTGTATTGGTCAGGAACAGAGAATAAGATAAAAAACAAAACAAAGACCAAAAATGATCGAACGAACAAGAGAGACCAAGAGAACAAGAAAGACCAAAATAACAAGAAAGACCAAGAGATCAGGAAAGGCCAAAATAACAAGAAAGACTAAAAGAACAACAAAGACAAAAAGGAACAACTAGTCTGAACTAGTTCACATCGTTCACTTATGGGAATAGTTCAATTGAACTAGTTCGTTCTTTTTGGGCACAACCGTAATGTATATGTTTTTACATATGTAAATATGTATGTATATATAGTTTTTATATTTTTTTGCATATACATATGTATAATTTTTTTAGCTCCAAAATTTGCAGTCAGCTGTTGTGTATATTTTACTGGATTTTACAATTTTCCCGTTCACGTAATTTTAAATGCAAACTTTTTTATTGAGAGTAATTTCTTTAAATTGCTCAGTATTTACTCAATTACTAGATTTTACTGAAAAAGTACTCAAACGCATCTTGTATCATGAATTAGTCTCGTGTAATTTGGAAAAGAACAAAAATTGTGCGTGTAAACTACCTCAATGAACAATATCTTTGTGTTAACAGTATGAAGCGAAATGTTTTCACTCACAGTATGATAAAAGCAACAGTTTGTTCAGTATTAAAATATTTATTCGAAGTTGGGCTTTAGTAAACAAACATTTCAGTAGTTTCATGGGTGGAAGTGTTAGTGCTACTCTATAATATGTATTAATCTGTGTATAATTTTCTAAATGAATGCTTGAATCAATTAAAAATTAAATTGCTACCCCTTGTTCATAAAATTTAAAATAGTTTTGAAATGAATTATATTTAAAATTTTTCATTTAAAATTTTTTTTAATAGATTTTACTTTTTTTTGCTCCGTCACTGCTATAATTTTGTGAGTGTAAATTTTTGGTTGTACTTAGAAAGCTTTTTTATGACAAAACGAAAGCTTTAGAAAATGTTTTTTAAAAAGCAAATTTTATTTACGTTATTGTTTATAAACAAAACATAAAAACGAAATGGCTTATCTTTCGGAAAAAACAGGCTGTTAGTCCTTATTAAAAACTTATCCAATAAACATCAACACATTAACACCTAGCTCAATTTCGCCACTTATGCTAACTTTATGCCAATTTTTCCTCATACATAAGGCTGTTAGTATCTTTTTAATCGCCTTAAAAGAAGGAGAAGGTTATCAATTGATATTTATTTTACATTTTTACTTCATAATTCAGTAAATTTTAGACCGAGTGTAAACATTATTTTTTTTGTCTGAGAGGGTATAGCCTACAATTGGTCCCATTGTAAAAAAATGGGCAGAGACACGCTCAATAATTTGATTTAATTATATTCTACTTATTTAATTGCTGCAAAACCTAGCAAATACCTTTAGTTCTTGTATTTACACAATATAAAGTTAAAAAATGGGTGGGGCTACTCCCATTAAAATTTATAAAATTCCACTTGGTTCTACAGGGTGTTTTTTTAGAGATATAGAACTTCGAATTGAAATAAAACACAAGAAAATCGTTTTAATGTCCATCAATTTGGCTTTATTGGAAGGATAATTTTATGCCATTAATGTTTAAATATGATTTCGGGCATGTGGCCGCCGCGGCTGGCTCGAATAAAGCCAATTCTACAGGTCCAATTTTCAACCACTTTTTCGAGCATATGGGGCCGTATGTTGGCAATAACGCCACGAATGTTGGCTTCCAAGTCCCCTAACGTTTCTGGTTTGTTGGCGTAGACGAACGACTTCACATATCCCCAAAGAAAATAATCCAATGGTGTCAAATCACACGATCTTGGTGGCCAATTGACAGGTCCATTCCGCGAAATTATGCGCTCATCGAATGTTTCCTTCAATAAATCGATTGTGACGTGCGCTGTGTGGCATGTAGCGCCGTCTTGTTGGAACCACAACTCATCCACATTCATGCCATCCAATTCGGGAACAAAATAGTCGGTTATCATGGCTCTATACCGGTCTCCATTAACGGTAACTGACCCTCCAGCATTATTTCGGAAGAAGTATGGCCCAATGACTCCACCAGCCCATAGAGCAAACCAAACAGTCAGTTTTTGTGGATTTAATGGCGTCTCAAGCGTCTCATATGGATTCTCTTCACTCCAAATGCGGCAATTTTGCTTGTTGAAGTAGCCATTCAACCAAAAACGAGGCTCATCACTGAACAAAATTTTGCGATGAAAATCAGCATCGAGATCAATCTCATTTTCGGCCCATACACCAAAATCACGACGCATTGCATGGTCTCGCGGCTTTAATTCTTGCACAAGCTGGATCTTGTAAGGTCGCAAGCCAAGATCTTTGCGCAAAATCTTCCATAAAGTTGATGGACAAAGCTCCAATTGCTGTGCACGGTGGCGAATCGATTCATTCGGGTCCTCTTCAACACTTTGCTCTACAGCGGCAATTGTTTCTTCGGTGCGCACTGTTCGACGTCTCTGCGGATGCGTATTATCACCTAGAGTAAACGTAGTGCGAAAACGATCCATGGTTAACCGAATTAATTGCTCTGATGGACGATTATGTCGACCATAAAATGGACGGAGCTTGCGGTAAACTTCGCGAACTGAACCATTATTTTCGAAATAAATTTGCACGATTTGCAAGCGTTGTTCTTTTGTCAACCTGTTCATGATGAAATGGCAAACCAAACTAAATATTAATCACTTGACAGCTGACAAAATGGCCGCCAGTTAAAAAAGTGATGCCAACTTAAAGTTCTATACCTCAATAAAAAACACCCATTACTTAACCGGTTTTTACGAAACTTACCACACACCTTGAGCTCCTAAATAGACGTAATCTGTAATCTGTAGAGTGTGGTTCTACATTACCGATTTTTACAAAATTTAACACACCCTTACATTTAAAAAATGGGTGGAGACACGCCCATTAAAATTTTATTTTATAGAGTTCACGTGCATCTTAACCAACAGATGTTGAATTTTTTTTGAAAGAGTACGTACAGTTTGGTCCTATAATTTTTTTTCGAAAATGCTCTAATAGATCTTTGCCTTGAAGTCGGTTTTTTTGCAGAATTATTGTGTAATTGGTTTATGCAAAATTATTTTCTTAAGTTTGTGTTATTAAAGGTTTCTTTATTCAATTATTCGATTTAATTGCTGTATTACTTTTAAGAAAATGTCATAATTTTGTACTTTATTACCTTATAAGACTTGTAAGTAAAGACGAATTTTAATTTTTTTAAATTTACAATTATGTTTTTATACTTTCTCTTAGTTCTCTTCCATATTGCACATCTGTATGAAATTCAACGAAAATATAAACTTGCTAAAGAAGCTTATGAACAATTACTTAATGAAGAAGAGCTGACGTTAGATCTAAAAGGAGTTATATATAGGCAACTTGGTAAGGTACCATTTACAATTTATGAAATAGAAATTATTTAAGATATTGTAAAACATTATCAGGGTGGATGTATCACTCTTCGGAATATTTTGGAGATAGAAGACAACGAGAATCATATGCAATTTTTAATTTACAAAAGGCAATTGAAGCAAATCCCAAATCTGGACAATCTTTGTACTTATTAGGAAGATGTTATGCTGGAATAAATAAAGTACATGATGCTTTTATAGCTTACAGAAACTCAGTGGAAAAAAGTGAAGGAAATGCTAATACATGGTGTTCTATAGGGTATGCTGTGCGAATTACTTTTTTATGTAAATCTCATTGAGTTTCTTTAATTTTAGTGTTTTATATCAGCAGCAAAACCAACCAACAGATGCACTACAGGCATATATCTGTGCTGTTCAACTTGATAAAAACCACAAGGCCGCTTGGACAAATTTAGGCATACTATATGAGAGCTGTGGTCAACCTAAAGACGCTTTTGCTTGTTATTTAAATGCAGTAAAAAGTTCTGAGAAGGTAATATTTGAAAATCTGCTCTTAGTTACACATTGCAAATACTCGTAACATAATAAGCAAGCATAATAAATATGTATATGTGTATAAATCTTTAGCAATATAACGTAAAATATTCGTTAAAAGTGTTCACTAGAACTAAGCATGTTTAAATAAGGCAATTTTTTTCTGATTTTGTCCAAAAGTCATTCGAAAAACCGCTACGTTACAATTCAGGTAAAATATGCAATTTATATATAATTTTATAACATCATAATATTCTCTAATTTTATTAAGCTTAAGGTCTCTTATTTTTATATTTAAAGTCGTTAAGCCTACAGTACACGGTAGGAATATCGATATATTTTTTAAAGCATCAATATTTCGATATATTGATATTTTTTATATGAAAAATTATTTTTTCCAAAAAATTCCAAATTTGAAATAAATACACATACTAATAACATACATACATATTAGAGTTGGGCATATTTGTTCCTTTTGCGGATTGTTCCTTTTTGTTCCCAACAACAAAAAGAACTAGTTCGTTATTTTCGTTCAGTTGTTCTTTTCGGTCAGTTGTTCAGTGAAAAACAAAACAGAGATTATACAGTCATTGAATCCTCTTCAATGTTTTATTCGTGTATTAATATTCTAAATTAATTTCATTTCATTCTTAATAGCCTTATTTAATTAAACTTTTTTATTAAAAATGCTTTAAATGAAGTTTGATCATTTGAAAACAAATTTTAATCACTTTTTTAATACTGATTTATGTATATTCAACACAACAAATTCTTTCTTTTAATTGAGTAAAAATTTTCCTTGCTTAGACGTATTTTCATTTGTGCTTTGTAGTCTTATTTGTTGTATGCTTTTAGTAAGTAAAAGGTAAAAATTAATATTTTGAATTTTTTAAAATGAAATCCGAAATCAGTTTAAAAAAATTATAATCACTTATTTAATTCTAACAATCTTTTCCACAATCTGTTTTTTAGTTCAATACTACAAATTATTTCTATTAATTTTGTAAGACTCCCTTCTATATTTCAGTAAGTATACATTTTCTTTTGTTTGTTTTGATTATTGTGCTAAAAATTTAATAGGCACGCTACATTTGTATCTTTTTAACAGTATGCAAACGAGAACCTATATTTTACTTTAAATCTTTTGCATGTGTATTGTTCAGGAACAGAGAATAAGATAAAAAAACAAAACAAAGACCAAAAATGATCGAACGAACAAGAAATACCAAGAGAACAAGAAAGACCAAAATAACAAGAAAGACTAAAAGAACAACAAAGACAAAAAGAAGAACTAGTCTGAACTAGTTCACATCTTTCACTTATGGGAATAGTTCAATTGAACTAGTTCGTTCTTTTTGGGTATAACCCTAATACATATGTATTCACAAACATTTTACATCCTTATCAGCATGTGGATGACTGTTTCACCAAACAGAGTCTTTTTCGAATGCCTTAAGTGATCAAAAACTGATTAATCAGTTCTTAAAATAAGACTTGAAAATTATTCCCAGAAATACTTAGAAAGTGATTTTTTTTTGAAACAAACAGCAAGCTCGTGCAGTAAAATCAAAAAAATATAAAGTGTGAATGAATTTATGTATATAAAAATTTAAAAGAGAAACAGTCATAAAATACTCTTTTAGAAGACTCGCGACTAGGGTACCATTTTCTCCCGAATGAATAGTAATTTTCGACTCGAAAACGAGCGCATAAATGCTTATTTTAATCGTGCGGAGGAGTCGAAAAAGACTCGTATATGATCATTAATTTCATAAAATACTGACTGGGATAAATTTTTTTATTAAAAATTCATTACTTATTTATCAAACAGTTCAATAAAAACAATATAAAGAAGAGATTAAATAAAAATAATAAAACAATTCCATATAAGCAATAAAATAATGGAAACAAGAAAATAAATTCATATACATATATGCATACTTATGTACATGTATTTATACTCAAATCGCATTTATTGCGTATAAATATTTCGACATTTATACGCAATAAATGCGATTTGAGCTATTCTAAAAATAGGAATATTTTTGGTCGAAACAGATCGAAACAAAATAACTAATTTTTCAAACAAAAATTTTGTCTGACGTTTTATTATTTTTTTTGCTTTCAGAAATTATATTACTCAGTGCTGTCAGTAGATTTTTAGAAAAGTACCTATGTTAAAACATTTGCTACGAAATTAATCATTTGAATTTAAATTAGTATGACAATTTTTAATGTCTATGGAAAATATGACAAAATACAAAAAAAAAGATTTTTTTGGCTAAAACAAGTAGGTGATAGAGCTGGGCCCATCTCGTTTATTTGTGAATTTTCTCCATAATCCTTGTATTGTATTTTCACACGTTTTGTATGTCTTACCGCACAAATTGCAAGAAGCGGGTTCGTTGTTTTTTTTTTTAAATTTCCGCACAGGCGACATATTTCTTTACACGAATCCACTAAAGCAATAACCAAAACCACATAAAAAATTAATTGTAGTTTCTCCGTCATCAAAAACTTAGCCCTGGTTCTACAACAAATATTACAGCACAAAAACCGCATGAACTTTGTTGGTATAAATTACCGTAACACTTGTAGATGCAACGTTCGTTACATTGTCTTGTCAGGTTATAAGAAATGTCAAAAACCATACTAAGCTCAATTAGCCAATTCACAACCTACTGTAGATTGTATTAGCTACAACTATGGTAGTTGTGAACGGCCTGTTGTAAGTGTTGTTAGACTTTTAAAAATGTCAAAAAAATAACGAAGATAGCCTAAAGTTAATAAAAGCAAAAAAAAAAAAACAACAAAAAATCGGCATTATGCGAAAAATATACTGCAGAAATGTTAATGCTTGGGTAAAATTTGGCAAATTCTCTCGATTTTGTGCAAAGTTCGCGATAAAAGCGACTTTTGCATGCTTTCAGCCTCGTAACAGTTTTGTCGATTTCTTTTAAATTTTAGACTGTTAGTAACGTTTTGCGAATTTTCGTAACTTTCGCGATTTTTATTGATATTTTTGCATTCCTTACATTTTTGGCGATTTGTAATCAATACTATTAAATGTTGAAAATTTTCGCGATTTTTTCCAAAGTTCGCAATAAAAGCGGCTTTTTGCATGATTTTTAGCGTCCTAACAATTTTGAAGGTTTTAAAATATTAAAATTTGTTATCATTCTGCTTTAGTAGCTTTTTGCCAATTTTCATCGCTTCGCAATTTGTTTTATTTATATGCATATATAATTGCACTATTTTTTAATTTTAATTTGAAATTTATTTGCTTGTGGTTTAGCTTGGTCTATATACGTATTTCATTGGCGCTTAAACCAAATCATCAGTAGACTTCAACCACAAATTTTGAACAGTCACAAACCTCTTACTTTATGCACAGACTTTCAAAAACTATATGAGAATTCATAGAATAATAATATTTTTGAAAATCACAAAGACAAAATATGTTTGGTAGGCTTTGAAACTCATACAAAACCCAGCAAATAATTTATATTCGATTTGAATCTATTTTATTTTTCTACACCTTCATACAATTAGAAATCCATTGGATAACAATAAAAGTAATTACAAGGCAAAATGAAAAATAAATCTGGTAGCTAGCTACCAGGCAACAAATGTTGAATCATTTTAAAGACGGCAGCAGCACCATAAATATATGTTTCAGTGGTGCCGCTTTCAAATAGATATTTCACAATTATAAAAATAAAATAATTTATTCAAACTATTTATTTGTTTACAATTTTGCAACTTCTAGCGATTTTTTTGCAAACTTCGCGATAAAGGCGACTTTTTGCATGCTTTCAGCCTCCAAACAGTTTTGCCGATTTTTAAACAATATTAGACTTTGTTATCATCCCGCTGTTAATATGTTTTTGCAAATTTTGGTATTTCCGCGGTTTTGGCCGAGTTTTTTGCATTCCTTAAAGTTTTAGCGATTTTCAATCATATGGCTTTTTTTAATTTTGCAATTTTTCGCGATTTTTTGCAAAGTTCGCGATAAACAGGCTTTTTGCGTGTCTTTTAGCTTCCTAACAGTTTTGAAGATCTTAAAACATTATTAAACTTTGTCATCATTCCGCTGTTAGAAACTTTTGCGAATTATTTCAATTTTCGCGAATTTTTTGCATTCCTTAAAGTTTTATCGGTTCCTAATCAATATTAGGACTTTTTTAAATTTGAAATTTTTCGCGAATTGTCGCTTTTTCACTTTGCAAAAATATAATTACTTTTGCAATTAACATTAAATTTTTGTAAACTTCTTTTTTATTTTTCAATATAAAACATTTCTTGGCAATAATTTGTTTAACATATTTACTATACTGTCAACACTGTTTTTGATTTGTAGCCATAAAAAATAGAAATTAGTTTAATTTGACTACAACGACAAATGTAGCAAATGTGTTTAATGCTTCAGGCTTATACCATACAAAACAAATTCGACATTTCGTCGGTTGGTTATTGGTTTGCGACACAGTATATTCAAAATACATTATGTCTGCAACAGATCAATAACCAACCGGCGAATTAGCTTATTTATTGTGTTATTGTGTATTTTTTTCTTCGCATCAGAGTCTGAACACAATGTAACGGTTATTTATTGCGGTGCAGTTTTCCATACGATTTTGAAGTAAAAAAACGCAGTGCGGGACGGAATAAAATTCAAATCTATTTTATTTTCATTGAGGAGTTTCTTATTCTCTCAATTTTTGATACTCTTTCTCTTGCTGACGTTGCCGTAGTTTTTGAATAATTGGCTGTGTTCACAACATTTTTGTAAAAAAACATGATTTTGAAGTTCAAAAATTTTTGTCATAGATTATAAAAGTTTAAAAAATATATCAAATATATCTACGAATGTATAAAATGTTCATAATTTTTTGTTTTTAGTTATAAAAATGTATGCAAAAAAAAATTAACGAAAATTTAAACAAACAATGACAAGTATTGCCGGCGCCGTATTCCGTTGTATTATGTTTATTTTTATCTCCCGCAACGAGAAATGGCACCGCACCGCAAACATTGTGTTTAGACTCTAACATTGATGCCAATATCGTATAGTTGAAAAACGGCAAAATTTTTTAAAGCTCTCGTAAATAAGAATCGATGTATCGATAATCTATTTTTCAAATATCGGCGATATATGTTTTTTTACAAATATCGATATTTCGATATATCGATATTTTTGCCCATCTCTAGTACACAGCATGTAAAAATCCACATGCGCATGTGAATATGACGTCACGAGAATTTTTAGCATGTTAGTTTTTTTTAATTATTTGTAGTTGCTACATGTCGTAAAATATTGATAGTATTTTTGTTCCAAAATCTAAATATGACAAATTTACCCGAGTTGGACACATTTCCAGAAACAGCACATGAGTAGTGATGTAAATTTCTCAAATTACATGTATTGCTAGTACACGGCATGTAGCAAATGTAGCTGCATGGTGACGTCGAAATAACGTCAGAGCCATATGTGCATGTGTATTTTTACATGCCGTGTACTGTAGCCTTTAGTTCATATTTCTCTATTTCCACTCCTTTGTGTGGCTTCATCCGGAAAATATCTTTCGTATATGTATATATATATTAAAAAAATAAAACATAATTGAGATAATTTATTTTTTTTACAAGATTTTATTTATTTTTTATTTATTTATTTATAACAAAATCCAACTGAGCCCATAGGGTCATATATAGTTGATGGACTACAAGAATAGCATAATAATTAAACATGTGGGCAACACATAAACTAGACACAATATTCATGAAAAAAAATAATATGTAGTCAAGACACGTGGATTTAAATTCTACTTCAATTTATATCTTTATTATATAATTCAGTTGTTCAATCTTCAAAGGAAAAAAAGGTAAGTAAGTAAAAAAGGAAAAAGAATATAATATGTATGTATATCATTATAATGATGTTGAAACATAAATAACCAGTATTTAGTAATTAGTAATATAGTGTTGCCATTGGGGATGTATTAAGTTACAATAGTTCTCCCTCGCTTATAGGCCAGCCTCGCCATCAGTTACGTAGTCATCCAAATAAGCGGGACGTCGACGAGGACGAACGGTTCTTTCATTAGGGGGTTGCAGTGGTTGTCGATCTGCAACCGTGTCAATCGTACTCTCACTTGCTAAATCATCCGTAGTAGAGTTGGTAGAAATCGGTACAAGATCTTGCAGATTTGGTCCAGGAGGTATATGCTTTTGGTACTCTATTATATGTTCTTTCTGTTGTGCACTTGCTGTCTGCTGTATCATGGTTGATTGAAGTTGATTAATATGACGTTTTAAAACGTAGCCTGTATCTACTTTGACTAGGTAATGTAGATGACCCAATTTCTTGATGATTGTACCTAATTTCGACAATTTTTTATTATTTGTGTAGTATTGAGCTTGTACTCTGTCACCCTCGCTTAACTGACGCGTTTTGCAAAAGTCTACTGTGTTATGTTGAATGTTCGGAGGTTTTAGCGCATCCAATTGGATACGGATTTGACGGTTAAGATACTGTCCCGACGGTGTTTTCCCATTTATGAGGGGCGTGGCTCGGTAGCGGAAAAGTATCTTCCTTAATTTTTTTTTGTACAGGTCGGTTATCATTTGACATTGTCTCGAGTCGACGTTTTAACGTTTGAATATTACGTTCGGCTAAGCCGTTAGTGGCGGGATGACCCGGCGCAATAAACTTCTGAAAAATGCCTCGATGACTGCAGAATGACTGAAACTCGTTGCTGGTGAATATAGTGGCATTGTCGGATACGATAACGTCTGGGTACCCATGTCTCGCAAATAAGTCAAGTAACATTTCTATAGTTGAGCTAGAGTTAGGTGCCGATGGTGTTACGCCAACTTCGGCCCACTTGGATTTAGCATCCATTACGACTAGATAATAATGCCCTTGAAACATACCTGCATAATCGATATGAAGCCTCTGCCAATTATATTCTGGTTCCTCCCATGAATGTAGCCTGGCCTTTGGTGGGCTTGATTTAACATTACCGCAAGACAAACACTGTTTTACCACCCGCTCTATGTCTTTGTCAATAGATGACCAATAGACGTAACGACGAGCTAGCTGTTTAATTTTTGATATCCCGATATGGGTTTGGTGTAGTTCTTCTAATACCAATTGTTGCAAGGTAGAAGGAATTACTACGCGTAGTCCTCTAAAAACGATCCCCTTGTTGATCGTGAACAGGGTGTCTTCTACTTGATTACTTTGCAGATTTTGCATCATCTTTGATAGTCGAGGATCTTTTGCCGTTTCCAGCTGAAGAGTCTTGAAATCTAGATTTAATGTTGAAATCTGTTGTATTGACGCTTCACAGAGTTTGTTTACTTCTTCATTGATAGCGCTGTCTGTTAATTTTGGTGATTTGATAGGGGCGCGTGATAAACAGTCGGCATTAACGTTTTCGATGCCCTTTTTGTACATTACTTTGTACTCGAATCCCTAGAGGAAGGCTGCATATCTCTGTAGACGTGAGAAGGTCATTCGTGGTAACTTTGCATTCTGATGAAAAATTCGAACTAGGGGTTGGTTATCAGTGATGAGTGTAAATGGGTTTCCAAACAAGTATTGGTAGAAATAGTCTACTGAAAACACGATCGCTAAGGCCTCACGATCAATTTGGGAGTAATTTTTTTCGGCGTCTGTAAGCGACCTAGATGCGAAGGAAATTGGACGTTCTTGTCCATCTATAACATGGGATAACACTCCCGCAACACCGGTGGGGCTAGCGTCACAAGCCAATTGTAGTGGATGTTTAGGATCAAAAGGCACAAGAACACGATCGCTAATTATTTCTTTTATTAATATTTTTGAAAGCATTTTCGCACGAAGCATTCCAATTAAATATAGCATTCTTTTTAGTAAGATTGCGTAACGGTGCTGTGATTGTTGAACAATTTGGAATAAAACGTGAATAGTAAGTGATCATTCCTAGAAATCGCCTCACATCATCGATCGACTTCGGCCTTGGGAGTTTTGTTACGGCTGCTATCTTCCTTTCTGATTTCAAAATTGCATTGTACCTGATTGTGTGTCCCAAAAACTCGATTTCTTCTTGGAAGAAACTACACTTTCCTTTGTTTAGATGTAAATCGTGGGTTGATAACTGTTCTAAACATTTTACTAGGTTTTCCCTACATTCTGATTTTGTTTCCCCATGTATGATGATGTCATCAAAATATGCTTCAGTTTTTGGAACATCTTGTAAAATTAGATTTAAGATTCTATTAAATTCAGAAGGGGCTGTTTTGATGCCAAAGGACAACCTATTTACTTTATACGTGCCCCTGTGCGTCGAAATCGTTTGGATTTTACTCGAATCCTCATCGACGGGTATATGTAAATAAGCTTTGTAGAGATCTAGCCTGCAAAAGTATTTCGAGTCACGTAAACAATGGAAAATATCTTGAATTTTGCGTATTGGCCCATGAGCGTCCACAATACGTTCGTTTACGCATACCTTGTAGTCAACACACAAGCGTAACCCCCCATCCGGTTTTGGTATGACAACTAAGGGGGAACCCCAATCACTAGTTTTGGTTTTTGTGATTATATTAGCTCTTTCTAGCTGATCAAGTTCAGTGTTTACTTTATCGATTAACGCATACGGTATTTCGCGTTCTTTATTGAAAATTGGACAGTCTGTGAGCATGACATTATAAAAGAAAAGTAGTGATCTAATCTGTATGAAGTTTTTAAAACTACAGCCCAAAAAATCATTAACATTCATAGAAACATGATCGTTAATTCGTAGTTGGTATATAAAGCGTAATATTCTGTTAAAGAGTAAGGCACACCTATTTAAATTTTCAGCGCTACAGCCGGAGTATACATCAATAAGGAGATGATCAAATTTATAATGTAATTGTTTCAGCTCATGCATTTGTAATGATTTTTTTTTATAGTAATACCAATTAGAATTGGAGGGTTTGGAAATTGATTAGTTCCATTAATATTAGGAGCACCTGATATAGCTTTCCCTCGAATAAATAATATTAGTTTTTGACTCTTACCACCTGCTCTTTCTAATATGTAAGGGCAGGTATAAATTCATTGCATAAAGTCTTCTTAAGGTGAAGTTAATTTTAGAAAATAGTCTATTAATATGCGGCCTGACCCACGATGTCGACAAGAAATTATCTTTCGCTTAGTTAAACTGAAAACAAAAACAAAATAAGAACATTTGTTTTAGTTTTCAATATAAGTAAGCGAAAGATAATTTCTTGTCGACATCGTTGGCCAGGCCGATGGTGTCCGAAACTAAGAGTGTTGTCTAGTAAAACATCAAAACATTTCGTACGTTCGACAAAATCAATGGGTTGGCCATTGATCATGATAGACAGGTTAATCGTAGCACTAGATAGTTTAAAAATCATCGCTTTGGTCTTAGAAGAATTAATACTAAGTTTGCTGTTACTCATCCACCGTGAAACATTGGACATTAGTGTGTTAATATCATATTTGAAAAGATCTAAGCTGCGTATGACTCTTAAATTATAGTTGTATATCATCGGCAAAAACGAATGCTTCACATTCGAAGCATTCGTTTATTTGACATAAAGCAAAGAAATCATTCATATATATCATAAATAGTAAGGGGCCAATAACAGAGCCTTGCGGTACACCACTACTGATTGGTAGACACCTCGAGTTAAGGTTACTGCATTGAACATATTGTGAGCGACCTGATAAGTAAGAATATAATAATCTACAAGCGGATAAAGAGAAGCCAAAACATGTGCAAAGTTTGTTTTGATTGTTTAATAAACTAAAACAATCTTCTAAAATAATCTTTTAAAAGTAGTACCTTTTACGGTTCCGCACACCAAAGGTGAAAAGGAACCCTATTGTTTTCGCTACGCTGTCCGTTTTTCCGTCACAGACTATTTTATCGAGAACCGTAAGAGCTACTGACCTGAAATTTGGGTAGAGTATGTAGAACTTTGGCCTCTACAACAACAAATACATAAGAGTTAAAAATTAAATGGTGTTCCAAAACGAGCAACGAACAATTTTATATATATATACATACAATTATATGTATATACACTTGAAATTTGTAAAGTTAGCGTATTTTTATACAGACTTGAACAATTAACACTAAAATTTAAAAAAAATTAAATTAAATGGTGTTATATCAGTTAATGTAATTTTGAATATGTGATTTTGACAATTTGCTGTTCTTGGAAACCGTTAAGAGTCAAACTCTTGAAACTTGCAAAAATGGTAAAACTAAAAAATCAAAAAATTATAAAATCGCCAAAGCGAAAAAATCTAAAAAAGCCAAAAACCCGAAATCTCGCCAAAATGAACAAAATCGCTAGAATTAAAAAAAATCGTTAAAATTTAAAAAACGCCGAAAAGCGAAAAAAAATCAAAACGAGAAAAAAGCGTCAAAACAAATCGTTAAAACTGAAAAAAAACGTAATATTTAAAAAACGCTCAAAACCGAAAAAATCCCAAAAACGAAATAAAAAGTGAAACTATAGGCTGAAGTAGTATTACATAACTAGCGTCCGTTATGTAGGTTATGTTAGGTTAGCAGGTTGCTGGTAAGGAAGGGCGAAATTTAGACTCCAGCTCACTTGGGTCCAATACAATGGTTCCTTTGTGCTACCTGTTAGTTGAAGAGAAGATAGTTAGAGAGGGTGATAGGGAAGGGATAGTGATAGAGAAGACAGGTGGTGAATGAAGAGATAGAGGAAAGCTTAATTCTTTTACAACTCTGCTCTAATGCACATCAGAAAAATGGGTAGTGTTGTTATTTTTCATAACTGTCGCAGACTGTACTCGAACCCAGAACCTTCGGTTTTGTAGTCAACGTGCTAACTACTTCAGCCAACGCCACCCTAACCTAACCTAACCTAAGGGAACCCTTCGTGCGCAAGTCAGTCGTATTTTACTAAATTTGTTTTTTCTCTTTTTTTTTATTAATACATATATTTATTTATTGTATCTTCAAATATGAACTAACAATAATCAAATCTTAAAGCTAAAATATAATTATTTAGCCCGACCAGTGTCGGCCAAAACTTAGTGATAATTTAAATAATACAAAGTAGTGATAATCAAAAAGGAAAATTAAATGTATTTTCAAGCATTCCCATCTAGAGTGTTGAGTATAAGAGCTCTTGTGTCCCTCTTTTTTAGGCGGATGTGACCATTAAAATTCAAAATATTACGAGCAAGCGGATTAGGATGTGACTCGAGTTTTGTTAAGTATTTGCCTGCGTATCTTGCAATTTCTTCAGTCACTAGTGGCATTCTTAAATCACGATGCAAATTTGAATTCTTAATATACCATGGAGCAGATGTTATTAACCTTAAAATTTTGTTTTGTCTTCGTTGAATTCTCTCTACATTGCAAGCTGAAGCAGTGCCCCATAACTGGATGCCGTAACACCATATTGGCTTCAAAAGCGACTTGTATATTAAAAGTTTGCAGTCCAGACTAAGTGTTGAATTTCTGCCAATCAACCAATGAATTTGAGATAACTTAAGTTTCATCTGAGTTAGCTTAAAATCAATATGATGTTTCCATGTAAGTCTTCGATCAAGGTGTATACCAAGGTATTTCACTTGGGAATGTTGAGGAATATTTTGATTGTTGATTCGAATGGGGGAACAAGTATGGCCGACTTCCTAAACGCAAGTTGCAATTCATATTTACAATGCATACACTTCGTAAACACATATGTAAACTTTATGACAATGTCCAATGTTCCTAATCGTTTGGCAACTCATTTTAATGAGTATCAGTTGTCAAAATCGCGCATCATTTTTATTTTGTAGGCGAACATATGTATGAGTTGCATAGCGACGATCCTAAATGCCAATCAAATGCAAAAGATGTCTCCGCAACGCAAGTTTGCTGTTAATACATGCCTAGCATTGCACACGCATTTTATTCAATTATGCATTGCAACTTGCGTTTAGGAAGTCGGCCTATCTCTTCTTAGGGTAAACGTTGTATGGACACACTTTTGTTCATTGACTTTAATTCTCCATAAGTTCAACCAGATTTCCAACTGTGTAATATGTTCTTGAAGATATCGGGAAGCCTCGTGCGGGTTTTTGTGAATACTAAGGCGGTTGTATCATCGGCAAACGTAGATGTATGGATATTGCTGCTCACAGGCATATCACAAGTATAAATCAAATACAAAACTGGCCCCAGTATGCTCCCCTGTGGCACACCGGATGATATAGATTGGGGCAGACTCATGAATTCTCCTTCCACAATCGTAAACTTTCGGGTAGTTATGTAGCTTTCTAATAAATTCAGAAAATTTATTGGTAAATATGATTTTAATTTTAAAATAAGGCCTTCATGCCACACTTTATCAAAGGCCTGAGAAACGTCAATAAACAGGGCAGAACAATACATTTTTTCTTCAAAAGTTCTTATAAATTGCACCAATCTATGAGTTTGTTCAATGGTGCTATGCTGACTTCTAAAACCAAATTGATGGTCTGGGATGCACCCACTATCAGTTAAAATTGGGGACAATTTTGTCATGAGCAGCTTTTCGAAGAGTTTTGACATAGTTGACAGCAAACTTATTGGCCTGTATGACTCAGCCTTGGTAAGGTCTTTGCCCGGCTTGGAATCATTTTGACCTTCGCAAGCTTCCAGCTTTGTGGATAATACTCCAGTCGTAAAATGGCGTTAAAAATAAATAACAGGATTATAATTGCAATATGGGGCAAGTTTATCAGCATATTATTACTTATTCCATCAATTCCTGGAGCTTTCTTCGGGTTTAGTTCAGCAATTAGTTTCTGAACATCACGCGTCTTAAATTTTATGGGTCGAGGGGGTAGCGCAACTACACTTGGTAAATCAACAACACTAGTACATGTGTTTGGGGTAAATACGGATTTTAAATGCTCAACAAATATGTTACCTTTTTCAGTATCGCTTCTGGCCCAAACTCCGGTAGAAGTGCGCAGAGGTGGTGTATATTCAACGGGTGTTTTAAGCTTTCTAGCAGCTCGCCACAAGGAGTAATTAGATGCAGGTGTGGCATCAAGATTTTCCAGATACTTTTTAAGACATACAGTTTTTTCATATGCCAGCAGCTCTTGGAGTCGTCTAGTGCACTCTTTAAATCTAATTTTACTTTGGGGTGATCTGTGCTGTTGTCATTCCCTTCTAGCTGTCCTTTTTTCACGTAAAAGACATTCAATGTCTGTAGAATAAATTCTATTAAACCCCGTCTGCGGATGGGAAGTAGTGGCATGTTCAGCAGCCTGTTTAATATTTTGGTTAAGATTTTCAATGTTAGATTCAATATCACCTGGTGTTCTTAGGTTAATATTTTCCGGACAATGGCTACTGAGGTATTTTTTGAACCCCAGCCAATTAACACGGTTGATCATCTTTACATATGGGACAGGGAAGTCACTTCTTAGTGGGCTACAAATTGTAACAATCGTGGGAGAGTGATCGGAGGAGAGATCTACAGAAGCTTCAACATGAATTAATTCCCTACCGATATTTTTCATCACTCCAAAATCTATAACATCCGGAATTTTTTGTATGTCCGTATTCCTCGAATTGATTCTCAGTAATTGCGAATCTGGGAGGGGAGTAAATTGATGATATCACGAAATTTGTATCAAAATTTTCGACACAAATATTTGTTGCTTGTAGATGTTCTTCACAAATGTTATCAAGGACATAGTGTTTGAGTCTTGACTTAATTAGAATTGCTGACCCACCGCATGCTCTCCCCCTCGGGTCCTTTGAATCATATAGAGTGTAACCATTTATTTTAAATAAGCTCCTTGAAGTCAAATGAGTCTCAGAGAGTCCACGAGGAAGTGCTCAAGTTCATTTTTATGCTGGCGAATGCCGTTTGCGTTCCAGAAACATATTTTTAACATGTTCATGGTTTGTTAACTAATGCTTGAAGCAGTGTATTCTGCATTCGCAGCATTTCTTGCATCATGCTAGTCATATTTGTTGTAAAGTTGTTTATAGTTAGCACCAGATTCTCAATAGTAGCTTCAAGGCGACTAAAGTTAAAGCCTGAGCTTGCATTCGCTGAATTGTTTTGCGGTGAAACATTTTGTGAGGGACTAGAACTAGTCTTAGCAGCATCGGCATATTACACGTGAAGTAACTGCAGTAAGTTTTTGTATGGCCATATTCTTGGCAATTATGGCACTGTACAGGACCTGAACGCTTACGTGGCTCTTCAACTGTGATTTTCGGTGTAACAGAAACTTTACGCTATAAATTGGATGGGTTTCATTTTTTTTCAATTGTATGTCATTCGGCTCCAGTTCAATGCGAAATACGGGTTGGGCGACCTTTTCTCTGTTAATTATATTAGTAACGTTTTTTACCTTAAATCCTTGGTCTAGAAGTGCACATTTTACTTCTTCGGGCTCAACGTATGAATCTATGCCCTTTAGTACTATCTGTAGGCCTTTAGCACTCTTAAGTTGGTATGTGTAAAAGTTTGTTTTATTTTTTTCAAAATCATTTACAATTTTTCGAAAATTGTATTCATCGTATATTTGGATTTTAGTTTCATCAATATTACCTCTTTTAATTGGAATTACGTGAAAAGTATTTTCACCAATGGTCGACAGTAGTTTTTTTAGAAGCGCGTTAGAATTTTTTTCCCTCACATATACATAAGTGGCGGCTTAAAAGACTTTTGAGATGATGAAGCGGTCTTGTCGTTATCGTATTGCAATAAAGAAAAACGATTTTGACGATTGGTAGATGATGCTCTATTATCCCTAGACATCTTTGGAGCAGATGAAATTTTTGAAGAATTCGGGCTTCGCCCACGCTTTACCACGGTTATATATCTGTCCATTCCGACTTGTACCTTTGGTTTTGAGCTACTGTTATCTGTAGTGATAACTTGGTTAGGTGATGAACAGCCCGAAGCGAATGATTTCAATGGCTTACTGACGAAGTACTAGGCAACTGTAATGTTAAAGAATCACTAGTAGGCATTGGACAAAGCGAAGTTGATCGCTGTCGAAAAAGTGGATTTGTTGTTAGAAAAAGTGTATTATCAGATTTTTTTATTTTTATTAAGAGCTTCCGAACTCACAGTAAGTCTGTCATCAGGTTTTTTATTTTTATTGTTATCATTATGAGCATCAGAACTCACAGTAAAATAGGCATTTCTGCCGTTATAACTCACTTCACATTTATTTGTTTTTGAGGTACTCATATAGAGTATTCCTCAAGGGTACTTTTGTTTGTTTGTTTTTTTTTTTTTTGATTACGGTTTTTTGTGTTTTTGTTATTTATGACTATGCAAAAAAATATTAACAAAGCAATTAAAGCTTATTTATCAAAGTTAATAATGTGTATTACGAATATTTTCTTTTATATGATTTTTTTTGTTAAGTTTGTATGTAAAAAAAACTCCGCTATGACGTTAGTTCACTATGAAGGTACAACGAGAACTGATGTCTTTTGTGGCGATTTTTTTGGCAACCCTCTTTCAATAAGAATGGTTTATTAAAATAGATAAATAAACCCAGGCAGAAAAAGACAATCAGCACAACATTGCTACGATTGTCTGTGCGTACAACTAACATCAGTACAACATTCGTTTACCAACATTTTAATAAACTCATAACATTAAAAGGATAACGCTGAATGACCGTCCTCCGACTCTTGTTTTTAATGTTGCCACAATACTCTAAGCATAAGGTCGTCATAACGTCGGATTTGTATACAGTGTTGTAGTGGTATAGCATTACTAAGGACGCGGCATTTGTAAGCGTTAAGTCATATTTTTGTGTTTACAGTACTGTGGTGGTGCACCAATTTCGGAAGAGTCGTAATTTTGTATTTGCAGTGTTGTGGTGGTACATATTTTTTTGGGCAAAGTCACAATTTCTGCCTGGGAAGTTATCATGCATTTCTTTTTTATACAAATAAATATATAGAATGCACTTAACTTTTTTCCCTTTATTCACACACCAGCTATTTACAACTGAAAAAAATAGAAAAAGAAATATAAATTTATTTTTAGTTAATTTTAATTATTATTGTTCGAACTTCATTTGATTTGATTTGAACGGGCTAAGGATCGTATCGCTTTATAAGCCAAATTATATGTAATAATTATTAATGAACACATAACATTATTTGTAAATATTCTGATTAACACATATATGGAGTTCATAATAGCGTTTTAAAATTTGTGTTAATATTGCGACGTTTTAATTTTAATACTTTAACATGGTCTGGCAAGTTCCTTGTTTTTGTTTTGTATTGAAATCAAATTAATTACCAGTTGGCAAAGTTAAAAATATAAAACGCATGTCATTTTCAATATGGTAATAATAAACTAAAGATGTTAAAGCTGTCAGCGCAGCTGTAGTTGACAAAAAATATTCTCTCTCTCATATTATACACTAATACATATATATATAAATAATATAAAGATGGATGTGTGTTTGCCTGACACAGAATGTGTATTTATATCGTTGCCTGCTCACAATGAAAGAATTAAGATGGCACAATATTGCCACATTAAAATTTTAATATACTCATTGTGAATTCCCTAATATTTGAAAGGAACAACCAGCTGAGTTTGGTCCACTGCATGTGGTATCAGTTGATGTAGATTTCTACTCTATATACGTAACTTTTATGCAAATGTAATATGTGTAATGTTTTGATTCATCGCATTTCAATTTACTGAAAGCTTTTTTGTAATGAAAGCTCAATTTTACCATATTTTTCAAAAAGCTTTCGAAAACAGCTAGTTGTTCAGCAAATTGAAATACGATGAATGAAAACAATTCACATATTCCATTTGCAAAAAAGTTGCGTATATAAGGCAGAAATTTACATCAACTGAAACCACACACAGTGGACCAAACACAGAAGAACGCTGATGATGAAGGTTTAGTGGCCTTCGAAAACGGCTAGCTGTCCGTTCAAATATGTGTTGTTGTCAGAATATTTACAACTAACTTTAGTTTTATTTGTTCATGTATACTTATCACATATAATTTGGCTTAAAAAGCGATACGAACTTTATTTAGCCCGTTCACATCATAAATATAAAACCAAATGAAGTTCGAACAATAATAATTAAAATTAACTACAATTAATAGCCATGAGCCTGTGGCAAAAATTAAATAAATATACTTAAAGCTGAGTATAGAAAATATGTTGAATCAGCAAATATATGTTTACATTCATAACAACAAATCCTGCTGTCAGCATATATATATATATATACTTATGTGTGTGTGTGTAATGCGTCTACACAGTATGCTGAAAGTACCAAATTTTTTAAAGTCAACATATGTCAGCAAATGATAATACAACATATGATTTAGTATAAAATTTTTCCCCCTTATGTAAAAAAAATTGTAAAATTAAAGTTGGTTTAACTTACGAATTTTGTATTGCAAAACCGGTTTTAACGCATGCTTTAACTTTACCAATCGTTTTTGCATAAGAGCATTTGTCTCTATGTTGAATATCATGTGAGCATTTGCTTAAATATAAAAAAATTTACAATTCTCTTTCTTTATTATTAATTTATGTATATCGCTTTTACTGGAAAAAAATTTATATTTTTGCAATTATGCATGTATGTATATAATGAAAAAGAAATTCGCGAAATGAAAATGAAATTGACAAAGAGCTGAAACAGCAGGATGACAAAGTCTAATAATGTTTTAAACTCTTCCAAACTGTTAAAATTGGCAAAAACCACACAAAAAGCCCCTTTTATTGCAAACTTAGCAAAAATTAGCGAAAACTGGCAAAATTTAAAACAAGCCTTAATATGGATTAAAAATCGCTAAAAATGTAAGGAGTGTAGGTACAAAAAAGTAAAAATCGCGAAAATTACGTATATTAGCAAAAATTTATTAACAACAAAAACTGGCAAAAATGCCAAGAAGCTGAAGACAACTAAAAAGTCGCGTTTATCGCGAACTTTTTT
Organism: Tachina fera; assembly: GCA_905220375.1. NCBI lineage: Eukaryota > Metazoa > Arthropoda > Insecta > Diptera > Tachinidae > Tachina > Tachina fera. The sequence goes on along the minus strand of LR999965.1, from coordinate 86,377,786 downwards.
TTTTTTAATACATGTATTTATTTATTGTATCTTCAAATATGAACTAACAATAAGTATTCAAATCTTAAATCTAAAATATAATTATTAGGACCGACCACTGTCGGACATAAACTTGTTAATAGTTATAAATAATACATAAGTAGTGATAATCCAAAAAAGAAAAAAAAATTTATAAAAAGTATAAAAAAAGTATTTTCAAGAAATCCCATCTGGAGTGTTGAGTAATAGAGCGGATGTGTCCAGTAAAGTTCAAAATATTACCAGCAAACGGATTAGGATGTGACTCGAGTTTTGTTAAATATTTGCCTGCGTATTTTGCAATTTCTTCAATCACTAGTGGCATATTTAAATCACGATGTATATTAGAATTTTTGATGTACCATGGAGCCGATGTTATTAACCGTAAAATTTTTTTTTGCCTTCGTTGGATTCTCTCTACATTGGAAGATGAAGCAGTGCCCCATAACTGGATACCGTAACAACATATTGGCTTCAAAAGCGACTTGTATATTAAAAGTTTACAGTCCTAGCTAAGTGTTGAATTTCTTCCAATCAACCAGTGTATTTGAGATAACTTAAGTTTCATCTGAGTTAGCTTAAAGTCAATATGATGTTTCCATGTAAGCCTTCGATCAAGGTGTATACCAAGGTATTTCACTTGGGAATGTTGAGGAATATTTTGATTATTGATTCGAATTGGGAAACAAGTATCTCTTCTTAGGGTAAACGTTATATGGACACACTTTTGTTCATCTACCTTAATTCTCCATAAGTTCAACCACATTTCCAATTGTGTAATATGTTCTTGTAGATATCGGGAAGCCTCGTGAGGGTTTTTATGCATACTCAGGCAGGCTGTATCATCGGCAAACGTAGATGTATGGATATTGCTGCTCAAAGGCATATCACAAGTATAGATCAAATACAAAACTGGCCCCAGTATGCTACCTTGTGGCACACCGGATGATATAGATTCGGGCACACTCAAGAATTCTCTTTCCACAACCGTGAACTTCCGGGTAGTAATGTAACTTTCTAATAAATTCACTAAATTTATTGGTAGATATGATTTTAATTTTAAAATTAGGCCTTCATGCCACACTTTAACCAATGCCTGAGAAACGTTAATAAACAGGGCAGAACAATACTTCTTTTCCCCAAATGTTTTTCTTATAAATTGAACCAATCTATGAGTTTGTTCAATGGTGCTATGCTGACTTCTAAAACCAAATTGATGGTCTGGGATGCACCCACTATCAGTTAAAATTGGGGACAATTTTGTCATGAGCAGCTTTTCGAAGAGTTTTGACATAGTTGACAGCAAACTTATTGGCCTATATGACTCAGCTTTAGTAAGATCTTTGCCCGGCTTTGGAATCATTTTGATTTTTGCAAGCTTCCAGAGTTGTGGATAATACTCCAGTCGTAATATGGCATTAGAAATAAACAGCAAGATTCTTATTGCAATATGCGGCAAGTTCATCAGCATCTTGGTACTAATTCCATAAATACCTGGAGCTTTCTTTGGCTTGAGTTCAGCAATTACTTTATGTACATCACGCATCTTAAACTTTAAGGCTCGAGGGGGTAGAGCAACTACACTCGGCAAATCAGCAACACCAGTACATGTATTTGGGGTAAATACGGATTTTAAATGCTCAGCAAATATTTTACATTTTTCCGTATCGCTTCATGCCCATCCTCCGGTAGATGTGCGCAGAGGTGGCTAAACTCAACGGGTGTTTTAAGCTTTCTAGCAGCGCGCCACAAAGAGTAATTAGATGTTGGTGTGACATCAAGACCTTCCAAATAATTTTTAAGAGATGCAGTTTTTTCAGATGCAAGCAACTCTTGAAGTCGTTTAGAACATTCTTTAAGTCTGAGTTTATGTTGGGGTGATCTATGCTGTTGCCATTCCCTTCTAGCTCTTCTTTTTTAACACACGAGATGTTCAATAACCGTGGAATACATTTTATTAAACCCAGACTGCGGATGGGAGGTAGTGGCATGTTCAGCAGCCTGTTTAATAATTTCGTTAAGATTGGCAATGTTAGTTTCAATGGCCTTGGGTGTTCTTAACGCAATATTTTCCGTGCAATGACTACTACTACTATTTTTTGAATCCCAGCCAATTGACACGATTGATCATCTTCATATATGGTTGAGGTAAGTCACTTCTTAGTGGGTTACAAATTGTAACGATAGTGGGGGAGTGATCGGAGGAGAGATCTAGAGAAGTTTCAACATTGATTAAATCCCTAGAAATATTTTTCATTACGGCAAAATCAATAACATCCGGAATTTTTCGTACGTCAGTAGGCCAATAAGTGGGCTCCCCACTCGAAATAACATCCAAGCCCATTTTTGAAATTGTATTAAACAAAGCTCGACCTCTAGGTGTTACAAGGCGCGACCCCCAGTACGTATGCTTTGCATTGTAGTCTAAAGCTGCCATGAAACAAGATCCAAGCGATTTTTTAGAACTTCTCATACTGATCTTCGGTAACTGAAAATCTCGGAGGTGAGTAAATTGATGATATCACGTAATTATAACAAAAATGTTCTAGAAAAATATTCGTATCTTGTATATATTCTTCACTAACGTTGTCAAGGATATAGTGCTTGAGTCTTGACTTAATTAGAATTGCAGACAAATATGCACTGTAGTGCCATCCCTGCTAATAATTATGTAAGAACGCCTTAGGTGAGTTTTAAGTAAGGATAGATGTAAGAGAAAACAATAAAGATTAATTCTTCTGGATACACAACTGAAACTGTGAAGACGTGTTTAATTTGACGGCACACTAAATGGCGATCCTGCCAGATTCCAGGAGCAGAAAATAGCTGAGAAATTTCAATTGGTTTTTTTTGCATAATGCATGCAAAAGAATAGTTAATTTACATTAAAGTAAGGTGCAATATCTAAAAATAAAAATAAATTTAAAGTTGTAAGCCAAACTAAATTGTAAAAGCAAAAAAAAATTTGTGAAAAGACTATCAGCAATTTAACACACGACACATTCTTATAATAAAGAAGAAAAATATACATACGTACTTCAAAATCGTCCATCGCTTTGTGTACCTAGTTATTACCAACCATGTTGTATATGCTTAAGTTAATCACAATAATAAAAGTCTAAAAAGTTTCTTCTTTATCTTTCAAAGATTCTACAAAGTTATATACATACATCTATGTATAAAATCGGCGATTCTCGACAAGAAAAAAGCACGCATTTATTAAAGTGATTCTTAGCGTAAAAATAAAAAATTTTAACATAATTAAATATGTTAAATTTGTGCCTCTTATTGTGTTCTTAATTTGCTGTGTTTCATATAGGTACAAAGAAATTTAAGCAAGTTCTTTTAAATCTAAGTAAAAATTAATATTTGCAATTTGTGAAAACGAAAACAAAAAATTCTCTACAACAAAGTGATCAACAAAAGGCTGAAACCCATAAACTATACAAATATATTTAAACCAGAAAATAAGTCTTAATTAATAGTTTGAACAAAAAATCAATAAGATGTATCCTGTTAGCCAACACACTTAACGGTAAAAATATCGAACGACGAAATAAAATGAAAAAACAGCAAAAATATCGGAATAGTGGAGAACAAAAGTGATAAAATATAATAAAAACTCAAATAATGCAAATAAATAGAACCGTAAAACAGACATCAAAATAACGCTAAAAAAAAATACAGTTACATTTAACGAAACCATGGTGAAATTTATACAGAAAAAACTGAAAGAGTAAAATAAAGAAAAGGGGAAAATGTATTGAAAACGAAAGAAAAAATCAAAAAAAAAAATCAAACCTAACGAACAAAGTATAAATGCAAACAAAATAAAATAAAACCTAAAGAGAAAAACGTTAAACTGTACTACCGAAAAAAAATACAAAAAGGCAATGCAGTGAACAACAAATAAACATAGTGAGACGATAAATGGTTATGAAAATAATTAATAAAAATGTATAAATAATGGGAAATTATTGAATAATGAACATAACTTAAACGTTGAGAAAAAAAAACACAATGACGACATGAAGTCTACGACAACAACATAGCGCTACAACATATAAAGAGCAGTAACAACACAATGTCCATCAAATTGAAGAGAAAGCAGTGGCCGAAACAAGGAAGAGCGAGAACAACGATCGAAGGGTGAATTTATAATTTAAACAAAATCATTATTATTTACTTATACCTATGTACATACTTTATAACTAAATATATTTACCTAAATTTATTCACAACTATTTTCATATATCTATGAACATACAATTATACATATATAAACATACCATATTTATACACATTTACATAAAATATACAAGTAAAGACAAAAAGTAAACAAACAAAAATAAAAGAGAGAAAAAAACACGAAACAAAAACTATAAAATTTTTGCACTTACACTCAACACAAAATATTACACATACAGTAACCGCAGTAACAAACGATGCAACCAAAATTGAAAAAAAAAAATAAAACACAATACATAATAAAAATAAGAATTAAATTTTTATTATTTTTGATTGTACATATTTTAAGAATATGAAAACGAATATTTTTGTGTCACTTTATTTGAACCTATACAAAATGATAATTTTACGTTTTTATTCGAATAATGAAACAAGGGGAAAAACTTTTTCTTTTGTTTTGGAAAATTATTTTCTCGTTTTACTGTTTTTTTAAACAATCAATTAATCCCAGTGAGATTTTAACAATTTTGGTGTGGATTAATTAATTTTAATGCACTAATATTTGATAAAAACTTTATCAATTCATTTGAGATTGCCTATCTATTTTTGAGATTTGTAAAAAAAAAAAAAATTGGACATGTTTTGGATTGATTATAAGAGCAAAAGTGACAAAAACTAATTATTTTAAAGAAATCGTTTCTTTAAAATAATTCAAAGATAAAATTTTTTTTTGGGCATCTATTGAGTGCAATAAATGGATTTTCAAGGATACAATTAATTATAAAACTGTTTACTTTTTTGAATACATGAGTGTTCTGAAATAAATGTCAGAATTTAACAAATTGAAATTTGACGAAATTTTTAATAGTTTCAATAATGTGAAGAAACGGATACTGCAAAATAGACCTATTTCTAATAACAAGCGGAAAATTCAAGAATACGTACACCTTATCATTGATTGTTACAACGAGATATTGCTATATACTGAACCATTTTATGACACTCTAACTATTGACAGTAAGAAGAACGTTTCTGATAAGATTTCGTATTGTAGGGAACTTTTAATTCAATGTTTTCGGAAACTGGGTTTTGGAATCAAAGTGCCTCATAGTACAAACTTGTTTGCGCTTGTTGATGAGGGATTATTACATGAATTAGATTTTGACGGGGAACATAACATAGAGGATAGTAAGGGAAATTTGAACATAAGGCAAGTTGGTGTCGACAATAATAGAATAAACATGGCTACTTCGGAACAAAAAAAGTCATTTATTACCATGTGTTCAGGTATAATCAGGGAGAACTACGATGGAAACCCTATTGGCTTGGAATCCTTTTTAGATAAGATAAATTTGATTAAGGAGTTGACTGATGAAAATTTGATGTCTATTTTTATAACGTTTGTGAAATCGAAGCTCGAAGGCAAAGCCCGTGAAGCCTTACCTGATAACGTTAGCAACATTATGGAAATTGAAACGGCTTTGAAACAAAAATTAAAACCGGACAACTCGAAAGTTGTGGCAGGCAAAATTGCTGCGTTGCATGTAAGAAATAACGACTATTGCGATTTTACGAAACAAGTAGAGGAGTTAGCAGATTCGTTGAAAAGATCATTGGTTTTGGAGGGCATGACAAAAGCTAAAGCTCATGAAATGGCCATAGAGCAAACAGTCAGCGTCTGCAGACTGAATGCCAGATCCTCCCTTGTGAAATCAATTCTCGCCTCAACGACATTTTCAGACCCAAAAGACGTTGTAGCTAAGTTAGTTATCGAACAAACTAACGAATCCAACGAAAGGCAAGTTCTATCTTTCCAATCTCGTAGAGATAGTCGTTACACTTTCTCTAATAACAACAATCATTTTAACAATAATAATCGTTTTAACAACAATTCTTTTCCGAACAACAATAATCGTTTTAATACCAATCCTTTTCGTAGCAATAATTTCAGTCGTGGTAATGGCTATGTACGCAATAATAATTACTCACGTGGAGCTAGCAACAATCGTAATCCAGGTAACAACAACCGTTATTTCAATAATGTTAATCGTGGTAATGGTACCAATAATTATAACCGTAGGGGAAATCCTAATCGCAACGTAAGGGCTCTGCATTTAAACGCAGAGGGCCCTCAGCAGGAAATGTTGGGGGAAATGAATCAGAATTTCTAAAATATGACACACAACTTCCAACAAAACACGTTTACAGTCTAAATTTGAATTTTTCCGATTATATAAGCTTAAAATGTTCTGACACTTCCGAATGTAATAGTTTCTTAGTAGACTCTCAAGCTGATATTTCAGTTATTAAAGCCTCCTGCTTAAAAGTTTTTGCTGATTTAAATAAGAGCAATGTTATTAATATAACAGGCGTCACAAACCAATCCATTGAAACACTCGGTACAATTTGTACAAATCTTATTTTTCGAGACTATTTCATTCCACAAATCTTTCATGTCGTAGATGACAATTTTAACATTCCAACTGATGGGATTCTGAGAAAAGATTTCTTAAAAACGTATTGTTATTAATTAAAATGAAAAACGTTTATTTGTTTGTGTATTTATTTATGTCGACCATCTTGGTCGACCACACTTTTTATATTGAATTAAATAAAAACTAATAAATATAATGAGATAAAACTAACTTAAAACTTATCGTGAGAAAATGCTTGGTCGGCATAAATACACGCCGACCAGGTGCATTGTATGTGTAGACATAAAATATTCAAATAAGCCAGATGATCAAGTTACTTGCTGATGACAAATAACTGATGCAGTCAAACACATAAGTATGTGGACAAATATGAATTACTGGCACAGTCAAACACATAAGTATGCGGACAGATATATTCCATAGCCAAACACACTACACCTCCCTTTTTCAGAAAGAATGATCAATGCGAGGTAGTTGATCATTCTTTAGTTACAATGGGTTTTAAAAATGAAGGGGGCTTCTCACATAATATACTTGTGAATTTCAAGTAACAATAATTTTTTTTTTTAAATAAGGTAATTTTTTTTTTTTGTACAATACATATTACAGATAGTATTTTTTTATGTCTATAAGCTTGTTCAAGTTATGTTCCTCTTAGACCAATTTATGGTGTTTTTTTTTTCTTAAATAAAACTTTAAACTTTTTCTCTTTTAAATATGGGAACACAAATCGTTTGCTATTTTATATATGCATTATGTATAAAATAATAAAAGTATGTTTTTGGATTTTTTTTTTTGACATTTTGCTTAGAATTTTTAAGTTTAATTTAAAAATGAAATTGTTTGGACATACATACATATGAAGTTTATATGGTACATGTAGTAAATTTTTGGTTTTTTTATGTTTTCTTTTACCATAGTGTTAGAAACTATCAGATTTATTTATAAAACTTATTAAGGTTTTATAAAGGGTTTTCATAAAAAATTTAACACAAAATGTTTCTTAAAAAGCCTTCATAAATATTAAAATAGTTTTAAAAATTATAAAAATTCTTAATTTTACCGCGCCATAAGCGCCAAAAGCAAAGTATAACCGACACATCTTTTGGAACGAAATCAGAGACAAAAGAAAATCAAAAATTAGAATAAAATGTGTCATTCCTCCCCTGTTCTTAGCAAGACCCTTTACCCCGTGAACTTCTTTAACCTATTTTTATGAACAGTGAATGACTTCCCATGTCCATCTTGGAGTTCTACATTATTATTGTTGTCCATATTGGATATTTTATAGCGGCCCTTATATACGGAATCCAGCTTATGACCCGAATCATTGCGGATCAAAACGAGTTCCCCGAGGGTTAATTCTATTGGATCTGCCCACTGGGTGGAAAGTTGTTGTCTTTCCCACTTAGCATTTTCTATGATATTGGCAGCTCTTCGCTGCGCCACTTGAAGTCTGAATTTAACCTCTTTTCCATATGAATCAATGTTGTACAATGGTTCTACAATGTTTTCTTTTGTACAATCAAGAGTTGGTGGTATCTTTCCGTAAACCAACTCGAATGGACAATAACCATGAGCCGTAGATGGGGTGGTATTGTAACAATATACGAAGTATTTTAACCACAAATCCCAATCTGTTTTATCGGATGAGATGTATGTTCGCAGATATTCGTTAAATGTTCTGTGAGATCTCTCAACAGTACCCAAAGTCTGATGATGATACGGAGTAGAATTGAGTTTCTCTATCTTCATCATTGAGCATAATTCCGACATAACTTGATTCATATATTCTGTTCCCATGTCCGTTAGTATTGTATTCATTGGACCGTAAGTCAAAACAAATCCTTCCATAATTGCTTTGGCAACCATTCTGGCTGACTTATTCTGAATGGGTATTGCAACTAAATATTTGGTTAAATCACATATCATAGTGACAGCGTATTCGTTTAATGACTCGGACCGTGGTAGTGGTCCTACGGTGTCAATTATTACTCTGTCAAATGCCTTTAACGGTGTAGGAGTTATGATGAATGGCTCTTTACCGTTGACAACTGTTTTATTTTCTTGACATGCTTTGCACCGTTTTACATATTGGGCTATGTCTCTAGTCATGCCTTTCCAATGGTATCGAAGTCTAATCTTCTTTATCATACGTGTTATCCCCGGATGTCCTCCTGAAATAGGATCATCATGATATTTTTGCATAATTTGTAATTTATCTGTATCGGTGAAAATTGTTGTTAATTTAGGCGTGAGCACAATTGTTAATTTACTTTCTTGCAGTATTTCATTGCCTTTATTCTTAAAGGTTTCAACATTGGTTCCTAGGAATTTAAGCAGACTATCATCGAAGTGTAGTCGCATGGTTGTTAAACACATGTTATCAGCTATTTTTTCAAGCTTTAGAAAGAGGTGACCTAAGTCTACATTTCCATCAATAACCGTGTCTTTCAACAAAAATTCGGAAAGAATTTTCTTTCCTTTTCTAATTATAACTTTATTTTTGGTAAAATGCAATTGTGGCATTTTACTGTGCTCTTGAGCATTAATTGCCTCATAAACCTTTAGTTCAACCGATTTTGTATTAGCCGTTATACCATTGTCATTACAGTGCCTACCTGCTTTTGCCTGAAGTCTCGTAGTTACCTTCAGTATTGTATTAGCGTCAATATTTTTTATATCATTAATATTTATACGTGACAGCGCGTCCGCGGCGTAATTTTCTCTACCCCTAATATACTCCACCACAAAGTCATATTCTTCTAAGTCCAGCCTCATACGGGTTAATTTTGATGACGGGTTTTTTAATGAAAATAAATAAGTTAGGGGTCTGTGATCGCTTTTAATTACAAACTTTCTGCTGTAAACATATGGTCGGAAATATTGTACTGCCCAATGAATTGCAGTTAATTCCTGCTCTATTGTTGATTTATTGCTTTCACCTTTTGTGAAAGATCTGGATGCGTAAGCAATTGGTAGCTGAATACCCTGCTTTTCTTGGCTCAAAACGGCCCCACAGGCATGTTTACTTGCGTCTGTGGTTATGCAGAATTCTTTAGAAAAATCCGGATATTGGAGAATTTTTGGACTCAGCAATTGATTTTTAAGATATTGGAATGCTTTTTCACATTGTTGAGTCCATTCAAATTGCACATTTTTTCTAGATAATCTGGTAATATGTCGCGATGATTCAGCAAAATTTGGTATAAATCTTCTGTAATAATTACAGAATGCTACGAAGCGTTTAGCTTCATCACCATTTGTAGGTGTTGGATAATTTTGTATAATTGAGTATTTGCTGTCGTCAGGTAAGATGCCTTTATCGGTGCATTTGTGACCTAAAAATGTTACTTCACGACAAAAAAATGTACATTTATCAGGATGGAGTTTGAGATTGTATTTTCTGCAAGTATTAAACACTTGTTTTAAGTTTTGTAGCATGTGTTCTGAAGAACAACCTATTACTACTAAGTCATCCATGTATACAAAGGCTTGGGTTGGAGATAATCCAGAAAAAGCCAATGACATCATTCTTTGGAATGAATTCGGTGCAATTTTAATACCATATGGCAGTCTTTTAAAGCGAAAAGAGCCTTTTTCTGTGGAAAAAGATGTAATGTCTCTAGAGTCTTGTTCCAATTCTATTTGATGAAATCCCGACATTAAGTCCAGGCATGAAAAGAACTTGGCTCTTCCTAACTGATCAAGAATGTCATCTATACGAGGCAATGGGAATTTATCAGCTATCAGTTTTTTATTTATTCCTCTATAATCTACGACCAATCTCCACCTTTTTTGTGTTGAGCCGGGTAATGGCTTTTTTGGTACTATTAGAATAGGGCTATTATATTGCGAGATGGATGGTTCTATTATATCATCATTTATTAATTTATCTAATTGGGCATTAACTTCCTCTTTGTGAGCATGAGGGATTCTATAATTTTTGATGTACACTGGTTGTGTATCATGAAGTCTAAGTTTCTGCTTGTAAAAATTGTTAGTACTTATTTTTTCAGTCTCCAGAGCAAAAATATCTATGTAGTCTAAGCATAATTTTCTTAAATCTTTATGAGCGTATTCGGGAAAGTTTTTTGTTAATTTTTCAAGTTTTTCCTTATTTAGCTTGGCATTAGTATCAGAACTGCAATTGACAATTTTATAGTCGTTTAGACTTTCGGATTTTACCTGAATGTTATCAATTACTAGGTCTTTATCTGTGGTATTTATGATTTTTACCAATGGCCTTGCTTTAGTAGTTATTGTGTTGGCAATATATACGCCGTCCTGCATAATTTGTTGAGGTATCAATACTTCTTCCTCATTGGATATGAAGTTTATCGGTCTTATAACTTCAGATCTTGCTGGCAGTGATATGGAATTGATGTTTGGACCGTTTCTTAAAGCGATTGCTATATCGTACGGAACGTCGTTAGTTCTCAAGGTGATCCAATCTTGATTATTTTCGTAATTTAAAATACATTTGTATTTTCGAATAAAGTCCATTCCTATTATTCCGTCTACTTGAATCGGAAAATCATCCTTTACGACATGAAAATCGTGAGCTATTAGCAGATCTTCTTGTTTTAAATCAGCTTTAACTTTGCCTATTGCAGTTATTATACCTTGTCCAATGCCATTTATTCTGGTTTGACTAGTAATGTCTATTGGTTGGTATAAAACTTGATGGTGTTTTACGACTGATATGTCTGCACCTGTATCTACTAAGAATGTGGACCTATTGTCATTTAGAGTGGTTCTGGAGACTAGATAACTGTATAAATTTGTATTTATGTTGTGGATTTTCCTGTCTATTGAGTACTTAGGGGTGTTAGTTCGTTTCCCGAACTATTGTCATTCATGCAACGTATATTATTATTTCTATTCACGTTGCGGTTGTTACTGTTGTAACGGTTACTATTGTTGTTAAATTGATTCCTTACTCCGTTATTATTGAAGCTTCTAGGTGCATACCGGTCACTTGTATTTCTGTTATTGGGATTCCTGTTACCATTATTCTGATTATGGGAATCAGGGGGCCTATTAGAGTTATTGGGTCTGTTACCAATATTTCTAGAGTAACGATTTCTACTATTAGATAAATTATTGTTGTAATTGTTTTGGAAAGTTAATATAGCATTAGGTTGTCCGTATGCGTCCGTACAACTGCTTATAAATTTTGTTTTAACTTCATCCATGTTTAGGAACGTTCCTGATTCCATGATCAGTTTTACTCGTTCGTTGGATGCATTTTTTATTATTGCTGAAACTGCTGCACGTGTTGTGTACTTGTTTGCAGTTTCATTTGGGAGGCCGTCAGATATGTAAGCGGTCTCCAATTTTTTTGCAAGTTCATCGATTTCCTTAACATAGGCATTGGCATTTTTGCCTGTTTGTTTTATATTCATTAACTTTGCATTGATGACGTCAACGGATTCACCCTTAACAGTCGATTTGAGTTTTACTATTATCGCTGAAATGGTCGATTCCGTTGTTACTATATTCCTAGTAGTGCCTTTTAGTTTTGTTTTAATAAGGCTTACCGCAATAGCCTCATGTGTACCCTTTATGCTTTCCACAAGTGTCAAAGCATCAATGAAGCTTTGTAGGTTTTCTGGACTTCCGTCGAAGTCAGGTAGCAGTTTGGATGCTGTATTTAGGAATTCTATATTTGTTTGTGACATGTTGGGAGAGGCTCTACTTGTACTTGGTAGATTTGAAGTTGGGTCTAAAACTAGTTCTGGTAGATATTTAAAATTTGTTTCCTCATGTAAAGAGTTAGGTACATTTAGTACGATACCTTTCTTTAAGGATATCGTTATTAATTTATCTCTTATGTCAGCGAAGAAAGCTTCAGCTGCTGCTTTATGAGCATGTGTTAATCTGTTATAATTAACATTAAGGAGTGCTCTAATTTGTTCGAATCTGCGCACGAGATTATTTATGTGCTTATTAATTGTTTCTGGTTTTATCTCCCTATTGAGATTGAGACACTTATATGATTTGATGAATTCTTCCTTTATTGCTCTGGCCTTATTCACTATTATTTCCCATTCCATGAGGTTTAAATTGAGATTTTTATGGAATTTTAAGAAATGTATTCTTTAGGTCTATTTAAAATGGAAATTAAACAATTAGACTTGGTCTAAATTTCTGGCTAGTGATGCTGCGCGCGTATAATTTTTTCGTAATGATCTCTTATGAAGCTGGTATAGCGTTATAAGGATTTGCAGCGCCATTAAGGAAATGATAATTATCAGATACACGACCGGATATTCCAATTTTACCGTAATATCGTTGATGACGTTGGCATTAGGGTTTTCTATTTTTGATTCGCGGCCACCCATGATGCCTAAAATTATTTTAAGGTATGAAGTCAAAAAAAAATCAAGGACGTGTTAGTTAAAAAAAAATGGTGCTTATGTCATGGATGCCGTGACCAATTTTTGATGGTCAATAGAGTACCATGGCATAAACCAGATATCGCCAATTTATATCTGAATTAGGCTCTTAATTCTTTAATGTTATACCACTGGAGGGACACTTATGTATCTCAGTAGTAAGTTATTTGTTAGTATATCTTTATGTTATTTTTTTTTTATATGTAAAATATATGAATAGTAAAGTAATTAAAAAAATTAATATATGCATTAATATAATAAAAATGTATTGAAAAAATTGCAACTCTATTTTTAGAGTGCTTGTAGAGACATTTAAAAATATATGAATAAAGAAATATGTTTATAAAATATTGATATAATGTATTGATTAGTAATTATAAAATGTATTGAAAAAATTTAATTTAATGTTTTTTGTTTTTATATGCGATACTACTCTGTTAATGCAGCATTGGAGAGACATTTCTGTATAAATATAATAATAATCTTCATGCTAATAGTTTTATATTATTTACATAAAACATCCTTTCGTTGTTGTTTGGCTAAACAACACTAAAAGATTCACGATTCTTTTAGGCAGCTATGTTATTTTTAAATGGTGCTGATGTTTTTGAGCATGCTGATGTAAATGCTGCTGCTGTTGCTGCAGTTTGTGTGGATTATACTGTGTATGTTGTTGGGTATTACTTACTGCCGTGTTGTAATTTGTCAGGTCGGTGTTGTCATAAGAAATTGCTGATGTTGATGATGGTGATGCTAAATCTTCATCAAATTTATATTTATTATTATCAGTTTTAGGTGCTTCTATCAGTATAGACTATTATGGTTAGTTTGATGATGATTATGGCGGTGACGGTGAATTATAATTTTGTCGGAGACTGAAGTCAACAGTTAAGAAAGGGACCGATATCAGAGAAATCTGGGGAATTGTTTCCATTTTTTTTTCTTTTTGCAGATATTTTTATTTTATTTCCTTAAAGCGTAAGTTATATAAGAAGATATGGCAAAAGTAATCCAAACGTTTTTTTTTTGAATAATTTCAGTTTCAATTTAGGTTTTTCAAACTTGTGATAGGTATTTAATGATTTTCAAATTTTACAAAAACTTTTTTTATTTTCCAATTATTATAATTATTATTATTAGGTGTAATTTTTACTTATTTGCCAATTATTATTAGAAAAAAACAGCACTTCAACGATACATTGATTTGAATTGTTGTTTCACTGTAAACTTTAAACGTTTCATGATTGTTTTATAAGTTTTTGTTTTGCGGTAGGGGGACTAATTTTTTAAAAACGTTAGAAAACTATATTTTATTCTTTTTTAATATTTTATAAAAAAAATACCCAATTTTAAACGTTTTATTTATTTCTTTTTTTTTTATTATATTTTCATAAGGCCCTTGATTTTTCTTTATTTATTTATCTTTTTTTATTATTATGCATTTCGCAGCCTCAGAGGATATACAGAGATGTCGCGAGACGGAAGATAATTTGATAATCTTTTATATTTGCGCAACACTTCTTTGTTATGTATAAGAAATTTTAAATTGATTTGTACTTTTGCACTACAATGTTCTAAAGTATTTTGGCAGGATCGCCATGTTATTAATTAAAATGAAAAACGTTTATTTGTTTGTGTATTTATTTATGTCGACCATCTTGGTCGACCACACTTTTTATATTGAATTAAATAAAAACTAATAAATATAATGAGATAAAACTAACTTAAAACTTATCGTGAGAAAATGCTTGGTCGGCATAAATACACGCCGACCAGGTGCATTGTATGTGTAGACATAAAATATTCAAATAAGCCAGATGATCAAGTTACTTGCTGATGACAAATAACTGATGCAGTCAAACACATAAGTATGTGGACAAATATGAATTACTGGCACAGTCAAACACATAAGTATGCGGACAGATATATTCCATAGCCAAACACACTACAGTATAGCTGCAAAATTAACTATGGATCGATGTTTATATCATTTTGGTATAACGATGATGAGCTGCAAATTCCAATAAGGCATGGCACATCCGATAATAATCTTATAGTGCCCCCTAGATGTGAAGTTTTTAGAATATTCAAATTGGAAAATGTGAAAGAACCAATTTTTATAGATACACAGGAAATTTCTGATGGAGTTTTCGTAAGCAAATGTGTTGTTGACTCCGATAGACCAGTTTTGAAAATAATGAATGTTACCGATGAATTAAAGTGTATTTCCAATTATGATATAAAATTTAACGCACTTTCGAACTACAAGGTTTACGCAATCAATAGGGTCAATCATGAGGACAATCGTATTTTAAAACTCGGAAATTTATTGAACGGTCAAATGCCAGCGAATGTACGTGATGAATTAATGCCCTTATGTGAAAGATACGCTGACATATTCGCATTGGAGGAGGATAAAATGACAGTTAATAATTTTTACAACCAGGAACTTAGGCTAACAGACTCTTCACCAGTTTACGTGAAAAATTATCGTATGCCTCATTCACAAAAGAAGGAAATTGACAAGAAGGTAAAGGAACTACTGGATAACGACTTGATTGAGCCTAGTCGATCTAACTATAATAGCCCATTGATTCTTGTGCCAAAGAAATCAATTGATGGCAAAAAATCGTTTAGAATGTGTGTCGACTATAGGGCAGTCAATAAGAAACTAGTAGCCGACAAATTTCCTCTTCCTCGTATTGACGATGTTCTAGATAATCTAGGACGCGCAAAATATTTTTCAATCCTTGATTTATTCTCCGGCTTTCACCAAATTCCTCTACATGTTGATTCTAGAGATATCACTTCATTCAGCACTTCATCAGGTTCGTTTCGATGGAAGGTCTTACCATTCGGCTTGAACATCGCTCCAAATTCATTCTCAAGAATGATGTCAATTGCCTTTTCAGGTCTACCACCAGACCAAGCCTTTTTATACGTTGACGACATAATCGTTATTGGTTGTAGTGTGAAACACCACTTGGAAAACTTGGAAAATGTGTTCAATGTTTTTAGGAAGTTTAACCTTAAGTTAAATCCTTACAAGTGTAATTTTTTCAGACCAGATGTGACATTTCTAGGTCATAAATGTACAAACAACTGTCTTCTACCAGATGATTCAAAAATTAAAACTATAGAGAAATATCCTACCCCAACTGACAAAGATTCTGTAAAAAGGTTCGTCGCATTTGCTAACTATTACAGGCGATTTATTAGAAATTTTGCTTCGCTCACGGCACCTTTAAATTATATTACCCGAAAGAAAGTACAGTTCAAGTGGGATGATAAGTGCGAAAAAGCTTTCGAGAAGCTAAAACAATGTTTAAAGTCACCTGAATTACTACGATACCCAGATTTTGCGAAGGAATTTACAATTACAGTTGACGCTTCTAAAGTAGGTTGTGGGGCGGTTTTAAGTCAAGATTTTGACGGAAATGACTTGCCAATTTACTATGCATCGAAATCATTTAACAGCGCCGAACAAAAGAAGCCAACAATAGAACAGGAACTTTTGGCAATCCATTTTGCAATTAAACAGTTCAGACCATACGTTTACGGTACAAAATTTACAGTCAGGTCAGATCACAGACCTCTAGTTTACCTTTTCGGTATAAAAGATCCGTCTTCAAAGTTGACGAGAATTAGACTGGAACTCTCGGAATACAATTTTACAATTGAGCATATTAAAGGCAAAGATAATGTGGCAGCCGATGCTCTTTCACGCATTTCAATAGATGAGATAAAGGATTCAAATAAAGAAGTTTTCGCAATAACAACTCGTGGTATGTCCAAACGACAACATGACGCATTAACTAGAGCAGACACTACTACGGTAAAAATGCCAATTTTCGATAAATTTTCTCATGACTTTTCAACAAAGGTTCCAAAAATACGATCAAAGATTTTCTACACAGATAACAAATTATCAAAACTGCAGTTAAATATATACAAAAAATTTAAAATCTTATTTTCATTAGACATTAGAATCGATAACAAAACATTAAACTTAGGCGAAATGCTTTTGAGGCTCGAAAAAGTAGCCATCAATTCAAATGTTCTAATATTGGAATGGCCAAAAGATGATATATTCTTTACAATTTGCTCAATACAGAATCTAAAGAACCAAGGTTTAAAGTCATTAAATAAGATACAAATTATGTTAACAAACCCAATACAACGAATATTTGAGAAACAAGAAAAGGAAAAATTAATGACAATACATCACTATGATCCACTCTTAGGAGGGCATTGTGGGCGGCACAAATTGTACGCAAAATTAAGAACAAAATATTTTTGGAGAAACATGACGAAAGATATAGCGAACTTCATACGAAACTGTGACAAATGTAACCATAACAAAGTAAGACCCGGTAATAAAGAACTACTCGTTTTAACACCAACACCAGCTCAAGCTTTCGACATAGTTGTTCTGGACACAATAGGTCCATTTCCAGAATCTAATTACGGTAATAGATATGCTTTAACCCTTATATGTGATTTAACCAAATATTTGGTAACAATCCCTATACCCAATAAAGAAGCAAAAACGGTAGCTCGTGCAATTTTTGAGAAATTTATTTTAATTTACGGTTCCATGAATACTATAAAGTCTGATTTAGGTACAGAATTCAAAAACCAAGTCCTGACTGAATTATGCGATCTTTTCAAAATCAAAATTAATTATTCAACAGCTTACCACCATGAGACTTTGGGAACGGTTGAGCGTAATCATAGAGTTTTTAATGAGTATTTAAGGGCGTATGTAGATGAAAATATTTCGGATTGGGATACGTATCTTAACTATTTCACATTTTTCCACAATACGAATTCAAATTCCGCTTTCGACTCAAAATTTTCACCTTATGAATTAGTTTTCGGGAAAATACCAGTGATTCCAGGCGAAGTAAGAAATACTAAAACTGACCCCTTATACAACGTTGAAAATTATAGTAAAGAGGTGAAGTACAGACTGCAAAAAACTCATCAGTTAGCAAAAGAACTGATTGAAAAGCATAAACTACGTAATAAAAGGTTTTTTGACAGGCACTCAAATCCGTTGCAACTGACAGTCAATGAAAAGGTATTATTACAGAAACAACCTTATGACAAGTTCAAAAGCATCTACGAAGGTCCATTCATTGTAAAAAGCATTAATGATTGTAATGTAACATTATATGATGTTAAAACAAAGAAAAGTAAAACAGTTCATAAAAACCGATTAAGAAAGTTGTAATCTGAAAAAAAAAAAATCAAAACAAACAATAATTGAATAATATTTCCAAATAAAAGGGTTGTTGAATCAAACAAGACTGATCATCTTGGTTGATTCAACAACTGAAAAAAAAGGAGGTATGCAAGTAGCGGCCGATAATTGCATTACCAAACTTTTTATAATTCATATTTGAAATTGCATTACCAAACTTTTTATAATTCTTATTTGAAATTGCATTACCAAACTTTTTATGATTCATATTTGAAATTGCATTACCAAACTTCTTGTAATCCTTATTTGAAATTGCATTACCAAACTTTTTATAACTCATATTTAAAATTGCATTACCAAACTTTTTATAATTCATATTTGAAATTGCATTACCAAACTTTTTATAATTCATATTTGAAATTATATTACCAAACTTTTTTACAATTCACATTTGAAATTATATCTACCTACACGAAAAAAAAAACAAATATAAATACATAATTAAAAATATCATTAAAAAAAAACCTATATATATATAAATATTTATATTTAGACATAAAATAATAATTATAACCATAGTCTTTTAGCACTTAAGATACACATACTTGAATATTAAAATACGCATTGTACTTTGAAGATCTTATAAAAAAGGGAGGTGTAGTGCCATCCCTGCTAATAATTATGTAAGAACGCCTTAGGTGAGTTTTAAGTAAGGATAGATGTAAGAGAAAACAATAAAGATTAATTCTTCTGGATACACAACTGAAACTGTGAAGACGTGTTTAATTTGACGGCACACTAAAGCACACAAATTTTAGAAACACAAAAAAGCTTAGAGATAGGCCATCTTTGAAAGCTGGTGTGACAGTTGTATACCTACACGTACTAATGAACTCTCCTTCTTTTAGAGAAAAAGTAAAAGTAAGAGCTGGTATTAAGGATTTGCTTGATTTCTTTAGCAGATAAGTACAGAGGCCATCAGAATCAGATTTAAATGAATTATTTACCTGCGGAATAGCATCTGATACATCAATCTCAGATAAAACTAGATTACCAATGTTTAATTTATTTTCAATTCTTCAGAAATGAAAATATTGCCATTGAACGGTTCAAAATTTGAGCTAAAAAAGGATGCAAACATATTTACCGCTTCCTCACAAGAATTAGACATTTTGCCATCTAAATTGATTTAATTGATTTTGATAGATTTAACAAATGTCCAAAACGGTTTAGGGTTACATATAATTTCCGGCTCTTTCGATAGGAGGAACTGCTTATACAGAAATGTATTTAAAAAGTTAAATTATCTACTGTAATGGAGGAATTTAGCTTGAGATTCGGAATCACCCATATTCAAAAACTTTTTATGGAATTTGTTACACAAGTTTTTTAGCTTTTTTAGGCCATTGGTGTACCATGGGAGCTTATATGGTTTATTACATTTAGTTGGTATATTATCAGAACACATTTTTTTATAAAAATTTCATAGAATTCATTCAATTCATTGCATAGAATTATTAAAAATGTTAAATTAGCAATTTTTAATACTAAAGCTTGGTGATGAATATTTGGGGAGATATCCACATTAAAGGACTCAGAACTTTAAAATTAAGAAAATCTGGTACGAATATAAGGTCCAGAATGCGATTTAGTCTATTAGCGTAATTATCAACTTGACACAAATTTAGCGATAATAAACTATCAAAAAAGTTAATTTTATGATCATGATTAACATTATGAGGCGTTAAAAAAACATTATCCGAAACTTTAGACAAAAAAATATTCTTTAAGTTAAAGTCCCCCAAAAAAACACAAAGACTGGCGCTTACTGCGAAATTCTCCCCAATAGATACAATATTAGCGATATGAGCGTCATATAAATGAACTGGACAGTTAGGCGGAATATAGGACGCACATAATAGAAATGAACAACCTGCTTCTGAAATAGAAACACTTAGCTGATCCAGCAGACCATTATGATAATTAATATTGCATAACGATGAACTAAAATAAATAGCAGGATTCTTATTGCAATATGAGGCAAGTTCATCAGCATTTTGTTACTAATGCCATCAATACCTGGTGCTTTCTTCGGGTTGAGTTCAGCAATTATTTTTTGTACTTCACGAATCTTAAACTTTAAGGGGCGAGGGGGTAGAGAAACTACACTTGGTAAATCAGCAGCACCCGTACATGAATTGGGAGAGAATACAAATTTTAAATGCTGAGCAAATAAGTTACCTTTCTCACTATCGCTTCTTGCCCAGCCTCTGGTCGAAGTGCGCAGTGGTGAATTAATATTAACTGGTCTTTTAAGATTTCTAGTAGATGCTGACGTGACATCGAGACCTTCTAAATATTTTTCCCAGTAATGCACTTTTTCCGACGATAGCATCTCTTTGAGTCGTTTAGTACATTCTTTAAGTCTGATTTTATTCAGGGGTGATCTGTGTTGTTGTCATTCTCTTCTAGCTCTCCGTTTTTCACATACAAGGCGTTCAATTTCCGTAGAACAAATTCTATTAAAGCCAGTTTGCAAACGGGAGGTGGTGGCATGTTTAGCAGCATGTTTAATATTTTCGTTAATTTTGGCAATGTTGAATTCAATATCATCAGGTGATCTTAGCTGAATGTTTTCACTACAGTGACTACTAAGCTATTTTTTGAATCCTAGCCAGTTGACCCCATTAATCATTTTCACTTATGAGTTATTTAAATCACTCCTTAGTGGGTTGAAAATTGTAACTATTGTGGGAGAGTGATCGGAGGAGAGATCTAGAGAGGACTCCACATGATTTAAGTCCCTATGAATATTTTTCATGACGCCAAAATCTATAACATCCGGAATTTTTCGTACGTCAGTAGGCCAGTAAGTAGGCTCCCCACTCGAAATGACATATAAGCCCATTTTTGAAATTGCATTAAGCAACGCTCGACCTTTAGGTGTAACAAGACGCGAGCCCTAGTACGTATGTTTTGCATTGTAGTCGCCAGCTGCTACAAAGCAAGGTCCAAGCGATTTATAGAAATCCTCATATTGATTCTCAGTGATTGAAAATCTGGGAGGAGAGTAAATTGCAGATATGAAATTTGTACAAAAATTTTCGACGCAAATATTAGTTGCTTGTGCATAGATGTTCTTCACAAATGTTGTCAAGAATATAGTGTTTTAGTCTTGACCACATTAGAATTGCTGATCCACCGCAAGCTCTTCCTCTAGGGTCCTTTGTATATATATAGTGTATCCATTCATTTTAAATATGCTTCAAATGAGTTTCAGAGACCAATATTATATCAATATTTTTTTCCGTAAGAAAGTGCTCAAGTTCATTTTTATGTTGGCGAATGCCGTTTGCGTTCCATAAACATATTTTTAACGTGTTCATGGCATGTTAATTAATGCTTGAAGCAGTGTATTCTGCATTCGTAGAATAGAATTTGTCGTGGCAGCATACGATACACGGGAAGTAACTGGTTGGCTCATTTGCGCAAAAGTGACTGCGGAAGCGTTTGTTGTTTGAACCGGAGGTAATATAGGTTTTTGCACCATAGCCTGCTTGACGAAAGAGTACACAGGACAACCTCTATAGTTAGCGGTGTGATTACCTCCACAATTACTGCCTTTTTTCCGCTTGATCTTTTGGTTTAGTACAACTAGCAGTACCGTGCAATTCACCGCAGATAACACACACTGTAGGTAAATTGCAGTAAGGTTTTGTGTGGCCATATTCTTGGCAATTGTGACACTGCTCTGGACCTGAACGCTTATGTGGCTCTTCAACTGTGATTTTTCGGTATAAGAGGTATTTTAGGATATAAATAGGATGAGTCTCGCTTTTATTTTAACTGTACATCATTTGGCTCCAGTTCAACACGAAATAGGGGTTGGGGTACCTTTTCTCTGTTCATTATGTTAGATACATTCTTTACCTTAAATCCCTGGAGGACGAGTGCATCTTTTATTTCTTCAGGGACAACATAAGAATATATGCCCTTCAATACGATCTGCAGGCCCTTAGCGCTCTTAAACTGGTATGTGTAGAAGCTTATTTTCCATTTTGCGGAAATCATATGCGGAAATCTGTTTCGTCATAAATTTGAATTTTCGTTTCATCGATGTTGCCACGCTTTATTAGGACAATGTGAAATTTATTCTCATCAATGACTGAAATTAATTTTTTAATAAGGGCATTTGAATTTTTCTCTCTCAAATAGATTGGTGGCGGCTTGCATGTTTTATTCGAGGATACATCGGGTTTGTCGTTCTCATCTTGCAAAATTTTAAAACGATTTTGACGATTGGTAGATGATGCGCTATTATCCCTAGACATCTTTGGAGCGGATGAAATTTGTGAAGAATTAGTGCTTCGCCCACGCTTTACCACTGTTATGTATCTGTCCATTCCGACTTTCACCTTGGGTTTTGAGCTACTGTTATCTGTAGTGATAACTTTGTTCAGTGATGAACACGAGCCTGAAGGGGATGATATTACTGACTTGTATGAAGAAGTACTAGGCAACTGTAATGTTAATAAATCACTACTATTTGGCATTGGGCAAGGCGAAGTTGATCGCTGGCGAAAAATTGGCTTTGGCGTTAAAAAAAGACTCATTAGATTTATTATTTCTATTTTTTCATTAAGAGCTTCAGAACTCACAGTAAAATAGGCATTTCTGCCGTTAGAACTCACTTCAGAATTTTTTGTATTTGAGATACTCATATAGAGTATTCCTCAAGGGCATTTTATTTGTATTTTTTTGTTAACCGTTTTTTGTTTTTGTAATTTATGATTGTTTGTTTTTGAGGTACTCGTATAGAGTATTCCTCAATGTCACTTTCCACTTTTAAAAAATATTAGCAAAGCAATAAAGCGAATATTTTTTTGTATAATTTTTTGTTTGTTTTGTATGTAAGAAAAAAATCCGCTAATTGACTGTTCGCTATGAAGGTACCACGAGAACTGAAATATAATGAAATTTTGACATCGTTATTCCTTTGAATTAATTCTTTAAGTTTTTAAAAATATATCAAGGGTTCATATTCAAAAAGTGCTACCTGCAAAGCTTGAAAATTTTAGAAGAGCGCAAATAACTGTTATTTTCCCAAAGTGCAAGGGCTAATAACTAAATTTTGATGAATATAGTACCATTTACAGAAGACATCTTAAATCTACTAATGCTAATCAAATATATTAGATATTGCTCTTGGACTTAGAGAAAATAACAGTTTTATTTTGTCTACTAAAATATTCAAGAGTTGCAGATAGCACTTTTTGAATACAATCCCTCGATATATTAAAATAAGACCGAACTAAAAGCTTTAAATAAAGTATGTATTTTTTATTTATATGAAATTTTTGTTTGTCCTTGACATTAAAATTTTTTTAGCACTGTTGTACGCTAACTTATTCTGACTAGTGTATATACATATATATGTAAATATATATATATATATATATATATATAAGAGAGACGTCACTGACTGACTAACAGACATATCATCGAACAGCCCAAACGAGTATAGCTGGAGTGCTGACATTTGGTGCGTTCGCTCCCCTCTGATGTATAGAAGCACTATAAAGCGATTTTTGGTAATACGAATGCAAAAGGGATAACAGGCTGCAAGAAGGGTAAAATCTGTAACTCGGAAACTACGATAGACAAACTCCAAAATTTAAAAGCATATGAATGCGGCTAAAAAATAAGTAAACACGTGCTAGGTACTTTTTGATAAGTGAACTTTTATGGGTTAAAAGGAATCAAAAATTTAAGTTTGGTAAAGTGAGAGGTTTTTGAGTCGTTATTTTTTCTCTTGGAAAGAAGGGGTAAAATATTACCCGTTTTCGATACTTTTTGTTTGTTTTTTACCTTATCATTGTACATGTGTATGTACGTATGTACATGTAAAAATAATGTACTATGACTTCCTACAGATAGTAAAAGCTGAAATGTATGTTATTTAGAAGGTCCCAAAAAAGGTACCAAAATGATTTAATACGAAAAAGGTTAAATTTGGGAGAAATCATATAATTGAAACATTTTAAATCTGAGTTAAATATTATTAACTGACATAGGTACTTTTCGTAAAAGTACCTTTTCGATTTTTTTAATTCTGTTAAAATAAGTATATACTCTTAAGAAAAAGTATATACTTAAATAGCTGCTTTAAAAAAATGTACTTGTTGAGAAAAGTTCTTATTTAAAAAAACTTTTTTAAACAGAGAAAACTCTTTGAAAAAACTACTTTTCAAATCAGGTACTTTTTTTAAATTGTACTTTATTGAAAAAGTATTTTCTTTAAAAAGTGTGTTTAGAAAAATATACTTTTTGTATGGCAAAACTCGTTAACATCTAGCTCAATTTAAATTTTTCTAACTTCGTACCAGTTTTTCATAATGTATGTTTAATGTAGTTTTATTTTAAAAGTTTTCTGTGTTACTATTATATAAAAAAGGATTACATAACTAAGTTAAAATAATAATATATATATAATATTTAATATACATCTGCATGAAACTTAATAATGATGTTTATAAAACGCTCGCTATAATTTTTTATTCGTTTCATTTCTATTTCATACAGATTAATAACTATGAAACAAAAGCAATGAATACTCAATAGTTAAGAACGCAGTAAAATGATGTTGGTTTGTTACTTATACAAGAGCATACTAACATTTACAAATATGAAACAGAACATGTGTTGAGTAAATCTCGATTAAGTTCATGCAAAACAATAAGCTTTTAAACATCAGTGTTACCAGTTGTAGGAAAAAGGAAAATATAAGAATAATCGCCGAGAAAGAAGTTAAAAAATTTTAACGAGCGCTAAATTAAATTCAGTTTTTATTAGTAGGAGTGATGTGCAGCTTCGGTAAAATATTTCATTTAGATAAAAGTATTTAATTTTATACCATATTTCGCTTTCACGAAATGGATTACATATAAACATAAATTAAATGTACACATAATTATCTTTCTTGTAAATACAATATTATTGTGGCATTCAGATGTCAATCAGTGAACTACCAAAAACCAAAAATGAGACTCAAGAAATAACTCTTATTTTTCAAGCTAAAAGTAAAAGTTGAAAATTAGCTTCAAATTGTGTTCAAAGCAAAAAATAAAACCCAGAAAATAATTTTTTAAAGTTAATTTTTTAAAAAAATTCAGCCAATATTGGTACACTTTTTTTTAGTTTTATAAATAAATTTCACTTGAAGTTTGGAAAGTAACTGAATAATCAATTCCGAAAGGGCAAACATCTGAAATTTTAAACTTTTCAGGAAATAAAAATAAATAAATATTTGCTAACGAAGTATAATATTAAAAAAATAATAATATGTGGAACACATTTTGGGCCAAATTATCAAACGAAAGTTGGAAAAATATATTGTTATAAGTTAACGTTATTTATATATTTTTTTACATATATGAAATTAATGAGATGTGCCCTTTTTGAAATTCACGGTATTGAGTACACATAACTTAAAGAAGAAATCACATTAATTTGCAGAAGTATTTATTTCAGGCAAAAAGAAAAGAGCAATGAGGGTAGCGCTGCGTTTGTACGTACTCTGTGCTTAAACAATAATTTCGAAAAGGGCATATCTCTTAAGAGTTGATGCCTTTTTCTGTACATGTCATGACGACAACAATAAAACGAATACCAGAAATTTTCCCATTTCAAACATATTAGCGCAGCGAAGCATTTAGGAATCATTTATATGAAAAAACGTATTTGTAAAATATGGGAGATGTGCCCTTTTCGAAATGGCTGATTCAATTATTTTTATCGGTCAGCGGTAACAATTAATCAAATAAAAATATTACTTATAGGTATTCACTTACATTCATTTTAATTTCTTTTTATTAAAAAGAAACAAGCACATGACCAAAATTAGACATCTACACAACTAATAATTAAATTTGCTTAAGAATTATATTCTTTTCTCATAAACCAATTCCTTTTTTTTTAATTTTTTATCTAGAAGTGTTTGTTTCTTTCCATAGCATTTCATATCAGGGTTGTGTGCAGGTCATTACAAGAATATCTAATATATTAAAATAGTTTAAAGATTTATATTATTTAAAAATGCAAATGACAAATCAAAATATGTATTACTAATATTAATGGTATATATGTACATATGTACTTAGTTATGAATGTACTTATGTGTAAAAGTTAAAACTTTAATATAAAAGTGAAACCTATTACACATGTGCGACGCATACAAAAAAATTCCATGATTTCACTATATTGGCAATATTGCTATTGCGAGTTAATAACAAAAGATGAGATGAGAGAAAGCAGCATGAACAAAAGTCGTTTCAATCAACAATCTCTTTGTGTTAACAGTATGAAACGAAACGTTTTCACTCACAGTATGATAAAAGCAACAGTTTGTTGTGTATTAACATATTTATTCGGAGTTGGGCTTTAGTAAACAAACATTTCAGTAGTTTCATGGATGAAATTGTTCATGCAACTCTATAATATATAAAGATAAAAATATGTATCTATGAATATGTAATTAATTTAAAAATTAGTGCAAAAATAATAAGCTGCCAACAGGTTTTGGCCCAAGTCGATTTCTTTTCTCAGTTATTACTAGGGATGTAACGAATGTTCGCATTCGCAAATTATTCGCTTACTTTTGCTATTTGCATTCGCTAAAATAAATGCGAATATTTCAAGCGAATACTTAACACAAAAAAATTTACTTTTACGAAAATAGTTTTACAGCGAATTTTTTTTAGCCATCAGGAAAAAGATACAAATAATTAAAAGTAACTGGGTTTTGAACCTCAAACACAGTGGTGCTTCCAATTTTTCTTAATGTGTATCTTGACAGCATTTCACATGAAATGTTGAACAAGGTAACAGTCTTTAGGGCCAAAGTACGATTGCCTAACATTTTGTAAATAAATTTTTAATTGTCTATACTAATTTTATTATTTCATATATCTTTCTGTTTTAAAATTTTTTATTTTTAATAAGATAATATATGTATGTGTATTCGCTCAACTCAAGACTAAATTTAAATAAAATGCTACATATATTTATGTAGTACATCTAAGTATACAACACAATTTCATGTTCTTATAAAAATTTATTTTCATGTGATTTTTGAACGTATTGCAATATTTGCGTTGGCTTTCGCAAAAATTAAAATGTGTTAATCGCTTTCGCATTTTGCTAAATTGGTATTCGTTACATCCCTAGTTATTACGTTGCCAGCTAATGAAAAGGCTCGTTCAGCGGCTGCACTACTGACAGGAATTGAATGAACTTGCAGGGCAAGCTTAGATAAATGTGGATATAGCTTTTCATTCAATTTCCACCATTTACTTATGCCAAACTCATTGATTTCAACATTTTCTTTTCAATATAAATCGATCTCTTCTGCAAGTGTTTTTATAGTATTCATTGTTGTGTTTTTAAATAAGTCTGGGATAAAAACTGCACATCTTTATTAAATGGCGTTTGATTTGCGGATTCTGCATCAGAGTCTATTAAAAAACTGCTTCCGTTAAATGAAAATTACGAAATTGTAATTAAGTGTTTGTGGACTGCTAAGAAAATGTGATAATGATGACTTGGAAGTATTTTTTTTCTCGATTTTCAATTTGAGATATGTAAAAATGTTTAATGTCGCTTACGCTTTGGTGTATATTTAAAGCAGTTTGATATAAAAAGAAAGCAGATTTTTGCCATAAACTCAGATTAGAAACCCAAATTTTATTAACATTATTAATAGTAGGATTAGGTGAGAACATACAAAAACCGTTTTTAAAGATTTTGAAACACCGTCAAAATTTGGAGTTATTTAAAAAACTTTTAGAGTGGGTTGCAGCACTTTATTACCTCTTACTTACTCCGTTTTTAACCGATTGAAAAAGTTTAAACATGCTTGGAAAGTAAAAGAATTAGGCTTTCATAATATGTATGCATGATATGTATATTGTTAGAAGTTAGGTAAGTTTTTGTACAAAGTCGCATGTTTAAATATTTTTTTTTTTAATTTTTCCAATTCAACAACAGTTGTTTTAATTGTTTTCTATGAAAATTTATTTCTTTTTGCACATCAACTAAAAGGCAATTTGAAATAGAAGAAAAAGAGATATTATTTGTAAAAATTAATTTATATTTGCAAAAGTTATTAAACTTTTTCTAAAGTAAAAAATTTGGGATTTCCGACTTTACTTTACCACTTGGCTTACAAACGTTATTCTAAGATTTAAAAAAACGCAAAACATTTGCTGCCCTATGTATAAGCAAAAATTGGCATGAAGTTAGCATAAGTGACGAAATTGAATTAGGTTTTAAGGAGTTCATCCATACAATCTGATATTAAAACTGGGTGTATTACTTAGTTTTAACACACTACTAAGTCCTAGCGTGATTTTTAGTATAAAATTTTATGGCGAAACTCTTTAAGATCATGTTCAATTTTGCCACTTATGCTAACTTCATGCTAGTGCCCTAAGCTTTATTATTACCTCTTTTGTCAGCGCTCGCTATCCACCAACTAATCATCGATATAACGAATGATCGCCTTTTTATACTTGTGCCACACAACACACAAATGTGTTTTACCATACCATATCATATGATCGCGCATTTATCGTGCATGGTTGTTCATTCAGCCAGCAAGTAGTTGTGTAGTGCATCCGTAAGTTGTTCTAAGATTTCCGTTAATTTTAAACAAAGATTCAAAATAACGTTCATATTTAGTTTTATGCAATTGCGTATAATATAAATTATAAATTGAAGTTAATACATGTTTCATTCAATAAATTTTAGGAAGTGAATAATAAACTTATAATAAGATAAACCAATTAATTCTTGGGAAGTTATGAGCCAAAACCATTTACTGACTGGTCGTGATAGTACTTAAAAGCAACACACAAAAAACTTTGTCTTAATAGAACAAAAATAAGAAAATTAGCACTTCTGTACAGAATCACCCTTATCGTGAATCTCAATGGAATAAATTCTTGACATCGCCAATTGTTAGGGAATGAGTTGATGTAATTGTATATTTTACTTTTTACGCGTATTTTTATAATTCTCTTAATAAATTGTTATTATTTTGATTGATATTATTATTGGAAAAAATACAGAGATGAAATTTGAGAGATGTATCAAATCTACTGTGTTTATAGGAAGTAATGTAAATATCGTTCATTTACGCAAAGAACGTTATAACTCAAAAAATGGAATTTTTATGTTAGTGATGCAGAATTAATCCTCATATCCATCTTCATATTGTGCAAAAATTTCATAAAAATATCTTTTTTCTGAGATTATTGAGAGAAAAACAAAATTTCTTTTTCAATTAAGTTGTGGGTAAATTGAAAACTTCAACCTCGTTTTCTGGAAAACTGGTTTTTTCAGTTATGACGTTCTTTAAGTAAATGAGCAATATGTAAGTTTAAAACATGAAGAATTGTTGGCAGTTATATTCGTGCTATAATATAAATTCTATATATGCATATGTGTAAGTATATACAGTGGCTCACAGCTTATTTCAACCAGCCTCTTTAAAAAAATCCAATATAATATCAAAAAGAAGCAAAATATTGAAAAGAGAGATTATAAAATAATTCCCAAACATATAAAATAAGTTTCGTTCAGTCTTAAATTTACACTTTTAAAATTTTACAAACTAAAAACCAAAATCATAGGTGCATAAATAGTCACAGCTTTTTTCAACCAGTAGTTCTAGAGGAACATTCAAATCATTAGATAAATAATTTTTTCAGTTTGAAAACTTAGTATGACCTCTTTTGTTGGTCAATTACTTCCAACTGGAATGAAATTCACTTAATTCCCTGTGATTTAAGGAATTTGTTTCTCCATTCATTCCTTAGCGCTGCTCTGAGGTCATTCCTGTTCGAGATTTGGTGTTGGCGAACGTTTTGAAATTGCCCATAAATTTTCAATTATACTTTGATCAGATGCTTGTACTAGCGGTTGCACCAAGTGGGGACAGTTCCAAATAACTTTTTTTTTTGCATATATCGATAGAAGAACAGCTAATTTATCGAAAAATGCAAAAATATCGATTTAATAAAATAAGGAGTTAGGGCTAGGGATGTAACGAATACCAGTTTAGCCAATGCGAAGGCGAATAACACATTTTATTTTTTGCGAAAGTGAATGCGGAAGCGAATGCAAATATTGCAATACGTTCAAAAATCACATGAAAATAAATTTGTATAAGAACATGAAATTGTGTTGTATACATAGATGTACTACATACTTATATGTAGCATTTTATTTAAATTTAGTCTTGAGTTGAGCGAATACACATACATATATTATCTTATTAAAAATACAAATTTTTAAAACAGAATGATATATGAAATAATAAAATTAGTATAGACAATTAAAAATTAATTTAGGCAATCGTACTTTGGCCCTAAAGTCTGTTACTTTGTTCAACATTTCATGTCAAATGCTGTCAAGATACACATTAAGAAAAATTGGAATGACTTGTTCATGAAAAAATCTTTCAGAAGTAGTAGTCTCTTCATCTTGGGAAAAACGTATGAAACATATGTATGTATCTTCAACATTTTAATTTGTCATAATATGAGTGATACTTGTTTCGCATGGAATTTATAACAAACAAAGACTAGTGAGTGAATAGTGTTTGCATTTAAAATTTTTTGAACAGACTAGTCTTAAATAGAAAATATTTTCGCGTAAATCAAACACTGCCTTTTCTTTTTCAAAAACTGAAAAAAAAAAAAGTTACTTTTAAGTATTTGTATCTTTTTCATGATGGCTAAAAAAATTCGTTGTGAAACTATTTTCGAAAAGTAAAAACTTTTTATAGCTATTGCTATTTATGGTTTTCGTAACAAAATTATTCGACACTATTACAGTTATAAATTTATTTTTGTTTTGATTTCTTTGTACTTAAAACCAGAATACGAAAATAAACGAAACAAATTGTTTGACTTTATTTTGTTTCGTTCTTTGAAGTGAGTGACACAAAAACAAAAAAAAACAAAAACATTGAGAACGAGAACGAGAGCACAACTTATTTTTGTATTTTTTTTTGCCATAGCACAAACCAGAGAACACAGCCGATCGGCTGTAAGCCGGCTGGCAGTCTCCACCGGCCACAAACCATATATTAATTTAATCGTGCGCCGCTAGAAAATATAATGGAAAGTAAATGGAAACGTTTTGAAATATTTGCGGCGAATTTGACATCATCACATAATATAATTTTAATGCATTGTTATTTAACACAGTAACGTCCCTTTTCACAATTTATGGTTAAGAGTTAACGTGAACTTTAACTGACAGTTCTTCATACAAAACTTGCCGTTAAAGTCCCTGTTATCTTTTAACCATACATTGTGAAAAGGTACGTAAGTTTGTTTTATACTATGTCAACACTTATGTTTTTAAATATGTTTAAAACGAGTTTTCTAAGAAGTAAACACAACCGTTCACATATAATTGAGATGTTTAAGATTGACGTTTTGTCAATAAATTATTGTGTTGGTAAGAAATTTCGAACAATTACATACATATGTATTTTATTTGCTTTATTATTTTTAAAGAACAAATGTTCTTGTAAATAATGTAATATTTTTAAAGCAATTGTGTTCCAAACAATTTTGTTTAACGTGCCGCCATTTAATAACAACACAAAGTTGCCAGAGTTATCAAAAATGCACTGAACATACTCCATTTACGTGTTTATCCATGAGTTTATTTTTAATACTATATTCACACTTATACCATGTTCACACTTATGGTCTTAAACGTGTTTAAGGCAAGTGTTTTAAAAAACTAAACACAACCTTTCCCATTACATTCGAGGTGTTAAAGGATGACGTTTTCTGAATAAATTTTTGTATTTGTAAAAAATTGCGAACAATTATTGGTTTATTATTTTCAAATTACAAATGTTTTTACGTTCTCGTGGTACCTTCATAGCGAACAGTCGATTAGCGGAGTTTTTTCTTACATACAAACAAACAAAAAATTATACAAAAAATTATTCGTAGTACATATTATTCGTAATAGGTACATACTGACTTTAATAAGTAAGCTTTATTGCTTTGATAATATTTTTTACATAGTGGAAATAACAAATACAAAAAAAAACGCAAACAAAAAAATATAAACAGTGACATTGAGGAATACTCTATACGAGTACCTCAAAAACAGACAAACAATCATAAATTACAAAAACAAAAAAAACACAAAAAGTGCCCTTGAGGAATACTCTATATGAGTGCCTCAAATACAAAAAATTATGAAGTGAGTTCTAACGGCAGAAACGCCTATTTTACTGTGAGTTCTGAAGCTCTTAATGAAAAAAATAAAAATAATAAATCTAATGAAAGTGTTTTTTTAACGGCAAAGCCAATTTTTCGTCAGCGATCAACTTCGCTTTGTCCAATGCCAAATAGTAGTGATTCATTAAAATTACAATTGCCTAGTACTTCTTCATATAAGTCAGTAATATCATCCCCTTCAGGCTCGTATTCGTCACTTAACAAAGTTATCACTACAGATAACAGTATTTCAAAACCCAAGGTGCAAGTCGGTATGGACAGATATATAACCGTGGTAAAGCGTGGGCGAAGCCCGAATTCTTCAAAAATTTCATCCGCTCCAAAGATGTCTAGAGATAACAGCGCATCCTCAACTAATCGCCAAAACCGTTTTAAAATTTTGCAAGATGA
This sequence comes from Tachina fera, assembly GCA_905220375.1. Classification (NCBI taxonomy): domain Eukaryota; kingdom Metazoa; phylum Arthropoda; class Insecta; order Diptera; family Tachinidae; genus Tachina; species Tachina fera. Next base: position 86,344,818 of record LR999965.1, on the reverse strand, counting down.
GAACGACAAACCCGATGTATCCTCGAATAAAACATCCAACCCGCCACCAATCTACTTGAGAGAGAAAAATTCAAATGCCCTTATTAAAAAATTAATTTCGGTCATGGGTGAAAATAAATTCCACATTGTCCCAATAAAACGTGGCAACATCGATGAAACGAAAATTCAAATTTATGATGAAAAGGATTTCCGCAAAATGGTTTCTGAATTTGAAACAAATAAAACAAGCTTCTACACATACCAGCTTAAGAGCGCTAAAGTCCTGCAGATCGTATTGAAGGGCATAGATTCTTATGTTGTCCCTGAAGAAATAAAAGATGCACTTGTCCTCCAGGGATTTAAGGTAAAGAATGTATCAAACATATTTAACAAAGAAAAAGTACCCCAACCCCTATTTCGTGTTGAACTGGAGCCAAATGATATACAGTTGAAAAAAAAACGAGACTCATCCTATTTATAGCCTTAAATACCTTTTATACAGAAAAATCACAGTTGAAGAGCCACATAAGCGTGCAGGTCCCGTGCAGTGTCATAATTGCAAAGAATATGGCCATACAAAAGCTTACTGCAATTTACCTACAGTGTGTGCTATCTGCGGTGAATTGCACGGTACTGCAAGTTGTACCAAACCAAAAGATCAAGCGAAAAAAAATGAAGTAATTGTGGAGGTAATCACACCGCTAACTACAGAGGATGTCCTGTGTACTCTTTCGTTAAGCAGGCTATGGTGCAAAAACCTAAATTAGCTCCAGCTCAACCATTAAACGCGTACTCCGCCACTTTTGCTCAAGTGAGCCAACCAGTTACTTCACGTGTATCGTATGCCGATGCTGCTAAGGCTAGTTCTATTCCCACACCAAATGTTTCACCGCCAAATAATTCAACGAATGCAAATTCAAGCTTTAACTTTAGTCGCCTTGAAGCTACTATTGAGAATCTGGTGCTAACTATAAACAACTTTACAACAAATATGACTACCATGATGCAAGAAATGCTGAGAATGCAGAATACTCTGCTTCAAGCATTAATTAACAAGCCATGAACACGTTAAAAATATGTTTCTGGAACGCAAACGGCATTCGCCAACATAAAAATGAATTTGAGCACTTCCTTACGGAAAAAAATATTTATATAATGTTGGTCTCTGAGACTCATTTGACTTCTAGAAGCCTCTTTAAAATGAATGGCTACACTTTATATGATACAAAGGACCCTAGAGGGAGAGCATGCGGTGGATCAGCAATTCTCATAAAGTCAAGACTCAAGCACTATATTCTTGACAACATTTGTTAAGAACATCTACAAGCAACAAATATCTGCATTGAAAATTTTTGTACAAATTTCGTGATATCTTCAATGTACTCCCCTCCCAGATTTTCAATTACTGAGGACAAATACGACAAATTCTACAAATCTCTTGGACCTTGTTTCGTAGCAGCTGGCGACTACAATGCTAAGCATACGTTCTGGGGTTCGCGACTTATTACGCCTAGAGCTAGGGCGTTGTTCAACACAATTTCAAAAATGGGCTTGGATGTTATTTCGAGTGGGGAGCCTACTTACTGGCCTACTGACGTACGAAAAATTCCGGATGTTACAGATTTCGGCATCATAAAAAGTAATTCTAGAGAATTAATTCACGTTGAAGCTTCCCTAGATCTGTCGTCTGATCACTCTCCCACGATCGTTACAATCTGTAGTCCACTGAGAAGCGCTTTACCTCACCCATATGTCAAGATGATAAATCGTGTTAATTGGCTGGGATTCAAAAAATATCTTAGTAGTCATTGCACGGAAAATATTACGCTAAGAACACCCAATGATATTGAATCGAACATTGCAAATCTTAACGAGAATATTAAACAAGCTTCTGAACATGCCACTACCTCCCATCCGTATACTGGGTTCAATAAAATTTATTCTACAGACGTTGAACATCTCGTACGTGAAAAAAGAAGAGCTAGAAGGGAATGGCAACAGCACAGATCACCTCAACACAAAATCAGATTTAAAGAGTGCACTAAACGACTCCAAGAGTTGCTTGCATCTGAAAAAACTGCATCTTTCAAAAATTATCTGGAAGGCCTTGATGTCACACCAGCATCTAATTACTCTTTGTGGCGCGCTGCTAAAAAGCTTAAAACACCCGTTGAGTTTAAGCCACCTCTGCGCACATCTACCGGAGGTTGGGCAAGAAGCGATACTGAAAAAGGTAACATATTTGCTGAGCATTTAAAATCCGTATTTACACCAAATACATGTACCGGTGTTGCTGATTTGCCGACTGTAGTTGCTCTACCCCCTCGACCCTTAAAATTTACGATGTGTGATGTACAAAAACTAATTGCCGAACTCAACCTGAAAAAAGCTTCCGGTATGGATGGAATTAGTAACCAGATGCTGATTAAGTTACCTCGTACTGCAATTAGAATCCTGTTATTCATTTTTAATGCCATTTTACGACTGGAGTATTATCCAGACTGCTGGAAGCTTGCCAAGGTTAAAATGATTCCAAAGCCAGGTAAAGATCTTTCCAAGGCTGAGTCATATAGGCCAATAAGTTTACTGTCAACAATGTCAAAGCTTTTTGAAAAGCTACTCATGACAAAATTGTCTGCAATTTTAACGGATAATGGGTGCATCCCTGACCATCAATGTGGTCTTAGAAGCCAGCATAGCACCATTGAGCAAACGCATAGATTGGTTCAATTTATAAGAAAAACATTTGAGGAAAAGAAGTATTGTTCTGCCGTGTTTATTGATGTTTCTCAGGCATTTGATAAAGTGTGGCATGAAGGCCTAATTTTGAAATTGAAGACATATTTACCAATAAACATTCTAAATCTTTTGGAAAGTTACATTGTTGCACGAAAATTTACAGTTGTGGAAGAACACTTTATGAGTATGCCTGAAACTATCTCATCCGGTGTGCCACAGGGGAGTATACTGGGGCCATTTTTATATTTGATTTATACTTGTGATATGCCTGTGAGCAGTAGTATCCACACTTCTACATTTGCCGACGATACCGCCTGCCTTAGTATGCACGAAAACCCTGATGAGGCATCCCGAAAACTCCAGGAACACATTAGCCAGATGGAACTATGGTTAAACTTATGGAGAATTAAGGTAAATGAACAAAAGTGTGTCCATATAACACTTACCTTACGAAGAGATACTTGTTCCCCCATTCGGATTAATAATCAAGTTGTTCCTCAACATTCACATGTGAAATATCTTGGTATACACCTCGATTGCCGGCTTACATGGAAACATCACATTGACTATAAGTTAACTTAAATGAAACTAAAATTAACTCTACCTGAGTTGGCTGATTGGCAGAAATTCAATAATCGGCCTAGACTGCAAACTTTTAATATACAAGTCGCTCTTAAAGCCAATATGGTGTTACGGTATCCAGTTATGGGGCACTGCTTCAGCTTCCAATGTAGAGAGAATTCAACGAAGACAAAACAAAATTTTAAGGTTAATAACATCTGCTCCATGGTACATTAAGAATTCAAATATACATCGTGATTTAAATATGCCACTAGTGACTGAAGAAATTGCAAAATACGCAGGCAAATATCTAACTAAACTCGCGTCACATCCTAATCCGCTTGCTCGTAATATTTTGAACTTTACTGGACACATCCGCTCTAATACTAAACACTCCGAATGAAGTTGCTTGAAAAAAAAATTTTTTTTTGCTTATGTATTATTTACAACTATCACTTAGTTATGTCTGGCATTGGTCGGGCCTATTAATTATATGTTAGATTTAAGATTTGAACACTTATTGTTAGTTCATATATGAAGATACAATAAATAAAAAAACATGCATTAAAAAAAAAAAAATTCAAATCATCTTAATATAGTAACACTGGGTCTTCACGTAGCAATTTCAAATTTGATTGCTGCCATTAAATTTCCTACGTGTGGACAGCGACTGCCATAAGTGTCAATCCATTGCACATTGATTGCTGTGCTGATTGCTCGAGCAATTATTGCCAAGCAATCTACTGTCACTTCTGTTGTATTTTTCATTAATTTTTGCAAAACATCGAATTTGAGCAAAATATGAAAAGACATCATCCGAAAACATCATGAAAGAAAAACTAAACATACATTTTTCGTACTTTTGCATTGGAAATATATATTTTAGTCAATACCTGCCCTATCAATGTGTAAGATTTGTGGAAAAAATTGTCATACGTGTTCTCCGCCTCAAGCAAGAACCAAACAAAAATTGCTACGTGAAGACCCAGTGTAAGCTAATTGCATATTATTAATGTGATCAATTATAAATAAAATTCCGCGAGAAATTTCTCCCTTTTTCAATTAGAATTTTTGTTTTCCTTATTGCTATTGTTTGAAATTGTTTTCTGGGAAAAGTTTCTCGGGGAATTTTATTCATAATTGCCCTCAATATGTTTTCTTTTCTTTGCTATTTATTAAGAGTTACAAACAATATAACATTAAGAAATTTATAGGGAAATAATTATAAATAATTTGAAACAAATTTACTTTATCGAAGCTAATCAAATTTTAAAAAAGTAGTCGGTATTTTATTTATTATTTTTTTGTATATTTTGTTTCTTTATATTCACCATAATACTTAATAAATAAGAGGTAATATATTTTTACAATGTATTTAAAAGAAGAAATGCAATTATTTTTTAAAAAGCGGAACATTCTTAAAAATCGACGGGGCTAGGAACAGTCCACCAAAAACGGGAACCCTAATATATATGTATATATATATACATATCGAGCCTTGAGCGGAAAATTATCGTAACCGACATTCGGCCAAATTTTTTTATTAGATTAATTAGGACTTCGTGACATAGCTCAAAATTCGAAACTGTCAAAATATTAAAATTGCTTATACAGGGTGGCCCAAATGGGACATTAGACATATGACTACCATTTTGCTCGATACAGGCATTGGCTCTTTTTAGCGCAGTTTGCGTTACACGCCGTAATGTTTCTGGTTGCAGGCGCCGTATTTCGTCTCGAATATTCTGCTTGAGCTGTCCAAGTGTCTGTGGTTTGTTAACATACACTTTGTCTTTTAAATATCCCCATAAAAAAATTGGGCGCAGTTAAATCTGGTGAACGAGGAGGCCAAGGAAAATCTGAATTTCTTGAAATTATGCGTTCACCAAAAATTTCACGCAGCATGTCCATACTTTGCTTAGCAGTATGCGCAGTGGCTCCATCTTGTTGAAACCACAAATTAGGATATTGCTCCACCATTGTCCGCAAAAAGTTGTCGATCATTGTTCTGCAAGAAGCCCCGGAGACTGTTTCTGCCGTTTCATCCTCATTCTCAAAGAAATATGGTCCGATGATTTTTGTGGCCATAACACCGCACCTAACAGTGCATCTGATTGGGTGTGACTGATGCTGATGTATTGCCCTTGGATTTTCGGAGCCTCACAACCTACAGTTTTTTTTAATCACATAACCACTTAAATGGAAATGCGCTTCATCCGTCATCAAAAGATTATTTAAAAAATCATTTTGTGTGGTTAATTGTGTAAAGCGAATAGCGTATTGTAGTCGTTGTTGGGGGTCTTGCGGTAGAAGCTGTTGCACAATTTGAACTTTGTATGGATACATCTTAAGATCCAACTTTAAAATTCTCTGTAATGTTAACAGTCGATTAGCGGAAATTTTCTTACATACCAAACAAAAAAAAATTATACAAAAAAATATTCGTAGTACATATTATTCGTAATAGGTACATACTGCCTTTAATAAATAAGCTTTATTGCTTTGTTAATATTTTTTACATAGTGGAAATAACAAAAACAAAAAAACCCCAAATAAAAAAACATAAACAGCGACATTGAGGAATACACTATACGAGTACCTCAAAAACAAACAAACAATCATAAAGTAAAAAAACCAAACAAAAACCGCAAACAAAAAAAGTGCCCTTGAGGAATACTCTATATGAGTACCTCAAATACAAAAAATTTTGAAGTGAGTTCTAACGGCAGAAATGCCTATTTTAATGTGAGTTCTGAAACTCTTAATGAAAACAATAGAAATAATAAATCTAATGAAAGTCTTTTTTAACGGCAAAGCCAATTTTTACTCAGCGATCAACTTCGCTTTGCCCAATGTCAAATAGTAGTGATTCATTAACATTACAGTGGCCTAGTACTTCTTCGTAGACGTCAGTAATGTCATCCCCTTCAGGCTCGTGTTCATCACTTAACAAAGTTATCACTACAGATAACAGTAGCTCAAAACCCAAGGTGCAAGTCGGTATGGACAGATATATAACCGGGGTAAAGCGTGGGCGAAGCCCGAATTCTCCAAAAATGTCATCCTCTCCAAAGATGTCTAGGGATAACAGCGCATCCTCAACTAATCGTCAAAACCGATTTAAAATTTTGCAAGATGAGAACAACAATCCCGATGTATGCTCGAATAAAACATTCAAGCCGCCACCAATCTATTTGAGAGAGAAAAATTCAAATGCCCTTATTAAAAAATTAATTTCGGTCATTGGTGAGAATAAATTTCACATTGTCCCAATAAAACGTGGCAACATCGATGAAACGAAAATTCAAATTTATGACGAAACAGATTTCCGCAAAATGGTTTCCGAATTTGAATCAAGGAAATCAAACTTCTACACATACCAGCTTAAGAGCGCTAAAGGCCTGCAAATCGTATTGAAGGGCATGGATTCTTATGTTGTTCCCGAAGAAATAAAAGATGCACTCGTCCTCCAGGGATTTAAGGTAAAAAATTTATCTAACATAATGAACAGAGAAAAGGTACCTCAATCCCTATTTCGCGTTGAACTGGAGCCGAATGATATACAGTTGCAAAAAAACAAGACAGAGGATGTCCTGTGTACTCTTTCGTCAAGCAGGTTATGGTGCAAAAACCTAAATTAGCTCCAGCTCAACCATTAAACGCGTACTCCGCCACTTTTCCTCAAGGGAGCCAACCAGTTACTTCACGTGTATCGTATGCCGATGCTGCTAAGGCTAGTTCTATTCCCACACCAAATAATTCAACGAATGCAAATTCAAGCTTCAACTTTAGTCGCCTTGAAGCTACTATTGAGAATCTGGTGCTAACTATAAACAACTTTACAACAAATATGACTACCATGATGCAAGAAATGTTGAGAATGCAGAATACTCTGCTTCAAGCATTAATTAACAAGCCATGAACACGTTAAAAATATGTTTCTGGAACGCAAACGGCATTCGCCAACATAAAAATGAACTTGAGCACTTCCTTACGGAAAAAAATATTGATATAATGTTGGTCTCTGAAACTCATTTGACTTCGAGAAGCATCTTTAATATGAATGGCTACACATTATATGATACAAAGGACCCTAGAGGAAGAGCTTACGGTGGATCAGCAATTCTAATAAAGTCAAGACTCAAGCACTATATTCTTGACAACATTTGTGAAGAACATCTACAAGCAACTAATATTTGCGTCGACAATTTTTGAACAAATTTCATATCTTTAATTTACTCCCCTCCCAGATTTTCAACCACTGAGAATCAATATGAGGATTTCTATAAATCGCTTGGACCTTGCTTTGTAGCAGCTGGCGACTACAATGCAAAACATACGTACTGGGGTTCGCGCCTGGTAACACCTAGAGGTCGAGCGTTGTTTAATACTATTTCAAAAATGGGCTTAGATGTCATTTCGAGTGGGTAGCCCAGCCCACTTACTGGCCAGATGGGATTTCTTGAAAATACTTTTTTTATACATTTTTTTTCTTTCACTACTTATGTATTATTTATAACTATTAACAAGTTTATGTCCGACAGTGGTCGGTCCTAATAATTATATTTTAGATTTAAGATTTGAATACTTATGGTTAGTTCATATATGAAGATACAATAAATAAAAAAAACATGCAAAAAAAAAAACAAATGTTTTTGCAAACAATTTAGTAATTTTTAACTAATTATTTGTTTACCAAACAAATTTTCACTTGACGCCATTTAATAACAACACAAAGTTGCCAGACTTGTCAAAAAACGGACTGAACATTCTATATTTAAGTGTTTAAGGAATTGCTTAAATCTGAAACACCTTATTTGAGATTTTTAACAAAACAAGTCAATGTATGTAAAACATCTCAAAATCGTCGTGTTTACACTCTTAAACAAGAATGAGGCGCTAAACATGTTTAAAAACGTAAGTGTGAACATAGTATTATGTTTTTAAACATGTTTAAGACAAGTTTTGTAAAAACTAAACACAACCGTTCACATTATATTTGAGATGTTTAAAATTGACGTTATGTCAATAAATTAATGTGTTTGTAATAAACTTCGAACAATTTTTACATTTGCTTTTTTATTTTTAAACAATTTTTTTTGTAAATAATTAAATTTTTTTGAGTAATTGCTGTGTATTGAATAATCTTTTTCAGGTGCCGTCATTTAATAACAACACAAAATTGCCAGAGTTATAAAAAACGCCCTGAATATACTCCATTTACGTGTTTATCAAAGTGTTTAAATTTAAAACACCATTTTTGAGATGTTTCAAAATCCTCGTGTTTAGGCTGTTAAACACGAATTAGGCGTTAAAAACGTAATTGTGAACTTAGTATGAGACTTCTTATTTGAGACGCTTAACAAAACATGAAATTATTGTGTTTAAGCTCTTAAAGACGAATAGGACTTTAAACACATAAGTGTGAACATAGTGTTATATAGATTAGCAGCAATTGCTATAACCGGGTGTCCAAAGACTCATCTCTTCTTTTTTTTTTTTGTGTTAAGTATTCGATAATTGCATTTATTTTAGCGAATGCAAAAGCGAATGCGAACATTCGTTACATCCATAGTTAAGGCCTTTCTATATGAAGGTAACGATGTGCAATTGAGTGAAAATTTGAGTATTTTAAGCAGTAAGATTTGTTGCCTTGATAATAAAATCAAATTGATGAATAATATATTTTTTAACTTTATCGAAGTTTCTTAGATGTTATCATTAAATATGATAAATGAAACATGAATGCATTGAATTCAAAATTAAATTGTTTTACCACCTACTGAAGAATTTAGAGTTGAGTTATCTAGATCCATATTTTAATTTAATTTTTAATTAGAAAAACAACTGCGATTTTGTTTTATAATTTTAGTACTCCGCACATCATATCTCTGAAAGGTTTAATGCTTCTGATCAAATATGTATTAAAAAGTTATTGGAGCAACGTATAAAATTTTTGGAATCACAGTTACTTCAGGCGCCTATGCCAAGTATAACATCGAAAAGAAGACAACTGTGTTCTATTGAAGAAGCGTGGAATTTGCCTATTTCTTTAGAAATGAGCTCACGACAACAACAACAGCACCTTCAGCAGTCATCGAATTCTTCAAAAAGGCATCTTGGAAAAATTTCGGTATGTATTTATTTAAGGCTATGAACATCAAATATGTGTATTCACTAATTTTTTCTCCCACAAGCTATTTGATTTAAAACTGCCATTAAATTGTTAATTGGAAAAATGTGCATTTTCCATGCAAAATTCTTGCTCAAATTTGTTTGCATATTTGGGTTCTTCCAGTGTAAACTTAACTGATCGAAATTGCATTCGAATAGAAATTAATTTCGATAGCTAGAAATTTTCAGATGACGTCACTCTATACCAAGTGTATCGAGTTTTGGTTTCAGTGTTGGCAAAAGGCAAACAAGTTCATTTCATAACACTGAACAAATTGTAAGGAAAAAAAAATTTTTTGGTACACTAGTATGTATATAAAAAAAAAGAAACGAATATAAATGCTATTTTTATTTAATTAATAATATACCCCTGCCAAACACCACTCTTAAGATATGAGGGATCTTTCAAATCTTCTTTCAAGTCTTCTAAAACAAACAACACTGTTGGCAAGACATTTGTTTCAGTTATTGCAGGTATAGGAGTAAAGAAGAAAATACTTCGTGACGGAAGAATTTGTGACGCTTGCTTCTTCACAGGCATATAAAAACGTCATGCAAGTTAATTCCTTATCTAAGGAAATGAATCAAAAAATATTTTTTACTTATCTACACGAAACGTGTGCTTCTTTATTAATAATATTCTTAAGACTAACTTTAAAAATGTTACTTAGGTTAGGTTAGGTTAGTCTGGGTGGTCAAGGACCTCGCATAGACCAGGATTGATCCTTAGCGATATCAGCAATTGACAAGAAACCTGTAAGTATGGCGGCCTAGTTCGTGGCGCCTGTATCGAATGACTCCCACACAGATTTAACGAACCTTAGCAGCCTACGCATTTCCATTCCCGATACAAGATCAAGACTAGGAAAAGTGTGACCGCCAAGACAGTTATATCTGGTGCGGTTTAAAGCTGGACAGTGGCACAGTAAATGTTCTACTGTCTCAATTACCCCGGGTTCCTTGCATTTCCTGCAGGTTCCGTCAAGTATTTGTCCTGTTTTGACGACATACGAAGCCGTCCAGCAGTGTCCAGTTAATACCCCGACTAGAAGTCTACAGTCGCTTCAGGTAACAGGAATTTAGTCAATTTAGGATTATAGGAACTCCACATGATTTTAGAAGTTTTGCAAGTTTTCGTCGCACGCCAACTCTCCTCCGCTTCTTCCCTTATCTTAGAGTCTATGATCCATTTCAAGTGTTTAATTGGTTTCCGGACATCTACCGATTCTTCCACAGGTAATTGGATTCCCTTTTGGCTAGTGTATCCTCCATTTCATTTCCCTCAATCCCCATGTGTCCTCGTACCCAAAAAACATGTACTTGTCTGCCAGCACATAATCTATTTAGGGCATTCCTACACATGAGCACAACCGAGGAGTAGTAACAGTCTGCTGAAATTGCCTTAAATGCTGCTTGACTGTCTATATATATTCACACGCGTATTCATGGTTTGAGGGGTGAAAGCTAATTCTGCAGAGTTTTATTGGTTTAAAGTCAAACATAACATCTAAAGCTGCAGTAGGTGTACTTTTGAGAGCTCCAGTGATACAGAGTTCTGCCAGTCTCTTGGTTTTTTCAAACTTTTTTAGATATGTCGCCCTCCACCAAAAAAGTTTTCCGTAGAGTAGAATTGGTCTAGCTACTGCTGTATGGGTCCAATATGTAAGATTAGGGGAAAGTCCCCATGTCCTGCCCAGCATCTTTTTACATGCGTATATAGCGGTGGTAGCCTTTTTGACTGTATCCTCTATATTGGGTTTCCACGTCAGTTTGCTATCCAAAATAACTCCCATATACTTTGTATGTGTTTTAGGCGAGAGTAATATACCATTTAATTTTGGTGTTCTCCATTCAGTAACTTTCTTTCTGGTAAAAAGTACGAGATCTGTTTTTTCAGGGTTCAAGTTAAGACCTACCCTGGCTGCCCATCTATGAATATCCTTTAAGGCGGACTCCACAATGGAGCTTATTGTGTCGAGGAACTTTCCAGTTATGATAATGGCTATGTCGTCTGCATATGTCGTAATCCTAGCTGCTTTACCCTCGAATTCCATGTAAATGTCATTTACGACAAGTATACAAAGAAGAGTTGAAAGAACTCCTCCTTGGGGAGTTTCCCTATGAGGTTCCTTGTTTATAGTGACATTGCCTAATACTGCAGATATTATTATACACTTTAAGATATTGCCTACCCATTTTTTGACTAATATGTGAGCACCAGTTCGATTGACGCTTTCCATAATTGCGTCCGAAGAGACATTATTGAAGGTGCCTTCAATGACTAGGAAGACTCCCATAGCATATTCCTTATAGTATAACGATTTTTCAATTAGCTCGACAACACTATGGAGTGCTTTCTCAACTGATTTACCCTTTGTATATGCATGTTGGTTAGAAGACAGAATATTTGGGTATACATTTCCTTTATGTGTATATCCAAGATACTCACTAGTGTTTTCAGTAGAAAGGATGTCAGACTGATAGGCCTAAAGTCTTTTGGATACGTATGGTTATTCCTACCTGCTTTTGGTATGAACACAACCTTAGCTTTCCTCCATGACTTCGGCACAGCCAAGGAAATTTTCGGTTCGCCAGAGAATTATCCTCTGTCCGCCATATTGTAGTAGAGCTAGAAAGATGCCGCCTGGCCCTGGTGATATATAAAGTTCAAAAGAATTAATGGCCCATTCCACTTTACTAATGGAAATGACGTCACAATTCTCAGTATCAAGTTCATTTGTAGTTTCGGAGCGAGAAGAGATCTCCGTGCAGCCTTGAAAATGTGTGTCCAATAGGACCTGCAATGTTTCCCGGCTGCAGCTAGTCCAATCACCATTCGCTTTACAGATCGTGCTAGGCAATGATGGGTTACTAGCAAGCAGTTTCCTCATTCTGGCAGTATCTGTAGTTTTTTCCATGTTGCTACAAAAATTCTTCCATGAATTTCTCTTGGCCTTTCTTACCTCTTTCTTAAAAGATTTCAGTGCTTTTTGTAGTCTCTCCAGCACTCAGTTTGGTCTAGGTATTTAGCCAATCTGAAGAACTCACGCAGTTCACGTCTTCGAACGTCTAAATTGTTACTCCACCATGGATGTCTAGACTTACGTTTAATGCGCGAAAAGGGACAAGCTGATTCATATGATTTGATTATAACTCCCGTTATGCAATCAACAGACCTTTCAATATCTGCTTCACTCCTACTGGCTTTAGTCTGATATAAATTGTTTTCAATATTCCTACTATAACATCCCCACCTGGTATTACCTGGGTTCCTGCACAATTTCCTAAGCTTTGAAATTTCAGACAAAATTCTAAACGCTATGTAGCAATGATCAGAGAAGGACGGCTGTCTAGGCACCTTCCAGTCATTTACAACAATATCTTCATTATTAACAAGTGTTAAGTCCAAGACGTTAGATGAGGTAGGACCTATAAAGGTAGGCTCCTCCCCTCTGTTCACAATTATAAGGTTAGTTTGAAGTATGAATTGAATAAGTGACTCAACTCTATCATTGATGTCCTTACTTCCCCATACTGTATGATGCGAGTTTGCATCCGTGCCTATCACAAATATTAGCTTCTTACAGTAGGCTTCCTTAACGAGCCGTTGGAATTTCGGTGGGGGTACATCATCAGCGTGTGGCATATAGCATGATGCCAGTAGTATAAGCTCATCCTTGCTCCCGTCTATTGTCACAACCACTAAATCGTCAGTGCTGTAATTATACAAAATATATGAATTAAAGTCCTTAATTAGGATAGCTGATCGTATCTTGCTTACCAATTTTGAGAAGTATGTGTGGTAATTCCGTGACCTTAGCCCAGCAACCCTGTTGCCCGATGAGATCCATGGCTCCTGGACTAATGCCACGTCATAGTTGCCTTCCTCTAGAGTGAGCAGAAGCTCATTGGATGCTTTTTTACTGTGTTTGAGGTTTACCTGAAGGACTTTTAGCTCCATTGTCTAATTTCTCCTTTTTTGAGTCCATATCCATGTGTGGGACATCACGTACAGGTTTCTCCAACTTTAAGCCGGCTGTAGCGGCTGCCAATTCGTCCTCCAATTCTTCGGCTTCAATGGTATATTCCACTTTGTCCTGTGGGTGTCTTTTTCAAACGGAGAAAAACACTATCCACGCCCCATGACATCTTGCCATTCCGCTTGTACAGAATGTCCTCGGCATTTTTTATTGCAAGATGTAGCTTTGGCCCTCTGGATTTAGTTTCGCGACATGCAACACCCTCCAGTCTTTCGTCGGAATATCCGGGTTTTGATTTCGCAAAAGGCGAAGAGTGACATCCGGCTTGAACACGCGGGATTATGACCTTCGCCTTTGGTATGATGGATATATTGTCCTTGCTCGCAATCTCCAGGCCACAGGTTTTTGAGTGTCGGAACAACTCCTTTCAACCAATCCATCGACTGTGTGTCCCTGCACTTGAGGAGTTTCGCACCATTGAACCAGCTAGATCCTTCAAAGGAAGTCAGTTGTTTCTCCGGTTCCGACTCCATCAGTGCAACAATTGCGTTGAAGATAGCCGTTTCCGCAACCTTCCACTGCTCCGTTGTCACTTCTCCGAAGGGTGAACTGTCGAGGAGTCCCACAATCAGCAGATGATGCTTTCGATGTAGCTTGGGAAGTGGACGGTTTATCTCCAAAGCTGTGTTTAGACTTCTTAGCAGTCGATTGTGAGCCATCCACTGATCTTAGTCTTTTGTCAGTTTTCCTCCTCTTACCGGGCTTATCGCTGTTCTCCTTCAATCTTTTGAGCACGCCCTCCTCTATACTATTCCGGTATCGGGGGCCAGTGGCCTCAAAACGTTTTTTTGTTGGCGAAATGTTCTCGGCCTTTAGCCACTGCTACCTTAGCCCATTTAAGTCTGTCTAACTGTTCAGAAGACAGATCTTTTTGTGAGCCAAGTAGGTGTACAATCCGAACCGCTGCCTTGTATTCCGAGAGAGCCTTAATAGGCTCCTTGTTCTTCGGGGCTCTCCTTTTTGACAGGAGTTGAGGTAGAAGGACCTGGAGACTTTAAGAGCTCGATCTCTGTTTGTAAGTTTACGCAGGTGACACTATCAAGGTCCGATTCTGAGTCGAAGGAGGCACTTGAGTATTCCGCGTGCTTAGCCATTGTATTGTATGTGTGTGTGTTTTTCAAATGTTACTTAACTACTTATATGAGATGAAATTTTCTTGTTATGGAAATACTTATTTCTTTGTCATGAAAATATGTAAGATAAAATCCTCACAAAAACATAAATGTGAAAAAAGGCAAAGTTCCTTTCCACAATTTCGGCAATCAAAAGTAGTGAGATAAAAATGTTGACCAAGTTCTTGTTTGGCACAATACCTATCACTGAAATATGCTATGTATTCTATAAATTTGTAATCGTAAGGGTGTTATATAATTTCAAGATAATGTGCCAACTTGACAAAATTTTTCCCGATATACATTATTCTCTCCTTTTTTAGTTAAAAATATTGCCAAGGTAGCACATTATCTAAAAATTATATAACACCCTTACGATTACAAATTTTTATAATGCATAACGTATTACAGTGATAGGTATTGTGCCAAACAAGATGGCCGACATTTTAGAGAGGAACTTCGCCTTTTTTCACATTTATGTTTTTGTGAGGATCTCTGACTACTTTTTGAGAGATTTTCTTAATAAAACTTATTAACCTTAAAATTTCTAGTCTGTTATAGTTGTATTCATAATGACTGAGTCAGTTGAAAAGGGCAGAGCTACATAGAATAATGGGTTAGAGTGTCATATATGCACCATTGTGTCATTACAAAGACCGAATGATGTACTTAATTTGTTAAGGGTCATCTAAGTAGAATAATGTAAAATATAGTATACATTTTAGTGGAAGTTACCCTGCCTACTTTCTAAAGTCTGCTTAGACGAAGTACTTTTGAAAATGCAAAATTAAAGGCTAGCATAAGTAAAATGTACATATAAAGTTTCAATGGAGCAGCTTGTGTTTTAAATTTTTCTAGTTGGTAACTTACCTAAGTAAATTTTTTTTCCAAATTTCAGTTCTCTGCCGTATAATATTATGCTAAGTTTTTATAAACGTGTCCCTACATCCCTAATGCAACAACCAGTGCTTTCAGATTTTTCCTGTACGCATCTCACCCCTTAATTTAAGAGGTATCGAATTTAAACTATCTAGTTCAAATTCTAGCTTTAAATACTATGGCTGTTACCCCCACTCTTCGTCACTTTCTTAAACTCTAGATTTTGTTATGAGCAGCGCTCAATTATCATCGTCCTCTTTTTAAGATGATAGTTCTAAGTTAAAGTTTCAGTTAAAAGCTTCAGTACAATATTAGCATGGCCCCTACCACTCCTGGCTTAACTGTTTAGTTTTAAATTTTTCTGTTGGTTTCTCATCTTGACCTACTTGCATATCAAATTTCAGCTCTAGCGCAAATTTAATTATTTTATAATTTGAACGGGCTAAAGTTCGTATCGCTTTTTAAGCAAAATTAACTAAAATTAATAGCCAAGGGCCTGTGGCAAAAATTAAATAAATATACTTAATAGTATCAAACCAAAAAAGTTTGTCTTAAGTAGAACAAAAATAAGCAAAATAACTAACATGTGCATAATTAGTAAAGAATAAACGACAATGGTAAGTCTGTTGTAAATTAGAGATGGTAAATTTGGCCTTTCATTACAAAACACGTTTCAGCAAATTGAAATACGATGAATTAAAAACAATTCACATATTCCATTTGCAAGAAAGTTTCGTATATAAGGCAGAAATATACATCAACTGAAACCACACAAAGTGGACCAAACACAGAAGAACGCTGATGATGAAGGTTTAGTGGCCTTCGAAAACGTCTGGCTGTTCCATCACATGTAATTTGGCTTAAAAAGCGATACGAACTTTAGCCCGTTCAAATTGTAAATATAGAAACAAATTAAGTTCGAAAAAAAAAATAACTAAAATTTAATTATTTTATTTTTAAAAATATTTTTGGCCAGCGCTATGTCTTCTGACCCAAAGTACATGAAAGAAGAGACTTAAATTTTATTGGCATGTTAACGTCCACTTATTTTGTAGGGCAATTTAATTATTAAAACATGTATGCCAAATTCCAATAAAACTGCTGCTTACGTCAACGTTTTAAATTTCATGTTTTCGTTGTAAACTTAATGGGCGTAGCCCCACCGCTATGGCTATATTTTTCTGGCTTTAAGATTTTTCTAGTCAGTTTCTAGCTAAGATGGGTATGATCCAGCCCACTTTTTAAAACTCAAGATTTTCTCTGGCGAGTGTTTATCATTCCTGTCGAGTTTCGATGGAAACGTTTAATAATAAGTACACAAATAGTATATTTAAATGTGCTGATCCGAAGTACATACATGAAATAGGAGGGCAAATTTTGTGGGTGGTTCAACGCCCATTTTATTTGACGAACACTTATAACATTGTATTATTTATTTCTGATCCTTATGGGCATAGCCCCGCCCACTTAGACAAAATTCTTGAGTTTTCAGATTTTTCTAGTAATTTGCTAATATATAACTACTCGTTTATCAAATTTCAGCTTACTAGCGCAAATTTAAATTTTTTATTGTTATGGGCCTACTTTTTTAAATCCAAGATTTTCTTTGGTAATATATATCTTTCCTGTTTAGTTTAGTTGGTATCGGATAATAGTAATTACATAAATAGTATATTTAAATGTTCTGACCGGAAGTACATGAAATAGGAGGTTTAAATTGTATGGGCGTGTTAACGCCCACTTTTTTTTACAAAAATGTCTAGCTATCTATTATTGCGTTAAACGCCTTATATATGTGTTTTTAATTCTGAGCTTTATGGACATAGCCCCGCACCCTTGATAAAAATTTTCGTGTTTTAAGATTTTTCTAGGTAATAACTCACAGTTCTACTTGTGTACTAAATTTCATCTCACTAGCGCAAAGTTTAGGTTTTATGGGCGTAGCCATGCCCACCCTGGATAAAATTTCTGGGTTTTTAGATTTTTCTAGTTAATTGCTCACCTCTCTACCTATAGCGGAAGTTCCTCATCAATTTGATTAGTGATCAGTGAGTATGTCTTAAAATATGCACTTTTTGCACCTCTATATCTCAGGAACCTTTTGTTCTAAAACTTTCAAACTTCGCATATGAGATTACATGAATTAATTCTAATTATGAATTAAGACGGCGGGAAACGAAGTTGTCGGGGGGTAAAATATACACACTGCGTGCATTGGCCGGAACTTGGCCTGGAGCACTGCCGTGCGTCTAGATACTTATTTCTCTGTTTGGAAAATATGTAAGATAAAATATGGTTGACCTTTGTCTTTTATGTGTTATCAACAAAATGTGTGTTGATAATGCTGGCCTTTGTCTGCTATGTGTTATTAACAAAATGTGTGTTGATAATATTAACCCTTGTTTGCTATTGTTTATGTTGTGACTTGGAGAATATTGAACATGTATTAACTTGCATGTACATCAGTAACGAGATTTCGACTTGCAAGCACCCCCTAATTTGTCAGGTTCGGAAAAAATATTTGAGCCAAAAAATATTCAGATTGGGGCAAAGGTCGCCTCTTCGTGCTCAAAGTTGAGGGTAAATACTAGGGATGTAAGGAATGTTTGCATTCGCAAATTATTCGCTTACTTTTGCTATTTACATTCGCTTTGCATTCGCTAAAATAAATGTGAATATTTCAAGCGAATACTTTACACAAAAAAATTTTTACTTCACCGAAAATAGTTTTACAACGATCACGAAAAAGATACAAATACTTAAAAGTAACTGGGTTTTGAACCCCAAACACAGCGGTGTTTGCAACTATTTTTCAGTTTTTCAGTGTTTGATTTGCGCGAAAATATTTTCTATTTAAGACTAGTCTGTACAAACTTTTGAAAAACGTTGAACATCATTCATTACTTCGTACAAAAAATTTGAAATGCAAACACTATTCACTCACTAGTCCTTGTTTGTTATAAATTCCATTCGAAACAAGTATCACTCATAATATGACAAATTAAAATGTTGAAGATACATACATATGTTTCATATGAAGAGACTACTACTTCTGCAAGATTTTTTCATGAACAAGTCATTCCAATTTTTCTTAATGCGTATCTTGAAAGCATTTGACATGAAATGTTGAACAAGGTAATTAACGTTAGGGCCAAAGTACGATTGCCTAACATTTTGTAAATTAATTTTAATTCTCTATACTAATTTTATTATTTCTTATATCTTTCTGTTTTAAAAATTTGTATTTTTAATAAATTAATATATGTATGTATATTCGCTCTACTCAAGACTAAATTTAAATAAAATGCTACATATGATCGCTTTCGCATTTTGCTAAATTGGTATTCGTTACATCCCTAGTAAATACAAAAAATTATATAACTTTCCCGTGGTCACCGCTACAAGGGTCAGATGTATGATCAGCACCCATTAGTTTTCTCCACCCAAAATCTTTTTCAAACACACTGACCGCCTAACTCCTCTCTTTTAAGGGGCTCCCTTACAAAGGGGAAATTTTATAAAATTTCCTCGCATGGCTCTAACTGCATGCTTGGCTCTAACTTAGGACTGCCATAAGTCCTGGTTTTCCAGGATTTTTCCTGGATTTGTCCTGGTCCACTCTTAAATTGCCCTGCACTACAAAAAATTTATACGTGATTCAAATTTTATTTCAACTAAATGAATGCATTTAAATAAATCTTTTATTTTTGTTTATTGTTTTGTATATATAGTAATTGTTGGACTTAATTCTGTTATATATGTATGTATGTATACATGTATCAAAATAAAAATTTTTTGAGCTAATTTTTAAACAATTAGTTCTTGGTGTACATGTACTATGGCGGGCCGATTTAAAAATCGGACAAATTACAAGGAAAATCGTATTTTAGGCATCACAATAAGAAACTTTGCCGAAAGAACCATACCTCTAAAATGTATTTTGATGTCCCGACTTTTGATACGAAGGTTAAAATTTTCTTGAAGGGTCAAATTTTGATAAATCTCACTGACCCATTTAGAGTTCAATCGAGTCAAAATGTATGACCAACCCCAATAATTTTGGAGGGCCGACCCACCTATACCCGCCCCCCTGGAACCACCAGTGGGGGGTTCCTAATACAAACGTTCAAAAAAATCACAAATGAAATGGAAAGTTCACGCTGGGTATATATAAGGTTCTTTTGTACGTTCGTTTGTGGTTTGTATGAGTGTCCTGTTTAACAGGCTCATACTTCTGGCAGCCCTACTCTAACTGCATGCGAAGACTATAACCAAGTGCTAAGAGATATTGCATAAACTGAAAGTTTTCAACCACGCTGCAAAAAGGGGCGTAAAATTATAACAAGATTACATCAGTGCGTTGTGCCGCGAAAAAGAAGAAAAATATACAAATATTTACTTCCAGAAGTTGCCAAAAAAAAAAGATATATCCAATACATGCCAAAAATAAATGAATGATTTAACACAGAATTCTTTTCTTATATCGGGACCACCTTAATGGTTGAAAATAGATGACAAGTATGCTTAGAGCAAATCTTCGTATTTAGGGTCGATCATACATTTTACTTCGATGGGTACGCCCTAGGGGCACTTGGAGCCCTGAGAGTAAATTTTATACAAATTTTGCCTTTTTATGGGAACACCCTTAAGAAGTCGAGATAGGGCACAGGTATATTGGGAGGAAATGTTGAAGATAAAAAGTTCTTTTGGGTCGGTCTTACATTTTACCTCTGGTCTTACATTTTACCTTACCATAAAAGCGGAACAAGCAGCTTTCTTAAAAAAAAATTTTTAATTATTTTTTCTATGGGGACAACCTTAATGGTTGAAGATAGACGATACTTATGTTTTGAGAACATCTTCTTTTTGAGAAAATATTGGAATATGGTCATATATATTTTTTGTATTGGGACGACCTTAATGGTTGAAGATAGACGATAAGTATGTTTGGAGAAAATTTTCGTATTGAAAAAATATTGGAGGTGGGTCATACATTTGACTTCGATAGGTACACCCTAGACGTTGTTAGAGCCCTGCGAGTAAATTTTATAAAAGTTTCCCCTTTGTAAGGGAGGACCCTTAAAAAAATATATGATTTTTTGGAAATTTTTTTTTGCTTTTACCCTCAACTTTGAGCACGAAGAGGTGACCTTTGCCACCATCTGACCGCCACCATTTTTTTCCGAACCTCGCAAAATGAGGGGTCCTTGCATGTCGAATTCGAAAAGTCGTCCACTATGCCATACCTAATGTACAAACGCACGCACGTTGTATGTATGATCTTTTATTTTTCTGCGCACATACAAACGCACACATGCATTGACATTAGTTGTGTGCGCTTGCTTTAAAAAACCACCCTTAAACACATAATAGCTTATCATCTACATCTTACACACACAAACGTGCAATATTCAAAATAACAAGCAAATACGCATCAACACTACTTCTTTTAAGTGTTTGTTACAAGCAAGAAGTCTTCGCGACATCGCTTGTCAACACGCAGCTAAAAAAATATGTATGGTCCGTATATTTTTAATAATAAATGTATATAAATCAGCGTTGTCCAGAAAGAGAAACAGATTCAAAATGTGTGTGTAGTGGTGAGTGCACTGGGAGAAATTTGCTGGTAATTGTATTGTATAATGTTTTTGTATACAACATTTTTTATGTTTAATTAATAACATGAACTGAAGTATGAATGAAACATTAAAAAATCAAATATTATATCATGAAAAAGATTAAGTGGAAATAAAAAATAAGTTCAATTACGATTGATTGTTTTACGTAATGTAAAGCATTTGCTTTATCGAATTCAATTTTAAATAATGTATGTAGCCATTAGTTGGCTGCATGTTGCGGTATTTGTATTGATTTTACAATCACACAAAGCTTTATTATTTTTCAATTCCGAATTCTTTTTTAATTTTGTTATAAGCTTATCTCTGTCCTACCCTGACAAACTACACATTTCTAAATGACGACTTTCATAATGACGCTTAAAACTGTATGCACTTACTTACTGTAGGCACTCAGCTTCATTAAATATGTTTAGAGAAAATAAAAAAATTTTCTCATAATACACCTTCCACATTTCAAAATAATAATAATAAAGTTAATATGTAAACATAAAATTATTCCAAGTGTATTCAAATGCTGGAAAAAAAAATCATAAAAATACTCAGTTGTTCTTCTCTTTTTCTCTAACTTGTAATCTCAAATGTGTATTTTGTTGTTGTATCATAAAAAATCAAGCGACATCAACCTTCTTTCTTAAAAGTTGGCATACAACTGAATAAAATTATAACTTTTGTACTCTTTGCAGTGCGCTTCGTCAACATTCCTGTTTTGTATGTGTAAATCGCGAAAATTGTTCGGCCCCCGGGGGCATTGTGTGCGCATCATTGATATAAATATACAAAAATATATATATCAATTCATGTACGGAAATATATTTGATATACATAGCAAAAGTATTATATATGAATTGATATATGGACTAATATTTGAAATGCATTATAATATATGATCTCATATGTGGAAATTTAATTATGAAGCTCTCCACACAACTAAAAAAAGTTATGTATGGTCCATATATTTTTAATATATGAATGAATATAAATATGAATATATGAATATATATGAATTCATGTATGCAAATGTATATTCCCAGCTAAAAAAATATGTATGGAGCATATATGATATCCCATATATGGTTCGGATCCAAAAAATGAGGGTATATAGGCATATATGATTATATATATTCATACATTTTCATACATGTTTGTGTAAATTCCCTCCACAGTATGCAAAGTTCATATTCATACACTCTTGATTCACAAAAGCGCACTGCTGTGCAATAAATTAAATTACTAAAATTAAATTTTTTAGACTTGAGACATTTGAATCATTTGTTTAGACAAATAATTCAAAACGAACTAAAAGTCATTTCATTCATCAAAAGGTGAATCAATTATTTAAAAAAAACACAAATCATATTCGTACATAACATTTAGCTTAAGAAATCAGATTAAAAACTAATGCAATTAATTATAAAAGAAAAAATAATCCCTCTAACAATAGTTTTCAATACAGTAATATGAACTTTTTTTCTTATCTAGATAATTTTGTTATTTTCTATAAAATTAATGACTGGATTACTTTTGATTATTAGATATATTAAATGGCGCCACAATGTATAAAATCATACAAGAATGGTTTTTTGTAACAAAAAGTTCTTCTTTTTGAAACGTTGAGGGTACGCATATAAACTTTGCATACCGTATGTATTTTCTAATGGATTTCCAATTCAACAGTGATAAAATTCTAAGCTTTTTTGATTGCAAAAACGATCTCATGTTAGATATCATGTATGTATACATTCTTATATGGCTCCACCCAGCTAAAAAAATTATATATGGTCCATATATTTTTAATATATGAATGTATATAACTATATATGAATACGTATGAATTCATGTATGGAAATATATGGGATTATACATGGCAAAACTATTATATATGAACTGATATATGGACTAATATATGAAATGTGTTATAACATATGAGCTCATATATGAACATTTAATTATGAAGCTCTTCATATGTTGATCCATATATAAATATGAGATTTATAAGCGTACCCTTAACGTTTAAAAAAGAAAAACTTAAACCATTCTTGTATGATTTTATACATTGTGGCCCCATTTAATATATATAATATTCAAAAGGATAATCCAGTCATTCATTTTATAGAAAATAACAAAATTCGCTAGATAAGAAACAAAGTTCATATTACTGTATTGAAAACTATTGTTAGACGGATTATTTTTTCTTTTATAATTAATTGCATTAGTTTTTAATCTGATTTCTTAAGCTAAATGTTATGTAAGAATATGATTTATGTGTTTTTAAATAATTGATTCACCTTTTGATGAATGAAATGACTTTTAGTTCGTTTTAAATTATTTGTCCAAACAAATGTTTCATTAAATACAACTTTCTCTCAAGTCTAAAAAAATTTAATATTAGTAATTGAATTTATTGCACAGCAGTGCGCTTTTGTGAATCAAGAGTGTATGAATATAAACTTTGCATACTGTGGACGGAATTTACGCATACATGTAGGAAATTGTATAAATATATATAATCATATATGCCCATATACCCTCATTTTTCGGATCCGAACCATATATGGGATATCATATATGCTCCATACATATTTTTTTAGCTGGGCATATATAAAAACTTATATTTATATATGGATCCACATATGAAGAGCTTCATAATTAAATTTTCATATATGAGCTCATATGTTATAATACATATCATATATTAGTCTATATATTAGTTCATATATAATAGTTTTGCCATGTATAATCCCATACATTTCCAGACATGAATTCATACATATTCATATAAAGTTATATACATTCATATATTAAAAATATATGGACCATATATAATTTTTTTAGCTGGGATGTCACATAAAATCGTTCTTGCAATTATAAAAGCTTTCATTTTATTAAAAAATGCAATATTAAAAACTAGTGTTTGTATAAAACTGATTACCCAGCTAAAAAAATATGTACACAGAAAAAACTAAATTTCTTTTTCAGTAACCAAATTCATTGAATCAGTAAATATTTTGTGTAAATGCGGACCTACAAAGAAATTAGTAGATTCTGATAACAATTTTGTAAAAATTTAACTGAAAAAAATTTTATTTTTAGTTAACTTATTACGGCATAAGAGTAAAAAGTTAACAAATCAAAATACTTTCAGTCAAATATATTAATAAGAACAGCAAAACATTTTTACAGATTTTTGTGTGTTACTCAGCATTTTTTTTTATAATATACAAGCACATTCACTAAAATTTATTTAATTATCAGAAAATAAATTTACTGAATCAATAACAATTCTTACCAATTTTTCTAAAAAAATTAGTAAAAGTTTTATTTGACACTGCAAAACAAAAGTTTGCATTTATTAACTTATGTATTTCAGAAAAAAATTACTGCATCAAATAAAAGGTTCAACTAATTTTTTGGTTAAGCATTTCGTTCCCGCTTTTGGAACCAAAAAATGTTTTAGCTAGCAAACTCCGTATGTTTATAGTAAGACTCTTAATACTATATTGAGAATCACATTATACAAACATAATAAGTTTGAAAACCGCAAACAAAAATCTTTACAAAAAAAATAAAATATGTGTTTTTTTTATTTACTAAATAAAATGTTTTTTATATCTATAAAATAATTTGTAGAAAAAATTAAAAAAATCAGAAAAAATTTTTACAGTATAGAAAAATAAGTTTAACTGAAAAATAACAAATTTAAATATGAAAAAAAATTTTAAAAATTTTATTACAAATTTACTTTATCCCTTAAATGCGCAGTGTATCTTTAAAGATACAACCAATAAACACTTATTGAAAAAAACTAAAAAATGTTTAATGATTATTTCTTAAAACCCTTTATTCTATTATCCTGTATTAATTTTATATAAAAGATTGAACTTTAAAAAAAAAATATAAAGCCGCGGATTCAAAATCTTAAAATATACACTTTTAGAAATGAAGCTAAGCAGTATCCACTTTAATTTGCATTTTTTTCACGAATTTACTCCACAAAAATATATGTGAACTAAAATAGTGTTTTCTAACTATAAAAAATTTTTCAATACGGTCTGATTTATATTTTCGTAAAAAAATCGTATATAGTGGTTGTATCTTATAAGATACATTGCGCATTCCACACCAATTAGGAATGTTGGCTGTTGTTGTTTCATGTACGCTGTTTGTATTGAACACTGTTTGTATTGAACGCTGTTTGTATTGAAAAGAGAAACGTGTTGCTGGTGCACAAGCTGCTTGTGTGTTTTATTCTTGTTTATGCTAGGAACACAATTGGGACGAACGATGAATTTCGTCCAAGTCGACGAATTCATCGATAACCATTCGCTGCGTAAATTAGTCGTGTGAATCACAATAACGACGAATTTACTCACCGAATTCTTCTCTCATATTTGATAAAGTTGGTTGTTGTCTGTACAAAAACTGTGAGAGAAAGAGTATTTTCTCTCAATTTAGTTTTTTCGTCGTTCGTCGGCGTACAAAATAGAAATAAATCTATCTCAGAGTTCGTCACGCACGACGAATTTCGTTGTACGGCGGTGTTGTGTTCATTTTCATATGCACAAATTTGTTTTATTTTTTATGACGAAAGTTCGCACCGAAAAATTCGTCATTCGTCCCAGTTGTGTTCCTTGCATTAGTCATTCGACACGTCAAGTTCTTTTCGCTCGCTACGTAAAATTTTGTTTTATTCTAATAACAATTATAAATATGAATGCATTTAGACGTACTGGTACATCCAAAATGACAAATGATGAAATATGTAAAATTCTTTGCAATAGCGAAGAATTTCCATATGATAGCACTGATGGAAGTAGTGATGATGAAATTGACATTCTAAAAATAGTGTCCACTAAAAATAAAAATATTGTACGTATTGATAATGATACTGATCCGGACGACGAAACTGAAATTAGCGTTCATATAAAATCTTCAGTTCATTAGTCGTTTATTGCATTGATGAATGACAATATTGTGTTCTCAAGCCCTATACAATCTCCTGTGGCTGCGCGCTCAGATCTTGCTAAGTTTAGTACCATTCTGTCTTCTGGTCTAGTACAATTTTGTACTTCTAACTCCCCAGCACCAAATTTAAGAAAGTCTCTTCATCCAATCCCCTGTTGCCAACAGTGGTTCATTACCTAACCCTACTACTTCCAGTACCCCAACTGCGATTTTACAAGAGTCGCCAGCTAATCAGTGCCCAACTCGTTCACGGGGCTTACCATCAAGTTCAACGTCATTTGATTTACTTTCCTCAAAATTTCAAAATGTGTCTCGATCCAAAATCTGCTGCATTTGAAAAAATTATATGGAAACAGGGTAATATGTAATTCGTCAATCAGGAAGTAGAGTTTAAAGGTGATAGCTCTCTGCCTGATGATATCAAATCATAAGGTTTTCCTTCAATGTCTTAGAATTGCGAAAATTTATTGGTATTTTATATTATATGACATATTTCAACCTACCAAACTCGAGAGAGTATTGGTCAAATAATAATGATCGATCAGTAGATGTTATCACGAAACAAATTTCTCAAAAGCGATTTGAAAAAATTAGACAATATCTACACTTTAACGACAAAGAAAAACAGCCATCGCGTGACGATCCGAATCGTGACAGACTTTATCTTATTAGGCCCGTTGTAGATACAGTTAATACCACATTTGGAGCTATACCTAAAATGGAAGGATTGTCTGTTGACAAGCAAATGTGTTCGACTAAAATGCATACATATGTATATGAGACAATATTTGCCAAACAAACCTAAAAAGTGGGGTTTTAAATTTTTTGTTTTATGCGATACTAAAGGTTTTGCGTATAAATTTTAAATTTATACGGGAGCTAGTTAGAACATTCGTCCAGAAGAGCCCAATCTTCAAGCTTCTGCAAATATTGTAGTCAGGTTAGTTCGGGAAGTCCCTAAATTTAAAAAGTATATTATATACTTCGATAATTATTGCACTAATATCCCCTTACTTATATATCTTAGAGCCCAGGGAATTCTATCTGTTGGTACGATTCGCCGAAATAGAATTAATAACTGTAAGCTTCCGGAAGAAAAAGCTATGATGAAATTTTAGCGTGGAACAAGCCAGGAATTTATAGCTAGTGTTAACGGAATTGATATAACCTCTATTTCTTGGAAAGACACCAGAGTTGTAAATCTGGTATCAACGTACGTCGGAACAAAGCCAGTATTAAACGGAAAATGAAACAGATGAATACATATCTGTTCAAAGATATGATAAAACTCAGAACAAAATTAAAACCGTTGCTTGCCCACAGATTGTGAAGGACTATAACGCCAGTTCTATAAGTCGCCACAAAATTACCATGAAGAGTAGAAAATGGACAAATATTTTATCACGTATTAGATATGACTTGTATCAACGCCTGGGATCTATTCAAAAGAATTAACAAGAACTCTCCAGACATAAAAAATCAAAGGCTGATAGATTTTAAGCTCGAAGTTGCTGACTCACTTTTCGGCTATAAAAATAAATCCAGAGAGACCTTGCTACGTGGGCGTCCGAACCTTGATACAGAAATACAGCAGAAAAGGCATAAGCCAAATTCACAGACTCTTCCTCCGAAAGATGTGAGATTAGATGGCACCCAACACTGGACCGTGGTCATTAAAAAAGGAAGATGTAAAATGCCAGGTTGCACAGGACAAACAAAGATGTTTTGCAGCAAGTGTGAGCTAAATTTATTTTTGACATCCAAAAGAAACTGTTTTCTTCAATATCATAACCAATAAATATAATATTTGAAGGAAATGCACTTTAATTTTTTTTGTATATCATAGTATTAACTAAATATATGAGATTTAATTAGAATTAAAAATAAAAAATTTAATTTAAAAAAATAAGAAAAAAAATTAAGACCCCAAATTTTATTAATTTTAGTTTAATTAAATGAATTTGAATTACATTTTATACAATGACAATAATTTTTAATTTTTGTTCTATTAAACATAAACTTCACTTAAAAAATCATTAATTTTTTTTGCGTTTCTTTTTCTGTGTGGAGTGCGCAGTGTATCTTTTAAGATACATCCAGTTTTTCTTTAAAAAAAATTACAAAAAAAATTTAAAAAATAAAAACGCAGTTTTTAATTTTGTGCTCATTTCCATACAATATATTTTTTTCATAAAGATACGAGACCGTGCGCATTTTATAGATAATTTTCATTCTGTACAGTTTTTTTACATAAAATAGAATTGGAACAAATAATTTACTGAAACAGTAAAAAATATTTACAGAAACTCAATTTTATTTCAAAACACACGTTTGTTTGAAAAATTTTTGAGACTAATTATTTCTGTGTATGGAGCCACATATAGGCATCTCTGTCGATACCAATTATCAATTATCAACCGGTTACCAATACCCACGCCATTAATAAGCAACCATCTTGTTTGATTTTTTCCACCATTCATTCCTTTCTTTTTCTACTCTTCGACTCGAGAACACTGACTCGCTAGCTAACATCTCAACTTCTAAACTTTACCTTTTTTTGTATGATTAAAACATTGTAATTGCTGGGTGAGGCGCCCGAACCCTTGGCTTCAAACTGTAGACCGTAAACAGAAAGCACAAGTTTTGTACTTTCATATTAAAATTCCTAGGAAGTGTACAATTATATTAAATTATTTTTATATACCCACCCAGCTAAAAAAATATGTATGGAGCATATATGATATCCCATATATGGTTTGGATCCGAAAAATGAGGGTATATGGGCATATATGATAATATATATTCATACATTTTCATAATTGTAAATTCCCTCCACAGTATGAAAAGTTCATATTCATACACTCGTGATTCAAAAAAGCGCACTGCTGTGCAATAAATTAAATTACTAAAATTAAATTTTTTTAGACTTGAGAGAGAGGTTGTATTTAATGAAACATTTGTTTGGACAAATAATTCAAAACGAACTAAAAGTCATTTCATTCATCAAAAAAGTGAATCAATTATTTAAAAAACACATAAATCATATTCGTACATAACATTTAGCTTAAGAAATCAGATTAAAAACTAATGCAATTAATTATAAAAGAAAAAATAATCCCTCTAACAATAGTTTTCAATACAGTAATATGAACTTTGTTTCTTATCTAGAGACTTTTGTTATTTTCTATAAAATTAATCCAGTCATCCTTTTGATTATTAAATTATATATGGTCCATATATTTTTAATATATGAATGTATATAACTATATATGAATATGTATGAATTCATGTATGGAAATATATGGGATTATACATGGCAAAACTACTACATACGGTATGCAAAGTTTATATGCGTACCCTCAACGTTTAAAAAGAAAAACTTTTTGTTACAAAAAAAAACCATTCTTGTATGATTTTATACATTGTGGCGCCATTTAATATATCAAATAATTAAAAGGATAATCCAGTCATTAATTTTATAGAAAATAACAAAATTTTCTAGATAAGAAACAAAGTTCATATTACTGTATTGAAAACTATTGTTAGACGGATTATATTTTCTTTTATAATTAATTGCATTACTTTTTAATCTGATTTCTTAAGCTAAATGTTATGTACGAATATGATTTATGTGTTTTTTAAATAATTGATTCACCTTTTGATGAATGAAATGAGTTTTAGTTCGTTTTGAATTATTTGTCAAAACAAAGTTTCATTAAATACAACCCTTCTCTCAAGTCTAAAAAAAGTTAATTTTAGTAATTTCATTTATTGCACAGCAGTGCGCTTTTGTGAATCAAAAGTGTATGAATATGAACTTTGCATACTGTGGAGGGAATTTACACATACATACATGTATGAAAATTTATGGATATATATTATCATATATGCCCATATACCCTCATTTTTCGGATCCGAACCATATATGGGATATCATATATGCTCCATACATATTGTTTTAGCTGGGTAGTTAAACTTATATTTACTTTTTGTGCTGAATCCAAAGTTTCAATAGCTTCAATATTATTTATAATAATTATAACATGTATTCTACAAAATATATCTAGTTTATAAAGGCAGCTCAACCACAAAACATACAGAAGTGTCACGAGACGGAAGATAAGGGTATTTTTCTGTTTGTCTCATTTTCCCTCAAATTTTGTCGTCGTTTTTGTTTTGCTACATCCTTCTAGTGCAATAAATTTTTATTAGCTGTGTTAATTGGTAAGTAGTAATACACTAAAGTATCAAATACACTATACTTTTCTCTTTTTTCCACGAGTTTTAACAAAAACATGATTGGAGCTGTTTTACCTGTCACTTTATTCACTTCTGTGTATTCTGTGGCTCAACTTCGTTAATGGTTCAGCACAAACATATAATAATTATTGTTCTCTCTAAGATCTTTTCAATACCATTGACACAAATGAATATGTTTATTAAAGAAAAAAGATTGCTGTACTGTCAAAAAAAGCGCGCGTAAGGTATAAAAAATATAGGTAGCTATTCTGGAAAACTCGTCGAAGAAGTGCAATTTTACATTAAAACAAAAACAAATTTTCAAAAATTGTTTTTGTTTGCCATTCATTTCTAAAATTAAATAAACGCGAGAATTTCAATGCGTTTCTCTCTCTTTGAAAAACTGTCAATTTTGTATGAGAAACAAAAACAAATTTTATACATTTACACATTTTTGTTTTTGTTTTCCATGTAACTTTCACCAAATCGACGCGTATTTTAGAATAGACACCATTATGTATATACTAGCGATGGCATTAACGTGATAATTCATACTTATACTGTAATATTAAATAAAGATAATTAGTCATGCATATTATCGATTTTTTTTTGTGGCGTTAAACAGTAATTATAACTTTAAACAAGTAAATCTAATAAAATAAAACTGAATTCAATAAAAATAAAACCTTTTTTCATTGTTTGATAATTGGCAACAAAGTAAAAATAATCCAAAGTTATTTATCTTCAAGGTCATTTAGAATGTTCACAGGCTCGAAATGCTGAAACGTTTTTCAAATAAATGCAGGATGTCCTCAGGGGTCCTGTTTATCGACAATTTTATATAATATATACACAGCAGATATACGTATGTACATATATATACAAATACCTATATATACAGGGTGGCCCAGAAAACCGAAGTGGTGTAAATTCCTTATAACTTTTTATTTAAGACATATTTTTTTAATTTTTTGTTTTTTAAATACAGTAAATTTATAGGGAATATTTTTAGATTAGTTGTTAAAAATGATATCCCGCAAGTGGAGGCCATTTTCTGCTTCGCACAAATGATCTCTTTTCAACACATTTTCCATGACCTTTCGCAAAACTTCCGGTGTTATGTTGTTAATTTCGTCTGGAATATTGGTTTTTAATTCCTCAATAGTCCTAGGCTTATTAACATAAACTTTCCCTTTTAAATAACTCCAAAGGAAACAGTCTGGAGCTGTTAAATCCGGGGAACGCGGAGGCCAATTAAAATTGCTTCTACGCGAATTTATTCTTTCCCCAAAGATGTCGCGTAAAATAGCCATTGTGGCCCTCGGAGTGTGCGCTGTGGCTCCATCCTGTTGGAACCATATTTGCGGATGGTATTCCACGGCTGGCCTTACAAAATTTTCCAACATGGCCCGATATCGATCACCATTGATGGAAATGGCGACATCTCTTTCATTTTCCAAAAAATATGGACCAATGATCCTTTCTGAAGAAACACCGCACCAAACAGTACACTTAACTGGGTGTAATTGTCGTTGATGAAGTACTCTCGGGTTTTCCTTAGCCCATATCCTAAAGTTTTGCTTGTTAACAAACCCATTTAATTGGAAATGGGCTTCGTCACTCATAAATAAGTTATGAACAGGGAAACCAGAAATATGCTCCAAAAAAAGTATTTTATGCGCATTCAATATGCACTAAAAACTTCGAAATATGCACTAAAAACTCAAAAAATATGCTCTTAAGGATAAAATAAATTTTATTATTTGGAAATGAAAATCTGGTCTTAATTCAGCAATTCAATAGATTTGCATATAAAACAAGACAAAAATAAAATAAACCGAAGAAGGAAAAAAATTAACAAAGAATAACTGGGTTTGAAGTGCACTAAAAACAAAATTTCCTTAAAAATTTTGATTAAAACAAATAATACAAATACATATTTTTGGATGCTCTCATAAAAATTTAATTTCAATTTTTAAAGACCACGATATCAGAACTCAGGCTTTGGAACCGTATTTTGGATAAATAAAACAAGATCTTTTTAGAATTTCAAATAAAAATCGTTTCTGTCTCATCTAAATAAACTTTTATACATTGAAAATTTTCCTTAAACTTCTACTCGGGGCAGACAGAGTCCGTCAAAAATAGCAAAACTGAATTTGTATTAAAATTAACGTCCGTAAAACTGAGTAATATATAAGAAAAATGTATACACTACATGGAACATTAGAACAGAGATTGACGGGCCTGTTCTGCAAATCACGACATGTCAAATTACGGTGATTTAAAAAAATTAATGAAAGCTAAATCATTGCATTTTGAACTTTCACGATTCATAGCGTTGGAAGTTGGAAGAAAATATTTTATTATAAATGACAAAAACTTAAAAAACAATAAAAACCCACTATCAAGTCAGATATTAGTGGTTTACTTTTGAAATCACGTGGTTTCAAATCACCGTGATGTTCAGAACAGGCCCGGCCCGTTAGATGCCGAAAAATAAAAATTAAAATTCTTTACGAACCCCATAACTTGTATACATATTAACCCAAACAGCTCCGCAAAAATTTTTTTCATTAGAACTTAAATTTTTATTTTGAAAATAAAATTTTAATAAGTTTCTAGAAAAAGATTATATATATTTTTCTGGAATGGAGTGTCTGTCTTTGGAGTGTTGCGTCAAGTGGGTTAAAATAAAAAAATCTATAAAGTATCAAAATATGCCCTAAAAGCGTAAACTATGCTCTAACAATTCAAAAATATGCTAAAAATATGCGTTTAAGACTGATATATGCAAAACCAAGCCTTAAAGAGTAAAATATGCAAAAATATGCACTAACAAATCGATGCCAAAATTCATAAAAAGTTCTGAAACGGATAAATATTTTGTCCCCGCATAAACACGTCACACAAGAAAAAACATGCAATTGCATATTTGTGGTTTCCCTGGTTATGAATAATGGAAATGGAAAGAGCACATTTGTGCGAAGCAGAAAATGGCCACCACTTGCGGGATACAATTTTTAATAACTAATCTAAAAATATTCCCTATAAATTTACTGTATTTAAAAAACAAAAAATTAAAAAAAATATGTCTTAAATAAAAAGTTATAAGGAATTCACACCACTTCGGTCTTTCTGGGCCACCCTGTAAAAAAGTTGTTTTGTGTTTTGGATGGAATTAGTCAAATGTGTCAACAACAACAACTTTTCACTTCTTCTACTATCTCTAGAGAACTAAACAAGATTGAAAAAAATTTTCACATAAAAATTCTCAATTTAGAAATAAAAGAGACCCACATAAATATTAACGACATAAAAAGAAAAAAGAGCGATATGGAGAATAGTTAAGGATTTCAAATTAGCGTCGAAGATTTCGATAAATTTATTGAAAGTCAGAGAGAAAGATATAAGAAAATTACATCGGCTTATAAAGAAACGCTTCTGGGGAAAATGAAAAACCTTTAATTGAGACAGCCAGAGATTGAATAGTTAATATGACGAACAGCGAACAGCGAAGACAGCAAGTGGTTACTGTCACTGGGAGCTAAGTTTACTCTTCCTGTAAATAGACCTAATTTTTCGGCAGTCGATCTAATTGCGGACATTGAACAATGGGTACAAACTTTGGGCGACGATAGAGAAAATGAAATAGCCAGAACAAGAATAGCTAACAGAATTTTAACATACAAGAGAACAGTTAAAAATAATCTGAAAGAGAAATTTATACTCAATATATTTGAAAAGACAAAAAGATTTCTGGAAAAACAAAAAGACATAATAATAACAAAAGCAGATAAAGGCAACAATACAGTTATTAAGTATAAAGAAACTTACAACAGAGGAATGCAGAAACCATTAGAAGACCGGACAACCTGTAAGGTAATGAGATTTGATCCTACCCAAAAACTTCAAAGAGAAAATAATAGAATAATACTGGATCTTTACAAACAAAATTGTATAACAAAGTATGAAAAAATTAAATTGACGTCAAATTCTGCCACAGCACCTCGATTGTACGGTTTACCAAAAATCCACAAACTAGATATACCATTGAGACCAATTTCAGCATCAATTGAAGTACCATGCTACAACCTTTCAAAATATATTGGCAACATTTTGAAACATCTAATAAAAAAAATATAATATTAAAAACTCTGGAATTAAAGAAGAATCTTCAGGAAATAATAGTTGATGATGATGAAATTTAAATATCATTGGACGTCGTATCACTCTTCACTAATATCCCAATTCATCTGCCTATCAACAATATAATAAAACAATGGACTGTATTAGAAAAATTTACAAAAACAATTTTTAAAAATATTAAAGTTCTGCCTTCATGAAAATAGCTATTTTATTTATGATGGGAAAGTTAACAACCAAACATATGGTATGCCCAGGGGTAACTCACTTTCCCCCACTATAGCAGATATAGTTTTAGATAAATTACTAGAGACAACAATAGAAGAACTAAAAGAAAGGAACATCAACATAAAATACATAACAAAATACGTAGATGATTTGTGCAAATTTTTTATTTTCTATGATTTCGATGTTATTTGGTTTTTCCCCAAATACGTAGATGATTTATTTGCGGAAATAAGGAAAAGCGACGAAGAAATTATACTAAATATTTTCAATAGTTATCATACCAAGTTAAAATTCACAACCGAAAGACAAGAAAATAACTGTATGCAATATTTAGATTTGAAAATATATAAAAAAGACAACAAAATTATAACTGATTGGTACACAAAATCTATTGCATCCGGGCGCCTTATAAACTTTCATTCAACACAATTAATTAAGAAAGTATTAGAAATCAGTGATGAGCAATTTAAAAATAAAAATACACAAAAAATAAGACAAATACTTTTAAATAACAGCTACCCGTTATATTTAATAAGCAACTTAATAGAAAGGCAAAATATGGGGATAAAAATAGGGAAAAGGCAAATTCATCTGGCAACACCAAAATTTATAGCCTTCCATACATTCCTAAGCTTACAGAAAATAAACAAATGAGAACACTAATAAACAACAAAGAAGTTACACTGACATGTAGAGCAAACAAAACGATCAATAATTTATTCACAAAAACAAAAAAAAAAGTTGACAAAAAAGATAAAAGCAATGTTGTGTACCAAATTAAATATTTAGGAAATTCATCAGACAACTGTGGTAAAGTATACATAGGAACAACAAAGAGGAGCTTAAGCGTAAGAACAAGTGAACACGAAACAGATATTAAAAAACTAAAACATTCAACCGCACTATTACAACACTGTACGGAGAACAATTATAGAGCTGACTTGACGAATGTAAAAATACTGAACAAAGAGAGACGAGAGAATAAACGATATACACTTGAAAGCCTCAGGATAGAACAAAAAGGGAACAGTGCAATTAATAAGAAGGAAGACAAAAACAACACAAATGCCAACTACTCTATTGTTTTATTTTAGTTTTACTGTGATTTTAATATTAAGAACGGTGTCGTTGATTTCATGTTATATGTTTTGTATATGACGTTTGTTTTCGAGCTTTTGTGTTTTATGTAGTGCTGATTATGTAAAATACAAACTATGAAAAACAATTATAATTTTCAAAATATTATCATATATAAGTAACGATTGTTCTAAATAATAATTGTGATTACAATGTATGTTGTATGTATCATAAAACAAAAACAATTGTGTAATGATACGTTTCTAAAATTGTTGTTTTTATATTTTTTCTGTTACAATGTTACCAGATTAACAAATAAAAACATCCCTGATGAAGTGGGATTTTCCAACGAAACGTCGGATGCAATCATTAATAAAATAAATAATCGCTTATTTTAATTCACTGACCTTAAAAGCCCATTTATAATAAAAAGCACTTAAACTAAGTAAAGCAAATTATATTTTAGAGCGATTTTGTTAAAATGTTTGATGTGATTCAATTTATAATGTTAGTAGCACAGAGAGAGTAAGATTATAATAAAAGTAAGAAGAAGTAAGTAATAAGTGAAAAGCAGTGATAGATGTGTGAGCGGTGTTAAAAAGTATGACAATACTCATAACAATATAAATAAGTTCAAAAATTAAATTAGTGCAGTTGTTGGAGTTTAAAAGGCAAAAGTAGAATAAATTAGATTTATGTTTAATTATAGGAGGGAAGAGTTTATTAAAAAAAAATTAGCGATGTTTTTGGTTATATGCATGAGCGAATGCAAAAGGAAACAACCACGAGAAACTCGACACCAATCCCGGCACACATCCACCACGCCCAACGCCTGGAATACATACCTATATATTAAAGTTATTTTTTACTTGTTCGCAATATGCTGATAAACTTGCCCCATATTGCAATTAGAATCCTGTTATTTATTTTTAACGCCATTTTACGACTGGAGTATTATCCACAAAGCTGGAAGCTTGCGAAGGTCAAAATGATTCCAAAGCCGGACAAAGATATTACCAAGGCAGAATCATACAGGCCAATAAGTCTGCTATCAACAATGTCAAAACTCTTCGAAAAGCTGCTCATGACTAAATTGTCCCCAATTTTAATTGATAGTGGGTGTATCCCAGACCATCAATTTGGTTTTAGAAGTCAGCATAGCACCATTGAACAAAGTCATAGATTGGTGCAATTTATAAGAAGAACTTTTGAAGAAAAAATGTATTGTTCTGCCCTGTAATAAACAGGACGTTTCTCAGGCCTTTGATAAAGTGTGGCATGAAGGCCTTATTTTAAAATTAAAATCATATTTACCAATAAATTTTCTGAATTTATTAGAAAGCTACATAACTACCCGAAAGTTTACGATTGTGGAAGGAGAATTCATGAGTCTGCCCCAATCTATATCATCCGGTGTGCCACAGGGGAGCATACTGGGGCCAGTTTTGTATTTGATCTATACTTGTGATATGCCTTTGAGCAGCAATATCCATACATCTACGTTTGCCGATGATACAGCCTGCCTTAGTATGCACAAAAACCCGCACGAGGCGTCCCGATATCTTCAAGAACATATTACACAGTTAGAAATCTGGTTAAACTTATGGAGAATTAAAGTCAATGAACAAAAGTGTGTCCATACAACGTTTACCCCAAGAAGAGATACTTGTTCCCCCATTCGAATCAACAATCAAAATATTCCTCAGCATTCCCAAGTGAAATACCTTGGTATACACCTTGATCGAAGGCTTACATGGAAACATCATATTGACTTTAAGCTAACTCAGATGAAACTCAAGTTATCTCAAATTCATTGGTTGATTGGCAGAAATTCAACACTTAGTCTGGACTGCAAACTTTTAATATACAAGTCGCTTTTGAATCCAATATGGTGCTACGGAATTCAGTTATGGGGCACTGCTTCAGCTTGCAATGTAGAGACAATTCAACGAAGACAAAACAAAATTTTAAGGTTAATAACATCTGCTCCATGGTATATTAAGAATTCAAATTTGCATCGTGATTTAAGAATGCCACTAGTGACTGAAGAAATTGCAAGATACGCAGGCAAATACTTAACAAAACTCGAGTCACATCCTAATCCGCTTGCTCGTAATATTTTGAACTTTACTGGACACATCCGCCTAAAAAAGAGGGACACAAGGGCTATATCACTCAATACTCTAGATGGGAAAGCTTGAAAATACATTTAATTTTCCTTTTTGATTATCACTACTTTGTATTATTTAAACTATCACTAAGTTTTGGCCGACACTGGTCGGGCTAAATAATTATATTTTAGCTTTAAGATTTGATCACTTATTGTTAGTTCATTTTTGAAGATACAATAAATAAATTTATGTATTTTTAAAAAAAAAAAAATTTTGTCTTTTAGTTTTTTTGAAGCGTTTCTGGCTAAAATAATTGTCTGCTGCTTGAGATAAGTTGCTTTGTTAGTCTGATTCCATTTCCGATAAAGAAATGTCGATGTCGCTTATGATATCTGAATAATCTTTTATAAGGCGAGTTTTTTTTGTAGTTGATTGGGGGGGGGGAGATTCGTGGAAGAGGACGGTTTTTTTTCAATGTTGTTTCTTACCACCGTCGAGAATGAAGGTTGTTGTTGAGAGTGTCTGTTCCTATATACTATAGCAGCTTTCTTTTTGCCTACTTTTATTAAAGTTGAGATGGCTTGAATTTCTTTTTCCCTTAAGAAAATGGGACAGTTGTTGTCATACGTTGTATGGTTGGTATTATCAATGTTATTGTTTTTGCAATTACTGCAAGCTGTTTGTAGTAAGCATTTTTCATTGAGATGATAAATATGAGATGATAAATATTGGAACACTCCACAAATTTTTTTGTTTTCGCAAACCTTCGCTCTATGTCCATATTGTTGGCAGTTTTTACATTTCAGTGGTAACGGAATATAGGGTCGTACTTTAACTTTTGCATAGCCTATTGATATGTCTGAAGGTAAAGATGTGGAAGCAAAAGTTATTACAATGAGACCAGTTTCCAAAAATTTATCATCTACTATTTTCAAATTTTTTTTAACATATGTCACATTTTGTTCTCTTAATTCCGTGAGAATTTCAGATTCGTTAATACCACGTAGGTCATTGGAATAAATTACTCCTTTTGCGTAATTTATGATATATTATTGTGTTTCACGTTTGGCTATTTATGGTCAGATTGCAATTGCAATTGCAATAACTTGACAAGTGAAGTTCTGTGATATTAGTTTTAAGTTTGCCTGTGATATTTTACATTAATTTATATTATTTAAATTATACAATTAATTGTTCGTGCTGTCCAGTTTTATAATTTGTTCAATAATGTAACTGAAGATCAATTTAAAAATAAAAATTCTCCTGAAGACGTCGGAAAAAAGCTGACGAAACGTTGAGAAAAAAGATGAAATAAATTGGTTTTATTTGCATCCTAAGAATCAAGAAATCTGACCATAAATAGCCAAACGTGAAACACAATAAAAAACAAAAACATCCCAGCTAAAAAAATTATATATGGTCCATATATTTTTAATATATGAATGTATATAACTATATATGAATATGTATGAATTCATGTCTGGAAATGTATGGGATTATACATGGCAAAAATATTATATATGAACTAATATATGGACTAATATATGAAATGTATTATAATATATGAGCTCATATATGAAAATTTAATTATGAAGCTCTTCATATGTGGATCCATATATAAATATAAGTTTTTATATATGGAGCCATATAAGAATGTATACATACATGATATCTAACATGAGATCGTTTTTGCAATCAAAAAAGCTTAGAATTTTATCACTGTTGAATTGGAAATCCATTAGAAAATACATACGGTATGCAAAGTTTATATGCGTACCCTCAACGTTAAAAAAAGAAAAGCTTTTTGTTAAAAAAAACCATTCTTGTATGATTTTATACATTGTGGCCCCATTTAATATATCAAATAATCAAAAGGATAATCCAGTCATTAATTTCATAGAAAATAACAAAACTCTCTAGATAAGAAACAAAGTTCATATTACAGTATTGAAAACTATTGTTAGACGGATTATTTTTTCTTTTATAATTAATTGCATTAGTTTTTAAACTGATTTATTAAGCTAAATGTTATGTACGAATATGATTTATGTGTTTTTAAAATAATTGATTCACCTTTTGATGGATGAAATCACTTTTATTCGTTTTGAATTATTTGTCCAAACAAATGTTTCATTAAATACAACCTCTCTCTCAAGTCTAAAAAAAATTTAATTTTAATAATTTAATTTATTGCACAGCAGTGCCTTTTGTGAATCAAGAGTGTATGAATATGAATTTTGCACATATATGTATGAAAATGTATGAATATATATAATCATATATGCCCATATACCCTCATTTTTCGGATCCGAACCATATATGGGATATCATATATGCTCCATACATATTTTTTTAGCTGGGATGTTGATTATTGAGTTCTTGTTTCAACATTGTTATTTGTTGTTGAGCTTCTCATTTATTTAAATGAAAGTTTATAACATAATGACTCTAGTTGTTCTAAGAAACTTTGGGTAAAGGTTCCCTGATGATCTGCATTAGCAACAGTGAAATGCGCATAGGATCCAGCTAAACCCCTCAATAATCAATTTCAATGTATTTTATTAAAAAAATATTTTACTGAATAAGTAAAATATAATTTTGGGATTATTAGTGCGTTTACAAATTTTAAATTTAAATTGTAAAAATTCCCATAAAAACACTAATTATTAATTTGACGGCACCCGGTCAAAAAAAATACTTGTGTGGCAACACTCTATCTTGAATAGCTGTTGTTGTTATTTACATTTATTTTCTTTTTACATACTCTTTATATCTACAATTTGAAGCTGAAAAAAAGTCAGCCAATGTAGTAATGGTAAAGTAAGAAAATAAGAAAACATGTTGATTATTGAGTTCTTGTTTCAACATTGTTATTTGTTGTTGAGCTTCTCATTTATTTAAATGAAAGTTTATAACATAATGACTCTAGTTGTTCTAAGAAACTTTGGGTAAAGGTTCCCTGATGATCTGCATTAGCAACAGTGAAATGCGCATAGGATCCAGCTAAACCCCTCAATAATCAATTTCAATGTATTTTATTAAAAAAATATTTTACTGAATAAGTAAAATATAATTTTGGGATTATTAGTGCGTTTACAAATTTTAAATTTAAATTGTAAAAATTCCCATAAAAACACTAATTATTAATTTGACGGCACCCGGTCAAAAAAAATACTTGTGTGGCAACACTCTATCTTGAATAGCTGTTGTTGTTATTTACATTTATTTTCTTTTTACATACTCTTTATATCTACAATTTGAAGCTGAAAAAAAGTCAGCCAATGTAGTAATGGTAAAGTAAGAAAATAAGAAAACATGTTGATTATTGAGTTCTTGTTTCAACATTGTTATTTGTTGTTGAGCTTCTCATTTGTTTAAATGAAAGTTTATAATATAATAACTCTAGTTGTTCTAAGAAGCTTTGGGTAAAGGTTCCCTGATGATCTGCATTAAGTCCCGTTCAGACTATTATACAAGTATTAATACATTTGTGGAAAATGCAGCTCTGACATGTTGAGTTGTTATTTTTTTTTTGAAATTTTTGAAACAAATATAAGACCAGGGATGCATTTTCGTCAAAAGTATTAATACTTGTATTAAAGTCTGAGTGGCCCTTTAGCAACAGTGAAATGCGCATAGGATCTAGCTAAACCCCTCAATAATCAATTTTAATGTATTTTATTAATTTTTTTTTGTACATTTATTTATTTATTGTATCTTCAATTATGAACTAACAATAAGTATTCAAATCTTAAATCTAAAATATAAGTATTAGGCCCGACCACTGTCGGACATAAACTTAGTAATAGTTATAAATAATACATAAGTAGTGATAATCAAAAAAAAAAGAGAAAAAAATATTTTCAAGCAATCCCATCTGGAGTGTTGAGTAAAAGAGCCCTTGTGTCCTTCTTTTTCAAGCGAATGTGGCCAGTAAAATTCAAGATGTTACGAGCAAGCGGATTAGGATGTGACTCGAGTTTTGTTAAATATTTGCCTGCGTATTTTGCTATTTCTTCAATCACTAGTGGCATATTAAAATCACGATGTATATTTGAGTTTTTTATGTACCATGGAGCCGATGTTATCAAACGTAACATTTTATTTTGCCTTCGTTGGATTCTCTCGACGTTAGAAGCTGAAGCAGTGCCCCATAACTGAATTCCGTAGCACGGAATTATTGTATTTTATTAAAAAAATATTTTACTGAATAAGTAAAATAATAATTTTGGGATTATTAGTGCGTTAACAAATTTTAAACTTAAATTGCAAAAATTCCCAAAAAAACAGTAATTAAAATAATACCTTTTTTTATGAATATATAGGATACATTTCTGTATCCACTTTTGTATTAAGTCAAAATAATACCTTTACGGTGATATAAAGGTGGTTTTCGAGATGAAAGAGAAATCTTTTTTGATCGTGATAAGTTGCACGAGTGGCGTGATTAAGAATATTTTATTCGTATGCGTGCATAATCGTGAATATTTTTAATATCATTCGTGCGTGAAAGTGCCTGACTAAAATATTTTTCTGCGTGAGCGTTATTGTCGTGAGTCAAAAACGCTTACGTGCACATCTCTAGTTTTTACCAGAAATTCATTAAAAAACTTATCCGCTTAAAATTTACACACTCCGCCGCATACCCATAGCTGTTCAGTCTAGTTTCTCTATGTATAAATCGCTTTAACATATCCTTTTTAACCGACTTCAAAAAGGAGGAGGTTAACAATTCGTCTCTATTTTTTTTAGGTGTGGAGCTACATAACTCGGTACAATTGTGACCTATTGTAATTTTTTTTGTTGTCTGAGAGGGTTTAGCTTCCAATTGGTCCCGCTTGTAAAAAAAAACTTGCAGGGGACACGCCCAAAATTTTTTAACTTTGTTTTTCGATCTTTTACTCATTTTATTCTTGCGAAAGCTAGCAAACACCATTGGTTCTTGTAATTACAAAATTTTCAAGTTAAAAAAAAATCGGGGCTACGCACATTAAAATGTATTATCACATTTCACGCGGTTCCACTTAACCGATTTCTACGAAAATTACCACAAACCTTCAACTTTAAAATGAACACAATCTTTAAAAAAAAAAAAATGGGCGTGTTCACGCCCATTAAAATCTAATATAAAATTTCACAAGCTTCTATTTCACGGATTTTTATGAAACTTGGCGCGCAGCCTAACCTTGAATAAAGGCACAATCTTGCGTTCAAAAAGTGGCCGGGGTACGCCTATTAAATTTTAGTATGGTATTTCACGTGCTTTTACTTAACCAATATTTACGAAACTTGGCACACACCTTGAACTCTTAAAAATACACAATCTTGTTAAAAAAATATATATATTTCACTAAAAAGCTAAAAATAAAACTTTAAAAAAAATTAAACCGACTTCAAAAATAAGCAGTTAAAAGCCAAAAATAATATTGATGTAGTTAAATAAAATATTTTTACATATGTTACCTATAGTGTTGTATGAAGTTGGTTTACTGGCACAGGTACTAAACACATAGGAATATAACCGGTAAAAAAATTGCAAGTACTTTTTATGTACATACATATACATATGTATGTATGTATGCATGTGCTTAGTTAAGGGCCACTCAGACTATAATACAAGTATTAATACTTTTGACGAAAATGCATCGCTGGTCTTATATTTGTTCCAAAAATTTCAAAAAACAATAACAACTCAACATGTCAGAGCTGCATTTTCCGCAAAAGTATTAATACTTGTATAATAGTCTGAACGGAGCTTTACCGGTATTGCTGGCACCAACTTCAAACAACACTATGGGTAACATATGTAAAAATATTTTATTTAGCTAGATCAACATTATTTTTAGCTTTTTAGTGCTTATTTTTGAAGTCGGTTTAATTTTTTTTTAAGTTTTATTTAATCTAACTTCCTAAAGGCAGCATTGCTTGCATATTAGAGTGACATTGGAATATATGCGAGAAATTTAACTTCGGATTTTCCTAAAATTTTGAGTGACACTTGATGTAAAACGTATATGGCAAAAATTTTAACTGAAGCGGACAACTCTAGCACATGCCATTTAAAGTCAAGGTTCAAATGTTATGGAATCCACTATATGTACATATTAGTGTTGTAACGAATTTCAATTTTTGATATTCGCGAATAGGAATACAAATATTTCAAACGATATTCGCGAATACGAGTACGAATACGAATATTTGAAACAATATTCGCCAATACGAATATTATATGCAATATGAAATATTAAAAAATTGTTATGAAAAAGGACTTCACACTCTTGTTGGCGTATTTTAAAGTTAATAAAAAGTACCCAAAATTTTAATGATCGTGATTGAATAATATTTGAAAAAGATACAAAGCACAAATTTCTATAAAAAAAAAATAATGTATTTGAACGAACTAAAACTTTTAGTAATTTATTTGAGAAGTCTATTCAAAATTAATGGCTACATTTTATATGATTCAAAGGACCCAAGAGGAAGAGCTTGCTGGGGATCAGCAATTTTAATAAAGTCCAGACTCAAGCATTATATTCTTGACAACATTTGTGAAGAACATCTACAAGCAACGAATATTTGTATTGAAAATTTTTGCACAAATTTTGTCATATCATCAATTTACTCCCCTCCTAGATTCGCAATTACTGAGGATCAATACGAGGATTTTTACAAATCTCTTGCCCCTTGTTTCGTAGCAGCTGGAGACTATAATGCAGAACATACTTTCTGAGGTTCGCGTCTTATCACACCTAGAGGACGAGCATTGCTCAACACAATTTCAAAAATGGGCTTGGACGTCATTTCGAGTGCGGATCCCACTTACTGGCCTACTGACATACATAAAATTCTGGATGTTATAAAATTTGGCGTCATGAAAAATATTTCTAGGGAATTAATTCTGAGAAGTGCTCTACCTCACCCATATGTGAAAATGGTCAGTCGTGT
The DNA here is from genome assembly GCA_905220375.1 of Tachina fera. Classification (NCBI taxonomy): domain Eukaryota; kingdom Metazoa; phylum Arthropoda; class Insecta; order Diptera; family Tachinidae; genus Tachina; species Tachina fera. The sequence continues at coordinate 86,299,987 of LR999965.1, read as the reverse complement.
TAATTGGCTGCGATTCAAAAAATATCTTAGTAGTCATAGCACTGAAAACATTAAGCTAAGAACTTATGATGATATTGAATCTAATATTGCTAATCTGCATACTGGGTTCAATAAAATTTATTCTACAGACGTTGAACATCTCGTACGTGAAAAAAGAAGAGCTAGAAGAGAATGGCAACAGCACAGATCACCCCAAACTAAACTTAGATTTAAAGAGTGCACTAAGACTCCAAGAGCTGCTTGCATATGAAAAAACTGCATCTCTTAAAAACTATTTGGAAAATATCGATGTCACACCAGCATCTAATTATTCTTTGTGGCGCGCTGCGAAAAGAATTAAAACACCCGTTGAGTTTAAACCACCTCTGCGCACTTCTACCGGAGTTTGGGCCAGGAGTGATATTGAAAAAGGTAACTTGTTTGCAAAGCATTTAAAATCCGTATTTACCCCAAACACATGTACTGGTGTTGTTGATTTCCCAAGTGTAGTTGCGCTACCCCCTCGACCCATAAAATTTAAAATGTGTGATGTACAAAATCTAATTGCTGAACTCAACCCGAAGAAAGCACCGGGTATTGATGGAATTAGTAACCAAATGTTAATAAAATTGCCTCGTATTGCATTTAGAATACTGTTATTCATTTTTAATGCCATTTTACGACTAGGGTATTATCCCCACAGCTGGAAGCTTGCCAAAGTTAAAATGATTCCAAAGCCGGGCAAAGATCTGACCAAGGCAGAATCATACAGGCCAATAAGCCTGCTATCAACAATGTCAAAACTTTTCGAAAAACTGCTCATGTCAAAATTGTCCCCAATTCTAATTGGTAGTGGGTGTATCCCAGAACATCAATTTGGTTTTAGAAGTCAGCATAGCACCATTAAACAAACGCATGGAGTTGTTCAATTTATAAGAAGAGCATTTAAAGAAAAGAAGTACTGTTCTGCACTATTTATTGACGTTTCGCAGGCATTTGATAAAGTGTTGCATGAAGGCCTAATTTTAAAATTGAAATCATATCTACCAATAAAGTTTCTGAATTTATTAGAAAGTTACATTACTACCCGGGAGTTTACGGTTGTGGAAGGAGAATTCATGAATCTATATCATCCGGTGTGCCACAGGGGAGCATACTGGGGCCAGTTTTCTATTTGATTTATACTTGTGATATGCCTTTGAGCAGTAATATCCATATATCTATGTTTGCCGATGATACAGCCTGCCTAAGTTTGCACGAAAATCCTCATGAGGCTTCCCGATATCTACAAGAACATATTACACAACTGGAAATATGGTTAAAATTATGGAGAATTAAGGTAAACGAGCAAAAGTGTGTTCAGGTAACATTTACCCTGCGAAGAGATACTTGTTCCCCAATTTATTTATTTATTTATTTAGGTCTATAGAACAATATTCCTTACAGACTATAATAACTTAATTAATATGTTATATTAATTATATGCATTAATAAAACTAATTTAATCTATTAATAAGGTATAAAATAGAATCAATCAAGAACAATCAATCAATCAAGTTGTTCCTCAGCATTCACATGTAAAATACCTTTGTATACACCTTGATCGATGACTTAGATGGAAACACCATATTGACTCAACACTAATACAAATGAAACTTAAACTAACTCAGATATATTGGCTGATTGGTAGAAATTCAACACTCAGCCTAGACTGCAAACTTTTATTATACAAGTCGTTTTTGAAGCCAATATGGTGCTACGGAATTCAGTTATGGGGCACTGCTTCAGCTTCTAACGTCGAGAGAATCCAACGAAGGCAAAACAAAATTTTACGTTTGATAACATCGGCTCCATGGTACATCAAAAACGGAAACATGCATCGTGATTTGAATATGCCACTAGTGATTGAAGATATTGCAAAGTACGCAGGCAAATATTTAACAAAACACGAATCACATCCTAATACTTATATTTTAGATTTAAGATTTAAATACTTATTGTTAGTTCATAATTGAAGATACAATAAATAAATAAATGTATTAAAAAAAAATTATTTAAATTTCGTTTAGGATTTATGCATTTATTTATTTAATTTCTTTAGAAAAATATTCGTATTCGCCTGAAAATGGCCGAATATTGGACAATTCGAATACGAATACGAATATTCGTGCATCACTGATACATATGTACATACAAATGCTCTAAAACTCAAACTTTTTTTACTGTGGCTTACATTTATAGATTCGTCATTTGCTCATGTTATTGACGTCCACGTTTTAATGTTAACTAGTGTTGCTTGAAAAGAAGAGTTATCTTGTGTTTACTATTATTATGTAAAACTGAAGTCAGTAAAAATTTATTTATTTATTCCATAATTTTATCTAATAGTTTATTTGTGGAACAGCATTTCACATTATCCGAAAATGCTGGTCCATAATATCCGTTTAGTTTTTGCGTAATGCTGTTTGCGATACCTTAAAAGCTTAGCGCAAAATTCTTCTACATAAACATATCGATGGCTTAATATAAAAAGGGCATATCTCAATTTTTTTTGAAACCGCGTTTTTAACGTTTTCTTCTAGCCAACGTATAATTTCACATTCCTTCAAAAACGAAGTAAGTAACAATTAAAAATAAAAGATTTATTTAATTTAAAAGTTATTAAGTTATTAAGTTTTTTCCTTTTCCTGTAAAATATCGAAAATTCATATTAAGCCATCGATCTATAATTTTTGTGTAAAAGTGGTATTTCTTATTAACCGAAGTTACTCCATGGACGCATTTATTTCTACTAGGATCGCCAAGTGAATTAGTAAATTAAACCACTTCACACGTAGTATGTCTTCATTTATTATAAACATATGTGTAAAAAACAAATGAGAAAACTGTCTCTATTTAATCAAATTTAAATCGCTTTCTTACCAATTTTGAGCCAAAAACTTTGAAAAAACATTTACATTGTGGATATCTACACAAAACCGCTTTTAAACCATATTGGCGGACGATAAGGTACTTAAAAGTGAACGACAAAATATGTGTGTTGTATTTATATATAAGATACAATAAAGAAAAGAAAACAATTGAAATTTTCAATATTGTGTTACTGCAATTTTGTAGCAAGTATAAACTTGTGTAAATTATTAGGCTGCAAACAACAGTTTGGGTTTTACATTTACAATTTATCATTGCTACATTTTTAATAAACTAATCACCCTTATTCCAGCTATCGACATCGACTTCCTTACTCGCTCTCGAGAAAAACTTTCAGCTACTGACAATCTATACGACAACGGGTACACAAGCCCCAATTTTTGGTTCTATGTTAAACTGACGTCGATGTAATGGAAAAAATTTCTGTATTACATATAATTATTATTTTCAGGTACATGGACCACCACCACCATATCCAAATAATCTTCAAGTAAAGCGTTTTAAAGAGTGTAGTTCAATGGAAATACAAGCAGGAAACCCACCAACACAGCCGTCGTTTTTTTTAACTGAACAGCAGTTACAAATGCTTCAATACTTGCAACAAAAGCAAAATAATCTTAATTCACAGGAAGAAATGTTACTTCAACAACTAAGCAGCCAATATAAATTGATGGAACAGTACCAACAAAGAGTAATTTCTGAAAACCCAATTGACAGATTAAGCATGTCGAAGAATGACGAATCTATGATATTTGGGAACGAGCACGTTAATCCTCCACCCTATTCTGTCACTAATGTGGATCAATGTTTTTTAAAAGCTACGAGTAATACTACAATTAATAAAAACTTTGCCAGTGTACAGAGTAATGACTTAGGTAAGTTATCATATTATGTTTTATTTAAAATGTATTTGCGCTTAATTATTTGTTATGTTATACTGTATAAACGAATTTCATACTTTTATACACTGCTCATGTCTCTTAATTTTATTAAAGAGTGGGCAGTGGGGTAATTGAAAAATGGAATGGAAAAAAATCTGCAACTGCAATAAGTAAGGCTGATAAAAGCTCGAGCTTAGGGTTTGACAAATGAGGTCATTGGTGCAACACGCGACTTTGCGCAAATTAAACGGGTTGTTACAACGTTTTCTTCGTCAAGAATTCGAATGTAGCAACATACTCCATAGGCATCAGCGGTATTGTCTGAAAAGGAATATATTTGTATGGATTTCATTACATTATTTGTTGTGGCGGTGCAACCGGTAGTCCTTGATTCCAGTGTTTGATCCCAAGATAGCTGAAGCTTCCACAAATTTTTTTTACTCCCCAGCTAAAAAAAAATATGTATGGTTCAAATATTTTTAATATATGAATGTATATAAATATATATGAATTCATGTATGGAAATGTATAGAATTAAACATGCGAAAAGTATTATATAAAAATTGATATATGGACGAATATATGAAATATATTATAATATATGAGCTCATATATGGAAAATTAATTAAGAAGCTCTTCATATGTGGGCCTATATATAGAAATAAGATGTAGTATATGGAGCCATATAAATATACCAGAATATGCATACCCCAGCTGAAAAAATATGTATGTATCATATATGATATCCCATAAATGGTTTGGATCCGAAAAATTAGGGTATATGGGCATATATGATTATATATATTCATACATTTTCATACATGTATGTGCAAATTCCCTCCACAGTATGCAAAGTTCATATTCATACACTCTTGATTCACAAAAGCGCACTGCTGTGCAATAAATTAAATTACTAAAATTAATTTTTTTTTAGACTTGAGAGAGAGGTTGTATTTAATGAAATATTTGTTTGGACAAATAATTCAAAACGAACGAAAAGTCATTTCATTCATCAAGAGGTGAATCAATTATTTACAAAAACACATAAATCATATTCGTACATAACATTTAGCTTAAGAAATCAGATTAAAAACTAATGCAATTAATTATAAAAGAAAAAATAATCCGTCTTACAATAGTTTTCAATACAGTAATATGAACTTTTTTTCTTATCTAGAGAATTTTGTTATTTTCTATAAAATTAATGACTGGATTATCCTTTTGATTATTTGATATGTTAAATGGGGCTACAATGTATAAAATCATACAAGAATGGTTTTTTGTAACAAAAAGTTCTTCTTTTTGAAACGTTGAGGGTACGCATATAAACTTTGCATACCGTATGTATTTTCTAATGGATTTCCAATTCAGCAGTGATAGAATTCCAAGCTTTTTTGATTGCAAAAACGATCTTATGTGAGATATCATGTATGCATACATTCTTATATGGCTCCATATATAAAATCTTATATTTATATATGGATCCACATATGAAGAGCTACATAATTAAATTTTCATATATGAGCTCATATGTTATAATACATTTCATATATTAGTTTATATGTAATAGTTTTGCCATGTATAATCCCATATATTTCCATACATGAATTCATACATATGCATATATAGTTATATACATTCATGTATTAAAAATATATGGACCATATATAATTTTTTTAGCTGGGTGGGTAGAAGGGTTTTTTAAAACAAATTTTCATAAAAAATTTTTCTTAAAAAGCCTTTATAAAGCCTTAATAAGTTTTATAAATAAGGCTGTTAGATTTTATCTATATTTCAATTAATAGTTTAGTTGGATCTTTAAAAATGTTTGATTCGATTTTTAATTGAATCTTTAAAAATATTTCAATTAAATTTTAATTGTATCTTTAAAAAACATGAACTAAATTTTTAGTTAATGTATATTTTTTTTTAATTGAAAAAATCATAAAAATTTTCAATTAAAATGATTGAGTTAATACTACAATTTCCGTGATTGGTTGACAACTAGTTAATATTTTAATTGAATCTTTGTTTTTTTTTTATTGAATATTGTTTTTACTTTTTCTGTGTAGTGTTAGTATTAGTGTTAGTATAGTTCATATTAGTGTCCTGCACAAAACCATTTATAAGACCCTTCTAGACATGAGAGATTTTGCAAATGCTTTTTTCACCGAAATTTTCTAAAACAAACGTTAAACAACACTGTTCGCAAGACAAACAACTGAAACAGATGTCTTGCCAACAGTGTAGTTTCGCGTTTGTTTTAGAATATTTCGCTTATATCTTCAATAATATATCTTCAATAATATAATATAATATAATATAATATAATATAATATAATATAATATAATATAATATAATATAATATAATATAATATAATATAATATAATATAATATAATATAATATAATATAATATAATAAATAACATCTTCAATATTAGTTTCATCTGTAGTATTGCATATTAGAGGCGTAGTCTCTCTTTTTGAAGCGAATGTGTCCAGTAAAGCTCAAGATGTTACGAGCAAGAGGATTAGGATAGTACTCGAGTTTTGTTAAGTATTTGCCGGCATATTTTGCAATTTCAGCAGTCACTAGAGTTGTGCTCAGTTTTGTCAGATATGGCGATATCGCCAATCGCGGCGACAAAAATTTGTTTTTGGCGATGAAAATTATGAAATGGCGATTGGCGATTTACTTGGTGCTATTTGGAATTCCTTGGCGATATTTTAGGCTATATCCTTACGATTCCAATAAAATAGAATAATGTTAAGAATATGAGAAATTTTTTTAAGGAATTTTTTCTAAAACAAAAAATCTAAATAATGTCTTTATTTCAAACAATATTTTCTGAAATTCAATTTGGACAGCAAAACCTCATTTGGGGAAACTTTCTTTTATAAATTAGAACCAACTTTTTAATAATAAAGTACCAAAAACCCTGCACGAGGTCTCGTCTAGAGTGTATGAACACGACGATGATGCTGGTACTTACCAGCCACCACTTCAATGATATGATATGTGTACTTAAATACACATTTAAGTAAATTTTAATTCATTTTTATCACCAGATTTAAATAATAATTTTTATCTTGGTGCTTAAGTTCAATTTATCCTATTTAGATTAATCTTTTGCAATAAGTTATTTTTAAGTATTTTTTGTACGCCAGTATTTATATGTTAATTCAAACACTTTTCCTAATTTTTCTTAAATAATATATTTTTTATGTTTTACGATAGACGTTACCCACTGAATTTAAAATTTAACAATATTTCTAATATAAGTATGTAATTACAAAATAAAAAATATTTTTGTAGCTATAATTTAATGTTTATAAATATTGGCAATTATATTGGCATCGACAAGTCATTTGGCGAGGAGGTTGAAAATAAATATGACAACACTGGTTGTGCTTATCAGCTCTTTTGAGATAAAGAAAGAGCGAAAACATATGCGTAAAAAGTGACAGATTTATACAGTGTGTGTGTGTGTGTGGTCATACATTACAAAACAAGGCAGATGAAGTATAAACAATAAATAACCCTAAATAATATAATGAATGGAATTTGTTAATAAATATATCTACATACATATACGAGTACTTATATTTGTATGTATGTACAATCAAAATTAAAATTATTTAATGTTTCACATATTTTAATATTTATATCGAACTCTTTCCTTAGGTCGTTTTAGACACAAACCTATAACCATGGTGTAATTATACAGGTCACTGCGTAAGGATTTGTTAAACAATAATACGGCAACCATAGCTGTGTAAAGAACCGAAGAATGTCAAAAGCACAAAAAATTTTGTACCAAAAAGAAAACGAAGTTTCTGACATTCGTTAGCTACAAAGCACATAGGGCAAAAATTATCAGCTGAAGTAGGGCTGCCACCTGTTTAAACCAAACCCACTTAAATTTCATAGTTTTGTGTCTAAAACGAGCTACTGAAAGAGTTCGATACAAATCTAGAAACCACTCAGTTTTGAACTGAAAGCGCCCAGTTTGTGTAACGGCTCACAACACTCAGTGAAGTGAATCGTTTAATTGAAATAGTTCATTCATGAGCTGCACAACTCTAGCAGTCACAAGTGGCATATTTAGATCACGATGTAATTTTGAGTTTTTGATGTACCATGGAGCCGATGTTAACCTTTAAATCTGGATTTGCCTTCGTTGGATTTTCTCTATATTAGAAGCTGAAGCAGTGCCTCAAAGCTGAATTCCGTAGTACCATATGGGTTTCTACCAATCAGTCAATTTATCTAAATTGATTTAAGTTTTTTTTTTTGTGTTAGCTTAGAGTGAATGTGGTGTTTCCATGTAAGCTGTCGATCAAGGGGTAAATCAAGGTATTCACATGCGAATGTTTAGGAACAACTTAATTCTTGATTCGAATGATGAAACAAGTATCTCTTTGTAGGGCAAATGTGACATGAACACACTTTTGTTCGTTTACTTTTATTCTCCATAAGTTAAATCATAGTTCCTCGTAAGGGGGTTTCGTGCATTCTAAGGCAAGCTGTATCATCGGCAAAATTTGAAGTTTGGATATTACTGCTCACAGGCATATCACAACTATAAATCAAATACAAGACTGGCCCTGGTAGACTCAATTTTTGTCATGAGCAGCTTTTCGAAAAAGCAAAATATCGCACAATTTATAAATTTTTAAGTAAAACTTAAGCCTACATTAATGTATGTAAAAAAACACAAGTAATGCACAAATAAATCATTTATAAACTTTTTACATATTTTTCCAAGTTGTTGAATTTTAGTAATTTTGTTTATTCTCTCACTGAAACAAAAGGGAAAAACAAAATGTCACAAACAAGCAAAACAACGAGCTTCGTAGTGCGGTGATGCCACGTGTTACTCTTTTTTTTGTTCCCAAAGAATTTATGATGGTGTAATGTTTTCTCGAGAAAATTATTTTCCGTGAGAAATAAATTCCGAGGGAATATTCATGATTAGGCTGATTATTTCTGCTCGAAAAAATTAAAATCAGAAAATGACAATTATTTCTTTTAATGAAATAAATAGCAGAAAATAATAATTATTTCTGCTTAAAAAAATAAAATCCAGCATATTTCTTATTTTTGTATTTAATTTTTTCTTTAAAAGAATATTTATTATTTATTGTTTTTCGATTTTTAATTTTTCTTTGGAAGAAGTCAACCGAAAGTGTCAATTATAATGCAGAAAGTGTCAACTGTAATTCATAAAAGAACAAATTTAATCAATTATGAAATTATTTAAATTTTATTATAGCAAAAAAATTTTTTTTCTGTACGTATTTCCCCTCCTTTCCAATAATTACTGATTTGCCGGTAGGGCAAGCACTATCTACAACAATGGTATATGTTGTTATATTATTTTTAGCCATAAAATTTTTATGTAGTCAGTTTTCTTTATAATATTTATTATTTTCTGAATTACAATTGACGCTCTCTGAATCTGAATTCACAAATCTAAATTAATATTGACGCTTTCTGAATTTTAATCAACGCTTTAAAAATTACAAATGAGAAATATGTAGAAATAAAGCATTAAGTAGTATATATGTATATGTATATACATATATGTATGGATTTATCCTGGTTTGCGTATTTTGACTTCAACTAGGACATTTTGGTCTTAGATTAAAGAAAACATGTGGTGCTCTTTAACCTATTACAAACCTGTCGAAGTTGAAATATGCCAACCACAATAAGGGGGATTATCATATCATGTTTTATTAATTATCTAAATAAATACTTTGGTTTTGACATGGGATTGTATACAGAAAAATCTATCTGCCTTGAATTAATATTAATTGCTGTCGTTATGCGTGAATACTGCTCCACGACCCACAGTTCGGTGATCCCATACAAAAGTCAGGAAAAAATACAAGGAGTCGGCCGATTGTTAAGAAATTTTGCATGATTATAATATCTGGGTCACTGATTTCAAAAATTGGATTTTACGTAACTCAATTATAATAATAATAGGCTTCGAAATTAAAAATAACTGAATATTTCTCGTTTTAGGTTTTATTTTAAAGTTATTAAAACCAGTACAAACAAAAAAAGAAAAATTGGTTTTGTAAGAAAGAGGCTTTAAATTTTTAGTATTGAAAAACGTATGTCAATATCTTTTTTTAAAGATATACATATAATTTTTTGTGCCCTTTTTCTACCAAAATATAGCACTTTATGTACCCAGTAAAAAAAGAGACTCCAAAAGAGTCATGAAAATGTAGAGTTTGCGATCTGGAAGTATTGAAAATTTCGATCCGATCTAATCATTGTCATTGCTAGAAGTTCTCTTTTTCGATACCTGGTCACTGAATTGGAAGCGATATTAAGAACAATTCCCTTTTTTGTGTTCTATGATAATATTTTCATCTAGGAAAAATGATAAATAGTTACCTATTTTAACAATTCGTTTCTTTTTATACGAATTTAAGCCCGAAACAGCGTTTTCATGTAAATTTAAGCAAATAACTTTTAAATTTTAGACTAAAATTGGTTCATAAATATCTTTAAAAAAATAATTTTTTTTCTAATCCTGGTGAGTATTTTCTAACACTATGAAGGAATTACAAGGTTTTTTATGACGAAAATAAGCTTCTATATGGTTTTTTGCTCACTCTCGGCAAATTAAAAATATCGATTTTTTGGATGCAATGAAAATGTAGTTCCTCTAGAATGACTTCCGTTGTTTTGTTTGGAATAAGCGTGCTTTTAATCTATATTTTCATTTGTTTCGCTTCCTCATTAATCTTTTAAATTAAATACTTCTGTTTGATGATAGATGAGGGTCTGCTGCAATCAGCAAATCAAATCCTTATTTGGATTTTCTCTGGAGCTTTTCCGCGTGTGACTTAAGCGAGCACGTCGAATTTGCTTGTGACAGGTCTCTTACGCTTCTTCCCATAAATTTGCTGTGTATAACTTTTAAATTTTTTATTGTAATTTTTTCATAAAATGTAAAAATCAATCACCTGTGGGTAAATCAAAATATTGTATGACTTCACATCCATGCATTACAACTGTGGATAGAACTGGGCATATAGTACTAACTGTAGCAGTCTAAGTACAAATTCCTGGTTTCCTTTAGCAGCTTATAAACTCCTCAGTCCTAATTTGTGCCACAAGATAAAATTCGCAAAACTAACGCGAATTTATTTATTAAATCTTTATTTATGCCAGTTATTTCTGCAGAAACATCGACATTAGCAAGGAACTTTCGTGCCGTGTTACCGTGTGCCATAACCTTGCCTGATATAATCTATTAGCAAACCCATTCACTCCCTGAAGTCCTTGTGTATGCGATTTTTTGTATCGGTAAAAATCGCATCATTTTCTTTTCTCAGTTCTCGTGGTACCTTCAAAACGAACAGTCGATTAGCGAAATTTTTCTTACATACCAAGCAAACAAAAAATTATAAAAAAAATATTAGTAGTACATATTATTCGTAATACTGACTTTAATAAATAAGCTTTATTGCTTTCCTAATATTTTTTACATAGTGGAAATAACAAAAACAAAACAAAAAACGCAAAAAAACATAACTAAAGTGGCATTTAGGAATCAATCATAAATTACAAAAACAAACAAAAATAACGCAAACAAAAATCACAAACAAAGTGCCCTGAGGAATACTCTATATGAATACTCAAAAACAAATAATTGTGAAGTGAGTTATAACGGCAGAAATGCCTATTTTACTGTGAGTTCTGAAACTTTTAATGAAAACAATATAAATCTGATGAAAGTGTTTTTTAACCCCAAAGCCAATTTTTCGTCTACGGGCAAATTTGCTTTCTCCAATGTCAAATAGTAGTGATTCATTAACATTACAGTTGTTTAGTACTTCTTCATATAAGTCAGTAATATCATTCCCTTCAGGCTCGTGTTTATCACTTAACAAAGTTATCACTACAGATAGCAGCAGCTCGAAGCTTAAGGTACATATCGGAATGGACAGATATATAACCGTGGTAAAGCGTGAGCGAAGCCTGAATGCTTCAAAAATTTCATCCGATCCAAAGCGCATCCCAAACCAATTGTCAAAACCGCTTTAAAATTTTGCAAGATGAGAACGACAAACCCGATGTATCCTCGAATAAAACATCCAAGCCGCCACCAATCTATTTGAGAGAGAAAAATTCAAATGCCCTTATTAAAAAATTAATTTCGGTCATTGGTGAGAATAAATTTCACATTGTCACAATAAAATGTGGCAACATCGATGAAAGGAACATTCAAATTTATGACGAAAAAGATTTCCGCAAAATGGTTTCTGAATTTGAAAAAAATAAAACAAACTTCTACACATACCATCTTAAGAGCGCTAAAGGCCTGCAGATCGTATTGAAGGGCATAGATTCTTATGTTGTTACTGAAGAAATAAAAGATGCACTCGTCCTCCAGGGATTTAAGGTAAAAAATGTATCTAACATAATTAGCAGATAATTACCCCAACCCCTATTTCGTGTTGAACTGGAGCCGAATGATATACAGTTAAAAAAAATCGAGACTCATCCTATTTATAGCCTTAAATACCTTTTATACAGAAAAATCACAGTTGAAGAGCAACATAAGCGTTCCGGTCCCGTGCAGTATCATAATTGCCAATAATATGGCCACACAAAAGCTTACTCCCCTAAACCAAAAGATCAAGCGGAAAAAAATTCAGTAATTGTGGAGGTAATTACACCGCTAACTACAGAGGATGTCCTGTGTACTCTTTCGTCAAACAGACTATAGTGCAAAAACCTAAATTAGCTCCAGCTCAACCATTAAACGCGTACTCCCCGCCACTTTTGCTCAAGTAAGCCAACCAGTTACTTCACGTGTATCGTATGCCGATGCTGCCAAGACAAATTCTATTGCCGCGCATAAAGTGTCCCCACCAAGTAATTCAACAAATGCTAACACAAGCTTTAATTTCAGTTGCCTTGAAGCCACCATTGAAAATCTTGTGCAAACTATCAACAACTTTACAACAAATATGACAAGCATGATGCAAGAAAGGCTACGAATGCAGAATACACTTCTGCAAGCATTAATTACCAAACCAGAACACGTTAAAAATATGTTTCTGGAACGCAAACGGCATTCGCCAACATAAAGATTAACTTGAGCACTTTCTCACGGAAAAAAATATTGATATAAAGTTGGTCTCTGAGACTCATTTGACTTCTAGAAACCTCTTTAAAATGAATGGCTTCACTTTATATGATACAAAGGACCCTAGAGGGAGATCATGCGGTGCATATGTTATTAAGAAATACGTACACAAACATAAAATTTATTTCGAGTTCCAAAATGGTTGTTTTGTACACATTTTGTAAAAGAATCAAGCGAAAATCTTCACAGGCTAACATTTTCGATTTTGAATCCACTATTATTTTCTCATTAGCTTTTTTACAATGAGATGCCAAATTGGTTGAAGTCTGCTGATGAGTTTAGCGGCTTTTCCACACGCAAAATTTTCTTTGCAAAGCCTTGAGTTTGTTGAAGAAAAAATAATTAGAATAAGATCTATTTCTTCTCTCCTCCAAACTCAAGCCTTTGCAAAGTAAACTTTGCTTGTGGCAAAATCGTCTTTCTTTAGGATAACCGAAATGCATATAACCAACAAACAAATAGAAAATATTTATAGTTATGTGCAAAAAATATAAAATTAATGAGACAAGAAATCGGATGTATACAAAATTATACAAAAATTCATTTAATTTGTTGCATAAATATCCAAAGGACTTCGAAGTTTTGTTTTATTCAAGTTCACTTGATTGAAAATTCTTTCCACATTTGCAAATGAATGTGGTAGACATTACATTTTGAATAAACTTAGGGCTGCAAAATCGTAATCTGAATATTGTTTTATATCAGATATTCTATTCCAGAAGCTTGCCAAAGTTACTTCTTATTTTTCTTTAATGATGTCTTCTAAGTTAAAAAATTTTAACTCTGTAAAATATGAGTTGTTCACACATAATAGAAACAAAAAGTAGTAGCAGTAATAGGAAAAATTTAAAAAAATTCACTATAATTGTTGAAAGAAAAATCTGCGTTTTTAGGCCAAAAATCTTCAAATCTGGATTTCGTCTTTTTGGAGGGTAAAAATCTGCAAAATCCAGATAAATCTGCATTTTTGGCAACAGTGGGCATGTATTATACCCCCAGTGAAAAAAAATGGAAGTCATTCTAGCGGAAGTACATTTTCATTGCTTCCAAAAAATCGATATTTTTAATTTGCCGAGAGTGAGCAAAAAACCATGTAGAAGCTTATTTTAGTCACACAAAACCTTGTAACTCCTCCATAGTGTTAGAAAATACTCACCAAAATTTAAAAAAAATTTATTTTTTTAAAGAAATTTATGAATTATTTTTAGTCTAAAATTTAAAAGTTATTTGCTTAAATTTACATGAAAACACTGTTTCGGGCTTAAATTCGTATAAAAAGAAACGAATTGTTAAAAAAGGCAACTATTTACCCTTTTTCCTAGATGAAAATATTATCATAGAACACAAATAAATTCAGTGAAGTGCGACTTTGACCCGCGCACGAAGGGTTCCGTACGGGCACGAGATATGTAATTCAATACGAACAATATAAACTATAGTTTTGGGATTTTTTTCGTTTTTGGGTTTTTTCGGTTTTAAGCGTTTTTTTAGTTTGGGGTTTTTTAAATTTAGTGGCGCTTTCTGAGTTTTGGCACTTTTTTCACGTTTTGGCGATTTTTTTTTTTTGGTTTTTGAAGTTTTTTTAATTTTGGCAATTTTTATTATTTTGGCGTTTTTTTTATTTTGGCGATTTTTTTATTTTGGCGATTTTTTTAATTTTGGCGTTTTTTTCATATAGGTGATTTTTTTTGGTTTTGGCTGATTTTTTTTAGTTTTGGCACTTTTTTTTCGTTTTGAGGACTTTTTTCGGTTTTTGGCGTTTATTTTAAATTTGGCGATTTTTTTCGTTTTGACGATTTTTTTTTTAATTTGGCGATTTTTTTTAATTTTTGGCGATTTTTTTTTCATTTTGGCGATTTTTTTTCACATAAACAATTATTTTGGTTTTGGCGCATTTTTCGCGTTTTGGCGATTTTTTTCGGTTTTTTTCTTTTTTTTTAATTTTTGGCGATTTTTTCAGGTTTTGGCGATTTTTTTCGGTTTGGCGATTTTATAATTTTCGGATTTTTTAGTTTAACCGTTTTTGAAAATTTCAAGAGTTTAACTCTTACGGTTTCCAAAATATAGCAATTTCTCAAAATTACACAGTCAAAATTGCATTAACTGATGGACCACTCTTTAATTTAAATTTTTTAATATTTTAATGTTTGTTGTTGTAGTCTATATAAAAATACACTAATTTTACAAATTTCAAGTGTCAATGTACATATGTACATACAATTGTATGTAGTATATTACATGAGATTTTAACATTTTTCGTCGCTCGTTTTGGAGCACCCTTTAATTTATAATTCTCATGTATTTGTTGTTGTAGTGGCCAAGGTTCTACGTACTCTGTCCAAATTTCAGGTCCGTAGCTCTTACGGTTCCTGAGAAAATACCGTGTGACGGACAGACGGACAGCGTAGCGAAAACAATAGGGTTCCATTTTTCATCTTTGGTGAACGGAACCCTAAAAAGGGAATTTTTCTTAATATCGCTTGTAATTCAGTGACCAGGCATCGAAAAAGAGAACTTCTTGCAATGACAACCCTATGTAAAAATCATTAGATCGGATCGAAATTTGCACTACTTCCGCATCGTAAACTCTACATTTTCATGACTTTTTTGGAGTCTCTTTTTTTACTGGGTAGTTAAAAGAAATCTAAAAAATACATTGAATACATGGGCTTGAGGGCTTTGAGGGGCGGACGCAACCCCAAAAACACAGCTTATCGATATGCAATTTTTTTTTTGTAATTTTCCATAAAACAACCGATTTGGGGGACAGAATATAAGAAATAAAAAAATTCTCCATACAACTAACGGCCACTCTAACCCATTTTTGGTCGACCGGTGATTATAATTACCAGAAGTTCTACTATCCATAACCGACAAACAAAATAGTTTTTATTCGATAGACTTTTTTTAATAAGTTATTTGGGGACTAGTTTGCGTATTAAATACTCAGTTCAGTTCCTTTCGCTACTTAAATTTCTTATTTTTGGTAATTTTAGAAATAAGTTACTAAAGGGAAACTTGAAGAGAAAGTACCAAGACTTTATTATATCTATCAATTATACCTATAACAAAATGTATACAACAGTGGTCGCCAAACTTTTTTCTAGAGAACCGTTAGAGAAAAAAGTTTGGCGACCACTGTTGTACTAATTTTGTAGTCTTTGCTGATAAATGTCTATTAAATTCTACTTTCATCATCCTCGAAGTGTAAATACACGAAAAGTGCATAAAAAGAACGCGAAATACATCATACAGGTAGTTTTTTAACAAAAAGTCTTCTAATAAAATGTTTAATAACTCGGTCAATTTCAAGGGAATTTTTTAAGACAAGGTTGCGAATTACTGCTAATCAATTATGTTTTAAAAATAAAGTTATAAAGACTATGGTTTTAGTACAAAAATACTGCCTAATAACGAGTCCAAAGTAGAAAAGTGTCGAAAAAACGGAAAAAATGGTGAAAAAACACAGACATATATCTGAAATTTACTGAAACAATTTATGTATGATTCGAAAGGTCTTAGTCTATTCTTTCTAAATCCGTTTATAAATTTAAAATCGGTTGGTATTGAACTTATTTAGAGGTTGATAAGTGCCTACGGGTACGAAAAATCGGTTTTTAACCTGTTACTCAAGATTTTGGAGGTGTTTGGAAAATTTCAAATACAGATTGTTGTTAAACTCGACAATAGCTACCAGAAAAATAGTAACACGTCCCAGGTATTTCGATTTCTTTAAAATTTGTCACACAGTATTAGTCTTCAAAATCCTTTTTTGAGGTACACATACCTGCGCATTTAACATATTTTGGTGCAACTTTAAACTATTTTCATATAAAAAATTCCAGTTAGCAGCTACACATATATAAAAAAAATTTAGCTACATAAATTTGCAACGATGTATGTGTCAACAACTGAAGTAAAAAATTTTATGTATACCTGCACATTTAGGCAGGTATGTGCATTTAAGATAACAGCATTTTTGACTTTCTGCACACAAAGTCGTGCAAAGTTAATTGTGCAGCTAAGTCAAAATTACTGTAAAAGTAAACGTTTACTTTTACCTTTTGTGTACTATTTACCAAAAATAATATTCATATATAATGTAAAATTTAATTATGAATATTGTGGTAATTATAACCAGCACTGGCGAAAAACGTATACACCTTATAGTACGTCTTATGCACATGCCTTGCTGTATATGCTCTCTCTGAAGAAGTTTATAGTACAGAAATTGACCTAGGTCCTCTCCTGGTCTTGAACTTGATCGAATATGTAAAGCATCCTCAGCGTCTGACTACTATCTGAAAAGAAATTTAATGCAGTTCAGTGCGTAAAAATAGCTTGCCAGCTAATTAATGTTAAAGTTAAATATGACAAACGCTTACAAAAAGAGAATACAATTTCATTTTCGATCGCGCAAATGAGATTTATATTGTAACATAGCATGATAAAGTAATTTTTCCCTTAGCAATCGGATTTTTATACTACCGATTCTTTTACAACTGGTCGACGTTAACAAAAATTACATAAGTATGTGATGTTTAATAATCTAATATAATACAAAGTTATAAATTGCATATTTAGCGGGATGTGGGCGTAGATATCGAAGTTAATACTGCATAGAACTACCGCATAAATGTTAGAAGCAAGAATTTTTAGGTTGTGTGAGGTTAGCAGGCTGCTGGTAAGGAAGAGTGAAATTTAGAGTCCAGCTCACTTGGGTTCAATACAATGATGCGTTTGTGCTTCCTCTGAGTGCGAGGGTGATAGGGAAAGAATAGTGATAGAAAAGACAGGTGGTGAAGGAAGAGATATAGAAAAGCTTCATTCTTTTACAACTCTGGTTTTTGCACGTTTTTAATAATGAAGTTTTTGAGTGCCTCTGGTGTCAATGAGGCGTATTAAATTTTGAGACTGTATAAGCTTGCCATTTTTTATTTGTTGTTTTACATTGTCGATGATTCTGCTACATAATTCCGACGAAGAAGGGTGTTCTGATGTTGGCGGATTAGTATCCGCTGAAGCCGGTGTAGTTCAATAACCAGTGTATTTGCCTTCATCACTCGAACTTTCCTACAACAACTGACACAAACGAACACTAATGTACATCAGAAAAATGCTTGGTGTTATAACTGAATGACTTCGTCAGTGACCGGGCTCGAACCCAGGACATTCGGTTTTGTAGTCAACGTATTAAGTACTTCAGTCAACGCCATCCTCAGAAAGAAGTGGTGATGGCCTCTATTTAGGGAAAAACCAACACTAATTTCGGTCGGAAATTACTAGAACTCTTCTGGTTTACGAGGATTCCGACGAACAGTAAATGCAACTGAAGGTGCTAAGACCAAAACGCATGAAAGTGGCCCAATACGTTATTGTAAGCAAGATGAAGGCGAAATTATCGGTGCAAGAAATGCCACATACGCACCTCATTTATGTGTAAAAAATGTGAGGAGCACCTGCATTCGAATTGCTTTAAAGTTTACCATAACAAAAACACTTTATAAGTGTAACATTTATTAACGCACTAATAATTCGAAATTATTATTTTATTTATTCAGTAAAATAATTTTTATTATTATTTTTCGAACTTAATTTGTTTCTATCAGGCCTGTCACAGAAATTATTCGGAATGGTTTTGATTCCGAGTTTTCATTTCGATCAAGTTGTTTTTACCTTCTTCAGACTTTGCTCGATTTACTCCATTCCGACAAATTTTAGATTTGTTATTTTTCAGTTACATGTGGCAATATTGTGCGTTAAACGTGGCTACATTGTGTAAACTAAAACAAAAACATATTAAAGAAGAAAACAAAATAAAGTAAAGAAATAACAATTTATATAAAAGTTACAAAAAATTAAAATAATAAAATGGTGGGAGTTTCAATTATTTTGGTATTGAATACACAAAACCGTCAACATTCCGTTGAAAAGTTACGTCGAAGAAGCTTAAGAGATGCCTCAGATCCACTTTCTAATAATGACACAGTGTAAGTATTCTCAATGTGTTGCAATCAAGTAATTAAGTGTAATTCTGTATTTTAAGTTTTATCAGTTATTATCGTTTAAACAAAGAAGCATTCGTAATGGTTTTACAAAAATTGAGTCCTTACCTCAAAAGTTCTTCAATTCCATCAATTATAGAACTGGCAACCGCATTGCGGTTTTTAGGCACAGGCTCATTTCAAGGTGTTATAGGTAAGTACTGTGTACAACGGTAACAAGTAAGTAATATAAATACATACATTGTTTGCAGCTAAAGATAATGATATTAATTTGGGGAGAAGCACGGTATCAGCCTTGATGTGGAGGGTAATAACTGCAGCGGAGAATATTTTATGCCCACGCTGGATAAAGCTGCAGATGACGGAAGACGATATTGAAAAGTCAAAAATTAATTTTTTTCAGAAATTCCAGATACCGGGTGTTATAGGTTATGTTGATGGTACGCACATCAAGCTCTGTAAACCATCTGAAGATGAATCTCTCTACTTAAACAGAAAGGGGACATTTAGCATTAATGCAATGATTGTAAGAAATTACTTGAAATTTTTATTTTGTTCTTAATATTAAAAGCGATATATTTCCTTTATTTCAGATATGTGATTATAAAATGCAAGTGCGCGCTGTAGACGGTTGCAGACCCGGGTCATGCCATGACTCATTTATTTGGCACATGAGCAGGCCAAGAAACATACTTCTTGACAACTATTTAAACGGTAACAAGAATTCTTGGCTACTAGGTGATTCTGGCTATGGTTTAGAGCCTTATTTAATTACACCTTACAAAAATGTAGTTGCTGTAGTTTCCTTGTTTCTATACATATTTATTTTAACTTGAACAATTTTTACAAATAATTAAAAATAACATAAAAATATCAATAAATTGTAATTGAAAGCTTAAAAAATGGGTTTCTTTGAACAAATAAAAATGTTATGCACTTGTTTTTGTACTAACAGGTACAAAAACTACTAATTCGACCACAAAATTAAAAGTGATTTCAATTCGAGAAAATTTATCGATTTTCGTTTTCTGAAGAAGCTTTTTTCGGATTAAAACGAAATTCGATCAAAATGTATTTCTGTGACAGGCCTGTATATTTATAATTTGAACGGGCTAAAGTTCGTATCACTTTTTAAGCCAAATTACATGTGATAATTATTAATGAACAAATAACATCAAAGTAAGTTGTAAATATTCTGACAACACACAGTTGAACGGAACAGCCAGCCGTTTTCGAAGGCCACTAAACCTTCATCATCGGCGTTCTTCTGTGTTGGTCCACTGTGTGTGGTGACAGTTGATGTAAACTTCTGCCTTATATACGAAACCTTCTTGCAAATGGAATACGTGAATTGTTTTGATTCATCGTATTTCAATTTTGCTGAAACGTGTTTTGTAATGAAAGCCCAAATTTACCATCTCTGTGTTGTCAGAATAATTACAACTTACTTTGATGTTATTTGTTCATTAATAATTATCACATGTAATTTGGATTAAAAAGTGATACGAACTTTAGCCCGTTCAAATTATATATATAGAAAA
Source organism: Tachina fera (assembly GCA_905220375.1). Classification (NCBI taxonomy): domain Eukaryota; kingdom Metazoa; phylum Arthropoda; class Insecta; order Diptera; family Tachinidae; genus Tachina; species Tachina fera. Next base: position 86,279,466 of record LR999965.1, on the reverse strand, counting down.
TAATTTTTTATTAAAAAGACATTGAATTTGATTATTGAGGGGTTTAGCTGGATGCTATGCGCATTTCACTGTTGTGAATGCAGATCATCAGGGAACCTTTAGCCAAAGTTTCTTAGAACAACTAGAGTTATGTTATAAACTTTCATTTAAACAAATGAGAAGCTCAACAAATAATAAAGTTAAAACAAGAACTCAATAATCAACATGTTTTTTATTTTCCTACTTAACTACATTGGCTGACTTTTTTATCTCTAATTATAAAAGTATGTAAAGAAAATAAATGTAATTAACAACAACAGCTATTCAAGAATAGAGTGGTGCCACACAAGTATTATTGACTTATCTCCAGAATTCGAAATTCCATATCTACAGAGATTCTTATATCTTCTTTTATGTCACCTAATCATTTTAAAATATTTTTTTGTATGAATTCTACATAAATATATGTATATAAGTTTTTCATTACGCGATTGAAAATTATTTGATAACAAAAGACCTATACACATACGAATATAAATGCCATCACCAGAATTAGTATTTTTATTTCAAACTTTCTGTATATTACACTAAAATACTGGATGTACCACATAAAGTGAACATAATATTTCAATTCAATTCAATTTCAATTTATTATTCAACTTTAAGTAACTGAGCCCAATGGGCCATAAATAGGTAACAAATTGTCTACATAATAGTGTTTTTACACTGACATGGTTTTAATAAAAGTTGATTTTAACGTTAAAACAAACAGTTAAAACGTGGTTTTACCATACAAATTGTTGTTGTTAAAACCAACTTAAAACCATTTTTGATTTGGTTTTATGAAATGCGACCTTGTTTTCGCTGTGATAAATTTATTGCTGCCAAATCAAAATGACCAGCAGCAGGATAATGTTTATCCCCAGTGAATAACAATAGATGTCGCTTGAAAATTTTTAAACTTAAAAATGGATACAGCAGCAACAATAATAAAAAAATTATGGAATCAAGCTGTTAAAACCTGGTTATAACGTTAAAGCCATAAACAGCTGATTTTGTATTAGCACTGCAAGTTTGTTAAATTCAGGTTTTTACACACAGACTGTCTAATAACTCTGCTCAAAAATAAAATAAGTCTCTCGCAATAATGCGTGTCTTTTTTGTTGTACTTTTTCTGCTTTTTACAACAATTATGTGACAAACTGTACAAATGTTTTTGTTTGTATGAAAATCTCGGAAATTTTACAATGCGTTGTAAATTGGACACACGGTCAGACATACATACATACATACACTTAATATAAACAAAAAACATTTAATGTAAACAAAAAAAAACTGCTAATGTAAACAAAAAAACACAATTTCTCAAATTTCACAATTTAATTGGGGCCGAACATACAATATACATCTACTCATATTATCAAATTTCTCAATTCATCAATGCTTAAGTATTTAAAACCGTTCAGTCAACGCAAATGCCAAAGATTATTATGGACAGAGAAACTATAAATTCCCATGATCGTACGAGTATGAAAAGTTCTTCAGTAGAAGAAGGCAGATGTAATTAAATAAACAAAATATGTAATATAAACAAATGTCTGGCAGACACACTTTATCGCTATCAAATTTTAAGCAGTGATGCTAACTTTTTTGGCTCTAAAAGCACATCAAAGTTTAAAAAGCACTTAAAGACGTAATTTTGAGATCTAAAAAGCGTAAAAAGCACTATCGTGAAAAACTAGTGAAGATTCAAAGGTGTGAAATTCAATAATGTCTAATATTTCCTAAGCTATTCTCTATTTCGGGAATAGTATCATATTTAATGAAATATATCAGAGGAAAAATTTATATACACTGAATAAATAAATACACCAAGTTTTTATTAAAGTAAGTTTAAGAAATACACAAATTTCTTAAAAGCACTACTTACACAGGGAAAACTGTGCCTAATAAATATCTCATAAAATAGAACAAAATTAATAAGAAATCTCTATGGTATTTTTTTCAATAAGGAAATCTTATTAATTTTATAGAGAAAACCTTTTTGAAAATATCAAGAAGAAATCTTGTAGTTTTTATGAGGTTATCTTCTTGATTTTTTTAATAAGGTTTTCTTGATTTTATGAGGCAACCTTATAAAAAAAATATTTCTTTATTCCTTGTGCTTTGGTTATGTATTTTCATTTAAATTCTATACCATATACTTATGTATGTATGTAGTATATGTAGATGTTATTTATTTATACATACATACATACATATTATATCTTAATTAACTAACTCACGATACATACATATTATTACTTGAAAAGAGACAAGTATTAAACAAGCAAACTTGTGACTGATAGACAAAAACTATAAAGGCTATTACAGACTATAATACAAGTATTAATACTTTTGAAGAAAATGCATCCCTGGTCTGATATTTGTTTCAAAAATTTCAAAAAACAATAACAACTCAACATATCAGAGCTGCATTTTCCACAAAAGCATTAACTTGTATTACAGTCTGAAGCGACCTTAACTAATATACTAACAAACAGTCTGACTAACCATTGAAATAATTGTGAAAACATGCTTATACAAAAACGAAAAAGATCATGAAAAAATTGCCTGTATGTCTACTTATAGATATGAAATAAGACACCTCATAAAATCAAAAAAATTTCCTTAATAAACAAATCAATAAGATGTTTTACATATAATCATAAAGGAACCTAATAAAATCAAGAAGAAACCCTTATTGAAAAAATCAATAAGATAGCCTAATAAAATCAAGAAGAAAACCTTTTTAAAAAAATCAATAAGGCAGCCTAATAAAATCCCTATAGTTAACAATTTATAGGAAAACCTAAGAGAATCAAGAAGATTTTCTCTATGGATTGTTTTTTTGGTGACAAAAATAACGGAACTTGGGTAAAAAAAGTTGTGAATAATAAGTTTTTTTCTTGATTTTATGTGGTTTCTTGTTGATAAAATTAAGAAAATTTACCACATAAAAACAATAAGGAATCTCTACGAAAAAGTATTCGCTTCTTTCTGCTGGGATACCAATTAGCCTAAAAACGTTTCATAGAGAAAATTTTATTGATTCTATGAGGCAGTTTTTTATCTGTGTAGAGCTTTTTCCTAGTTTGGCACTAACGTTCAACACTTGGCGTTTTGAGTCTTCAAAAATGATAATATTTTATGGCACCAAATGTTGATATTGAAAACAATTTATTTCTACGTACATATAAATACTAGCGTGAGAAAATCATACACACACACACATACCAGAATTCATCTAAGAAAAATTCATATTGGGTAGTATTATTGCTTCCGCACGGAAAGGAAAATTCGACGGAAAGAACTATCGATCGATATGCAAATTGCAATTATTCATTCCTGCGGTAAATGCTTTCCGATTGAAATTGATTTAACATCCCCGTTTTTGTTAATTCTGACGTGGTGTAGAGCCGAGTTGTTAAAAAAGCATATTAAAAGATATACATACATGCATACATACTAGGGATGCCAAACGGTAAATCCCGAATCCCGGGATTTTCGGGATTTGGCGAATCCCGATTCCGGATTTCAATTTCGGGATTTCTTAGCAATTTTTATATAAAAACCATTTATAAATTAAAATTTTTCTTTTGATTTTATGGTATTTTTTATAAAATGTAAAAGTCCTATACAATTTTTTACGTGCAGTTGTAACAATTTAATGACTTTCCGTGACATATTTCTTATAAATTAACAACAAGAGCAAAATAAATTAACTATTTTTTCACTGTTATTTTCATCAAAGGTGCTACAATATACAACTAAGAATTATTTTGAAAACAAAAAGAAGCTTTGGAAGGGAAATAAATTCATAAGTTTGACAAATTTTTCCCTTTTTATTCTATATTACGAGGGCAATTATGAAAAAAATAAAAAATTAGCACTTATCTAACAATTGACTACTATTGACAGCTCCTTACAATTGAAGTAGAATACATACAATACAAGGCAAGTGCAAACTTTTTATTGTCGGGTTGGCGTAAACGTAAGAAATATTTACCGAATGGTGCGTTACTTTTTTCAAAAAGTCTATAGATATGTATCTATGTTCGTTTTTGTTAAGATTATAGAAAAAATTTTCATATATTGAAAACAAAAACAAATTTTCATATTTAGTTGCGGTTTTCAGTATAAATTCTCTAATAATAAATGTGATTAATTAACTTAAAGTTTTGAAATGCACAAAATTTGTTATTAAAGTAATATTTATTAAAAAATTAATTTATTTTACCAAAAAAAATTTTGATCCCGAATCCCGGGATTTGCAAAAATCGATCCCGATTGGCATTCCTAATACATACATATAAGCATGTGTAAATCCATACATACATGCGTGTATCAGTATTTTTGAAACGTAAAAACAACAAAATATAGAAAGAAGAGTTACAGATTAATCATAGATAGTAAGTTGAAATAAAGAAATTTTAATATACGTTAAATTAAATTAACATTTGCTTTTTTTATATTGTTATAAACATAAAACAACCAAATTAAATTAAAATAAGGTTTAATTTTCCAAATTTTTATATTTTTCATACCATTTTGTTCCTTCCGTACGCTTTCCGTCATAAAATTTGAGCGTAAGCAAAATAGAGAAAAATGTCTATATTACGGAATTAATAATCTGGTAATACCGTAACTGCGTAAAACTACCGCAGCAACGGAATGAATGATTGCAAATTTTACTTCCGCAACAAAAATGCTTTCCGCAATCACGGAACGGAGTGAATAATTAGACCCATTATTTCAGTAACACCCCGCCCCTCAAAAATCACGACTAGCCTTATACTCCCACAGATATACATATACAAATTCGCACGGTTATACATACGCATACAATCAATACATACAGATTCCCATGGATGCATATTACAACACCTTCACCTACCCCAAATCACGGACAGCCTTAAACTTCAGCAAACACACATACATACAAATTCCCACAGTTACATATTACAAGAACACCCCGCCTCTCATAAATCACGCCTTAAGTTCCCACAGTCCAGCAACACCTACATTAGCATTAGAAAAAATAACCTTTACGTTTTTCCGTCGGCATTAGGAAAAATCATTTTCCCGCCGGCATAAGGACAAATCATTGCCATTATATTCCTGTCGGCATATACCCATATAAAAACCTCCAAACTATGAACACCCTTAATCCATTCGCACAATATATTCCATGCACAAATTCCCACGAGCCACGGACCCACTGTAGGACCGGAGGCCCATTCCCCTACTACTTAACTGTTCCAGCTATTACTATTATCTTTCCCAATGATTTGGCATTATCAAATATTCCATAGACCAGAGGACTGTTATTTTTGTCAATTGGCTTGCCAAAATAAAAGTCTAAAATCGCACAATTTTTACTTTAAAAAAAGTTTAATAACTTTTGAAAATATAAGCGGATTTTAACAACCCAGCAAAAAATTACTCATTACCATCAGAACTATTTGCCATATAATGACTTACTTTTCTGATTACCAAATTTCAATACTCGCTTACAAATCACATTACCTAAAATTAAAAAATTATGTACAAGTTGCTAAATGAGGAAAATAATTTTTTTAGATTAAATAGATTACGTCAAAAAGTTGTCAAATAAAGAAAATTAAGTACTTCTCAAGAATCCATTGTTTTAGTCTCACACCTTGTTAAAATCATTAAGTTGGTTATCCAGTAGGGAAGTGCTTCCCCCAAAAATGATTAATTCCAACCTCGATTACCTTTTTTGAAATTTTTTGCTGGGAAGTAATATATCGTTTTTTCTCTATAAAAAATTATTCCTTAAAATGTGTGCAAAAAGAAATTGATCTTTACAATTGTTGAGCTTAAAAAGCTACGAAAAAATACGAACCGTGTAATAAAAATTTACATAGTTTGTTGGAATTTCCAAAATTGTAAAATTGGTACAAAAATGTGTGACTTAGGTAATACGACCCATCCTAAATAAGTTTTTTTTTCAAAATAACTCAAAATTTTGAGGGTATTTCAAAATCTTTGAGAACAACTTTTGTACGTCTTCATCTAGTCATGCAACCCCCACTAGGTCGCTTTTCGAGTTCTGCCAATAAGTGTTTTTATAGCAGTTTGTACAATTACAACCAAGAGAAAACCCATTTATGAAAATTATGAAAGGCATTGTAGAAGAAGAAGGTGAAGAAAAACTTTTGTTGGAAATAAGTATGCCTGTTTTATAAAAGGTTGGAGTATAAGTGAGACATTTTAGATTTAATTGAACTGTAGTGAATTTTAATCAGAAATAATTTCTTAATCTTGCTTAAGTTTAGTAATTTCAATTCTTATTGAATGAAATATTTTTTTATTAACTAATGTGAGTTTCTAAAGAGGAAGAAATACCGATATTTTTCTATACAGCCAGGCACTTCATCAGCACCCTATTTTATCTACCTGGGTAGAGATTGCTACTAACATCAGTTATTTAACGTAAATTTTCAATGAAACGTTAATTAGGTTAGCATGAAGTTATATAACTCTAAGAAGTAACTATTTTCCGCAAAAACACTAAAAATTATATTTGAGCGATAATAAGACCCTCAAATGTAATGAAATATTCATCTTTTCAATGCTTCAACAGGTTTTTTGTCTTCATAAAATTAAACAAATAAAAATTATAAATTTATTGTTAGGATTTTTTGTTTGTGTCTTATTTTAAGAATTATTTATTTGTGATGCATATTTTATTTCTTCACGCATTATTTTTTCAGGTGTTAACGATAAGGAACTCCAACAAATATTATTCAAAAAAGATATCGCTTCTTCCTTTACGGAAGATATTTTGGGATCGCTAAATACATGCAATGCTACGACCGAAAATTATAGCACTAATCTGAATACAAGTGCTACAGATACTTTAAGTAAATTAAGTGAGGAGGCAGGTAAATCTTTGAAACTGAATGAAAACTTTGGTTCTGAAATAAAAGCTGGTGAAGATTATATTGATGAAGATTTCCTGGAAGTTTCCGGATTTAATATTCGAATGGATTCAAATCATATGCAAACATCCGTAAAAAATTTATCACTTCAAGATCCACCGCCTGCTTGTTCCATTTTACATACAAATTCTCCCATTCCTTCTCCGCCAGACTGTCCTCCACAACGCCTAACACGCGAGCAATTGCTGCCTCCTACTCCGTCTGTTCATCTAGAGAACAAAAAACATGCTTTTAGTCCGCAACTACAAGAATTTTGTTTAAAGCATCCCATTGCTGTTGTTCGAGGTCTCGCTGGCGCTTTAAAATTGGATCTAGGGCTCTTTTCTACGAAAACATTAGTTGAAGCTAATCCAGACCATAGTGTTGAAGTTCGAACACAAGTACATCAACCGCCAGATGAAAATTGGGATACTACGCAAGCAAAACGTGTTTGGACATGTATATCGCACAGATCGCATACAACTATCGCGAAATATGCCCAATATCAAGCCTCAAGTTTTCAGGACAGTCTAAAGGTATAATTTTGTTTGTTAACTATACTGTAATAAAAAACTTTAATTTAGCTTCCTAGTTGATCTTTTGAAAAGACAAAAAAACAAGATGTAATGTGTTTGACCGACTGAAGTGGTTAATTGCCTCTTTTTTATGAGCTGAATCTGCTACTTTTTGTGATATTTTGCGTCTTTTATATTAAATTGTGAAAAAAAGAATATTTAAATACCAAAAAAATTTAAATACAGCATTTATTAACATTCTATATGTTAAAGATGTCGTTGACAAATTTACATATACATATATTGCACATAAAGCCGAAAGTGAGATACATATCGTCGGGTTGTTACTGGTTTGCCGCAGTAGTAATGTATTTTAAATATACTGTGCGGCAAACCAGTACCCACCCGACGATATGTATGTATGTGCTGTAGTGATTTCTGCGAATTGGAATGTCATGCTTGAATTGGAATGTCATGCATTCAAATTATGTTTCTTGCTTTATATATTTTATGAGCATTTATTTATAATATGAGTTTTCTAGCCTTGAATGGGAATGTACATGTTAACTGATAAGAACACATACACGATTTGAGTGTGTGTATTAAGACGTTTAACTGATAAGAACACATTTTTTTAAAGAGCTAGCATAGGTCATAAAAGAATTTGTTTTATTCTGATTAAAATCAACATGCTTGGCACATAAATGTAATTAAAATATTTAGCTGAACACATAAACATAATTAAAACTTTTACAATATAGAAAAAATATAATTGTTTCTCGAACACTTCTTTTGTTTCTATATTTATGATTTGAACGGGCTAAAGTTCGTATCGCTTTTTAAGCCAAATTACATGTGATAATTGTTAATAAACAAATACAGTATTTACCGTTTATATGCACGCCGGTTATAAGGATTTATCGTTTATATGCAGCCGAACTTGAACAATATTTCTTTTGTATATAAAATACACGCAATATTTTTTAATATATGCATTTCGCTTATATGCATTTCTCGCTTTTATGCACTAAAATTATATAGGATGTTGAGAAATTGCATGTAAAAAATTCTCATATATGCACTGGAGACTATAATGCAGCTGGAGCAGCTGGAGACTATAATGCAAAACATACTTTCTGGGGTTCGCGTCTTATCACACCTAGAGGACGATCGTTGTTCAACACAATTTCAAAAATGGGCTTGGACGTCATTTCGAGTGGAGAGCCCACTTACTGGCCTACTGACATACATAAAATTCCGGATGTTATAGATTTTGGCGTCATGAAAAATATTTCTAGGGAATTAATTCATGTTGAAGCTTCCCTAGATCTATCGTCCGATCACTCTCCCACGATCGTTACAATCTGTAGCCCAATGAGAAGTGCTCTACCTCACCCATATGTGAAAATGGTCAGTCGTGTTAATTGGCTGCGATTCAAAAAATATCTTAGTACTCATTGCACTGAAAACATTAAGCTTAGAACTCATGACGATATTGAATCTAATATTGCTAATCTTAACGAAAACATTAAGCAGGCAGCTGAACATGCCTCTTCCTCCCATCCGCAGACTGGGTTTAACAGAATATATTCTACAGATATTGAACATCTCGTATGTACAAAAAGAAGAGCTAGAAGAGAGTGGCAACAGCACAGATCACCCCAAAATAAAATTAGATTAAAAGAGTGCACTAAAAGACTCCAAGAACTGCTTGCATATGAAAAAACTGCATCTCTTAAAAACTATCTGGAAAATCTCGACGTAACACCAGCATCTAATTACTCTTTGTGGCGCGCTGCGAAAAAAATTAAAACACCCGTTGAGTTTAAACCACCTCTGCGCACTTCTACCGGAGTTTGGGCCAGGAGTGATATTGAAAAAGGTAACTTGTTTGCAAAGCATTTAAAATCCGTATTTACCCCAAACACATGTACTGGTGTTGTTGATTTCCCGAGTGTAGTGGCGCTACCCCCTCGACCCATAAAATTTCAAATGTGTGATGTACAAAATCTAATTGCTGAACTCAACCCGAAGAAAGCACCGGGTATTGATGGAATTAGTAACCAAATGCTAATAAAATTGCCTAGTATTGCATTTAGAATCATGTTATTCATTTTTAATGCCATTTTACGACTAGAGTATTATCCCCACAGCTGGAAGCTTGCCAAAGTTAAAATGATTCCAAAGCCAGGCAAAGATCTGACCAAGGCAGAATCATACAGGCCAATAAGTCTGCTATCAACAATGTCAAAACTTTTCGAAAAACTGCTCATGTCAAAATTGTCCCCAATTCTAATTGGTAGTGGATGCATCCCAGACCATCAGTTTGGTTTTAGAAGTCAGCATGGCACCATTGAACAAACGCATAGATTGGTTCAATGTATAAGAAGATCATTTGAAGAAAAGAAGTACTGTTCTGTACTGTTTATTGACGTTTCGCAGGCATTTGATAAAGTGTGGCATGACGGCCTAATTTTAAAATTAATATCATATCTACCAACAAATTTGGTGAATTTATTAGAAAGTTACATTACTACCCGGAAGTTCACGGTTGTGGAAGGAGAATTCATGAGTGTGCCCGAAACTATATCATCCGGTGTGCCACAGGGGAGCATACTGGGGCCAGTTTTGTATTTGATTTATACTTGTGATATGCCACTGAGCAGTAATATCCATACATCTACGTTTGCCGATGATACAGCCTGCCTTAGTATGCACGAAAATCCTCATGAGGCTTCCCGATATCTACAAGGACATATTAGTCAACTGGAACTATGGTTAAAATTATGGAGAATTAAGGTAAACGAGCAAAAGTGTGTTCAGGTAACATTTACCCTGCGAAGAGATACTTGTTCCCCAATTCGAATCAACAATCAAGTTATTCCTCAGCATTCACATGTAAAATACCTTGGTATACACCTTGATCGACGACTTACATGGAAACACCATATTGACTCAAAGCTAGTACAAATGAAACTTAAACTAACTCAGATATATTGGCTGATTGGTAGAAATTCAATACTCAGCCTAGACTGCAAACTCTTATTATACAAGTCGCTTTTGAAGCCAATATGGTGCTACGGAATTCAGTTATGGGTTACTGCTTCAGCTTCTAACGTCGAGAGAATCCAACGAAGGCAAAACAAAATTTTACGTTTGATAACATCGGCTCCATGGTACATCAAAAACTCAAATCTACATCGTGATTTGAATATGCCACAAGTGATTGAAGAAATAGCAAAATATGCAGGCAAATATTTAACAAAACTCGAGTCACATCCTAATCCGCTTGCTCGTAACATCTTGAATTTTACTGGCCACATCCGCTTGAAAAAGAAGGACACAAGGGCTCTTATACTCAACACTCCAGATGGGACTGCTTGAAAATATTTTTTTTTCTCTTTTTTTGATTATCACTACTTATGTATTATTTATAACTATCACTAAGTTAATGTCCGACAGTGGTCGGGCCTAATACTTATATTTTAGATTTAAGATTTGAATACTTATTGTTAGTTCATAATTGAAGATACAATAAATAAATAAATGTATTAAAAAAAAAAAAAAAAAAATATATATGCACTGTTTAAATTTTTCATCATAAATAAAGCAAATGTAGAAAAATTGTTTCATCGCAATTAAACAGCAAACTATTTCACCCCTATCGACTCATTTGTACTATTGCATATCAGATGTTCCATCTCTGTTTGAAATCAGCTGTCGTAAGTTGGAATTTTGATTTTATGTTCTGACCAGAGAAACAAGCCGCATTAATAAGTCGGAACAAATAGTCGGCGGCGGCTCATAAGCCGGCTGACATTCACAGCCGCTAGTTTTGATTGTGTGTACTATTAAATACATATATAACATCTTTTTTATATAAGCACCACCAATGCAACTAAACGACTTTTTCTACATGCATTGCAAATGCATATAACCGAGTTTTGGTAAATGCATATCCCGCTTATAAGCACTAAATGTCGAGCAAATTACGAAGTGCATATAAGCGGTAAATACTGTAACATATGGTGTGTTTAGATGGTGTGTGAAGGATTTGAAATGTTTGTGTAGTTTTCAATATTACTGAGCTCTGCAGCCGCTTTTCTTCAGCACCAGCACCTTGCTTGATCAATTATTTCTGAATTTTATTTACAAAAATCACCAACTTATATACTAACTTACTCTAAGGGGTAGCATTAATGTGGCATGACAACAAATCAAATTTGCTGTTCCCACAAAACTTCGCAATATTGACAAATTCTTCTTTTAGTTATCAAACCCAGCAACAAATCAATATGAAAAAAATTCAATTTAGAATTCACATTATAAATTGTTTCATGCCAACAATTTACTTCAATGACATAGTATTCATGTTACAATTTTTATTTGATACAAATTATTTAATACAAACAAATAAATTTAATGCTCATTACTGCTGACAACAACAAAAAAAATATAAAACCCTAATAAAGTTCACTTGCTTAAAAAATTAAAGTCTTAAAAGTATTTAGCGTAAACAAAAAAAAAATTAATTGAATTTCAATTCCAATGTCATATGGATAAAGCTTAGAGTAAATAATTTGTTTGTTTGTTTTTTTATCGAAACATGTTTTAATGCTTTGCAGCAAAAATACTTAGAATTTATTCAATAAGTCTTTTTTGCTTAAAAAATAAACCAATTGACCTAATATTGCATTAAAATTATAAAGCAGCTTTTTTTTATTTTGTATGATTTTCTCCTAGGGCTGCAATTCAATACTGCTGCTAGTATGGAAAAAAGTAACTCAAATGCCAAATTATATACAATGCTAATAATGAAATTAAAAATACAAAAAGTGGTACCAAATATAACGTAAACTAGACAAGTGCAGTATAAAAACTCATTTTGTTACGTACTCGCATGTGTACCCCTTGCTTGCCTGAGGACTGACTTCTTATCTATGAACAGGCCATTACTCGATCTCGGCTGTAAGACCCAGGTCGGAGCAACTATCACACCAGCGTTTCATTTTATCTGAAGAATATTCTGTCCAAAATTTTCTTAACGAGATTTGAATACCTGGTATATATTCTACCAGATAACGAGCTGTCCCTAGAACGCGGGAAATTCTGTACGGGCCACGGTATTCTAGACTGCGGCTCATTCTCCAGTACAATCAAGTCGTCCTCTTGGTATATCGTGGGGTTTAAGATGTGTGTTGTCGAAACGTCTCTTCCATTATTCTCGTTCTTTATCAATATTTTCTCAAGCACGATGTCTTCTCATCTACCGTAAATTCCACCTTTTTTTTGCTTAAAATTATTTATTGTATCTCCAAATATGAGCTAACAATAAGTATTCAAATCTTAAATCTAAAATATAATTATTAGGCGCGACCAGTGTCGGACATGAACTTCGTGATAGTTATAAATAAAATATAAGTAGTTACAATCAAAAAAAAATGTATTTTCAAGCAGTCCCATCTTTAGTGTTGAGTAAAATAGCCCTTGTGTCCCTCTTTTTCAGGCCTATGTGTGCAGTAAAGTTCAAAATATTACGAGCAAGCGGATTAGGATGTGACTCGAGTTTTGTTAAGTATTTGCCTGCGTATCTTGAAATTTCTTCAGTCACTAGTGGCATTTTTAAATCACGATGCAAATTTGAATTCTTAATGTACCATGGAGCAGATGTTATTAACCTTAAAATTTTGTTTTGTCTTCGTTGAATTCTCTCTACATTGCAAGCTGAAGCAGTGCCCCATAACTGGATACCGTAACACCATATTGGCTTCAAAAGCGACTTGTATATTAAAAGTTTGCAGTCCAGACTAAGTGTTGAATTTCTGCCAATCAACCAATGAATTTACAACGAGAACTCCTCCAGATAATGTTTAAGAGAAGCAGTTTTTTCATATGCAAGCAGCTCTTGGAGTAATTTAGTGCACTCTTTAAATCTAATTTTATTTTGGGGCGATCTGTGCTGTTACAATTTTCTTCTAGCTCTTCTTATTTCACCTACGAGACGTTCTATATCTGTAGAATAAATTCTGTTAAGCCCAGTCTGCGGATTGGGGCTAGTGACGTGTTCAGCAGCCTGTTTAATATTTTTGTTAAGATTGGCAATGTTAGATTCAATTGCATCTGGTGTTCTTAGCTTAATATTTCCCGTACAATGACTACTGAGGTATTTTTTGATCCCCAGCCAATTAACACGATCAGATATAGAAGAAACAAATGATTGTAATGAAGATAGCATAATTGACAATTTTCATTTCTATTCAAACATTAAATAACATTTAAGCGGATGTGTCCAGTAAAGTTCAAAATATTACGAGCAAGCGGATTAGGATGTGACTCGAGTTTTGTTAAATATTTGCATGCGTATTTTCCAATTCCTTCAATCACTAGTGGCATATTTAAATCACGATGTATATTTGAATTCTTAATGTACCATGGAGCAGATGTTATTAACCTTAAAATTTTGTTTTGTCTTCGTTTCATTCTGTCTACATTGGAAGCAGAAGCAGTGCCCCATAATTGGATACCGTAACACCATATTGGTTTTAAAAGCGACTTGTATATTAAAAGTTTGCAGTCTAGGCTGAGTGTTGAATTTCTGCCAATCAGCCAATGTACCTGAGTTAATTTTAGTTTCTTTTGAGTTAACTTATAGTCAATGTGATGTTTCCATGTAAGCCGTCGATGGAGGGGTATACCAAGATATTTCACAAGTGAATGTTGAGGAACAACTTGATTATTAATCCGAATGGAGGAACAAGTATCTCTTCGTAAAATAAATGTTATATGGACACACTTTTGTCCATTTACCTTAATTCTCCATAAGTTTAACCATAGTTCCATCTGGCTAATGTGTTCCTGGAGTTTTCGGGATGCCTCATCAGGGTTTTCGTGCATACTAAGGCAGGCGGTATCGTCGGCAAATGTAGAAGTGTGGATACTACTGCTCACAGGCATATCACAAGTATAAATCAAATATAAAAATGGCCCCAGTATACTCCCTTGTGGCACACCGGATGAGATAGTTTCAGGCATACTCATAAAGTGTCCTTCCACCACTGTAAATTTTCGTGCAAGAATGTAACTTTCCAAAAGATTTAGAATGTTTATTGGTAAGTATGTCTTCAATTTCAATATCAGGCCTTCATGCCACACTTTATCAAATGCCTGAGAAACGTCAATAAACAGGGCAGAACAATACTTTTTTTCCTCAAATGTTTTTCTTATAAATTGAACCAATCTATGAGTTTGTTCAGTGGCGCTATGCTGACTTCTAAAACCAAATTGATGGTCTGGGATGCACCCACTATCAGTTAAAATTGGGGACAATTTTGTCATGAGCAGCTTTTCGAAGAGTTTTGACATTGTTGATAGCAGACTTATTGGCCTGTATGACTCAGCCTTGGTAAGGTCTTTGCCCGGCTTTGGAATCATTTTGACCTTCGCAAGCTTCCAGCTTTGTGGATAATACTCCAGTCGTAAAATGGCGTTAAAAATAAATAACAGGATTATAATTGCAATATGGGGCAAGTTTATTAGCATTTGGTTACTAATTCCATCAATACCCGGTACTTTCTTCGGGTTGAGTTCAGCAATTAGTTTTTATACATCACACATCTTAAATTTTATTTGTCGAGGAGATAGAGCAACTACAATCGAAAAATCAATAACACCAGTACATGTGTTTGTGATAAATACGAATTTTAAATGCTTTGCAAACAAGTTACCTTTTTCAGTATCACTCCTTGCCCAACCTCTGGTATAAGTGCGCAGAGGTGGTTTAAACTCAATGGGTACTTTAATTCTTGTCGCAGCGCGCCACAAATAGTAATTAGATGCTGGTGTAACATCGAGATTTTCCAGATAGTTTTTAAGAGTTGCAATTTTTTCATATGCATGCAGCTCTTGGAGTCTTAGTGCACTCTTTAAATCTAAGTTTAGTTTGGGGTGATCTGTGCTGTTGCCATTCTCTTCTAGCTCTTCTTTTTTCACATACGAGATGTTCAATATCCGTAGAACATATTCTATTAAACCCAGTCTGCGGATGAGAGGAAGTGGCACGTTCAGTAGCCTGCTTAATATTTTCGTTAAGATTGGCAATGTTAGATACAACATCATCATGAGTTCTTAGCGCAATGTTTTCCGTGCAATGACTACTAAGATATTTTTTTGAATCGTAGCTAATTAACACGACTGATCATCTTCGCATATGAGTGAGGTAAAGCACTTTTCAGTGGGCTACATATTGTAACGATCGTGGGAGAGTAATCGGACGAGAGATCTAGGGAAGCTTTAACTTGAACTAAATCCCTAGAAATATTTTTCATTATGCCAAAAAAAGACGCGAACGCCAGAAAGTATGTTTTGCATTATAGTCGCCAGCTGCTACGAAACAAGGGCCAAGAGATTTGTAGAAATCCTCGTATAGATCCTCAGTAATTGCGAATCTGGGAGGGGAGTAAATTGATGATATCATAAAATTTGTGAAAAAAATTTCGACACAAATATTCGTTGCTTGTAGATGTTCTTTACAAATGTTGTCAAGAATGTAATGATTGAGTCTTGGTTTGATTAATATTGCTGATCCACCGCAAGTTCTTCCGCTTAGGTCCTTTGAATCATATAAGGTGTAGCCATTTTTTTTATTATACTTCTGGAAGTCAAATAAATGTCAGAAACCAACATTATATCAATATTTTTTTCCGTAAGGGAGTGCTCAAGTTCATTTTTGTGTTGGCGGCTGCCGTTTGCGTTCCAGAAACATATTTTTAACGTGTTCATGGCGTGTTAACTAATGCTTGAAGCAGAGTATTCTGCATTCTCAGCATTTCTTGCATCATGCTAGTCATATTTGTTATTTATAGTTGGCACCAAATTTTCAATTGTGGCTTCAAGACGACTTAAGTTAAAGCTTGAGTTTGTATTCGTTGAATTATTTGGAGATGGAACATTTTGTGTGGATAAAGAACTAGTCCTAGCTGCATCGGCATACGATACACGGGAAGTAGCTGGTTGGCTCATTTGAGCAAAAGTGGCGGAGTAAGCATTTCTTGTTCGTGCTGGATCTAATTTAGGCTTTTGCCCCATAGTCTGTTTAACGAAAGAATATAGAGGACATCCTCTGTAGTTAGTGATGTAATTACCTCCACAATTACTATACGTTTATACGTTTATTCATCGGGTTTGTTGTTGTCATCTTGCAATATTTGAAAACGGTTTTGATGGTTAGTAGAGGATGGGCTGACGAAAAAGTGGCTTTGCCGTTAAAAAAGTCTATTCATCAGGTTTCTTATTTATTTTGTTTTCATTAAGAGCTTCAGAACTTGCAGTAAGTCTATAATCAAATTTTTTTATTTTTACTATTTTTATTTACAGCTTCAGAACTCACAGTAAAACAGGCATTTCTGCCATTAGAACTCATTTCGCAGTTATTTGTTTTTGAAGTACTCATATAGAGTATTTCATCAAGGGCACTTTGATTATTTCATTGCTTTTTTTTTGTTTTTGTTATTTATGACTATGTAAAAAAATATTAGCGACGCAAATAAAGCTTATATTTGAATAACAATATGTATTCCGAATAGTTTTTCGTATGATTTTTGTTTTGTTTAGTATGTAATAAAAACTCCGCTAACGACTGTTCACTATGAATGTATGGTTGAGCAATCGTCTTAGAATGCCGCAATGATTCGATTCTGTACCAGATCGATGGGTTTGTAACTCAAGACAAGCTTTTATACAAGTCTAGGTCCCAGTCTAGGTTCTTTGGTAGTGGTTCGTATATAATTCAAGATAATGTGATTAGCCCGTTCTTCTTGTCCGTTGGTCCTTGGTGTTCGCACGGCAGTCTTAATATGGTGGATATTATTCATGGCACAGTAGTTTTCAAATAAGTTTGCAGTGAATGCTGTTCTCCCGGTCGGATACAATTCGTTTACTACTTGTTTTCGTGTTTCTAGCAGCCTTTACGACAATAACGATGACATGATTTCGTAGAACGTAGTCAGATTTTATCTGTTTGGCTTGATCGGATTGTATAGCACCATTCAAAACTCTTATTATTAAGCGCAACTTATCATCCTATAGTTGCATTGTAAGTAACCAGTCATCGCTGTTGGCCACAGTATTCATGACAAAGCCTGCCGGTTCTGGTTCTTTAGGAGGCTGCACAGTGGTCGATTCCATTGGCCAAATATAAAAAAAGTTAAAGTCAAGAGCTTTTCATCAAATATGGCATCACTATTTCTTATAAAAACAAGGTTTTAAAATTTATAGTAATTTTTGTTTTATTCCAACTGTACTCTTTAAGAACAGCTTCAAAAAAGAAAGCGAGTTAACATTATGTTTTTGCTGTGTGAAATTAAGTGCAACTTTAAATCAATTAAAACAAAAGAAGAAAATGTATGTTGAAATAAATAAAAATTAATATTGAATTAAAAGGTATTAGCTACGTTTTAAAATAATTGCAGTATGCTTAGCTTGTTGTGGATTCGTTATAAAATTAATATGTGTCCAGTGTCTTTTTTTGTGTTCGTTCGTATATATATTTAAATTTCAACTAGAATTTTAGTTCTGTTCCCCCCTGAAGTCTCCAATGGGATTTGTTTTAGTTTGTTAGCTAATATTCCCATATTCTAAAATTTGTTATATCAGCTGCACACTTTGGCACGTTGTTGCGTTATTTCCCACAGACCAAAGCAGCCTCGTTGGTTTTATCTCCAACTTCGAATTTTGGTGTGTTGTTTTGTTTATTTATGTTCGCTTTGCTCTGTTATTGTGTTTCCTTTCCACGGGCTTATAATTTAATTTTTCCTTAATTATCCTATTTATAAATTATTTTTCAAATAGGAACATGTTATAACTGCAAAATTGCGCGCTCACATATTTTTGATATTTGGTGCTTAGAAAGGGCGCAAAAGCTAGAAGAGTGAAGGATATCGTGAAAAGCTATATTAAAAATGCGGGTTACACATATAAAGAAAGTCAATCAGCAACACGATTAAATTATAATTGCAAAAAAATTTCAGAATTTGGGAAAAAATGCGATCGTATGAAAACAAAAGTTCAAAATACATATCCTGATTGGCTTGCCGAAATGAAGTCGATTTCAATAAAATTACAAACATGTGACTTGAATTAAGATCGGGATCGTCCAGATTATGTTTCGGAGAGTGTTCAAGCAGGACAAATCGAATACAAATAGCATAAGTTGATGTCTCCGCTGCTGATGATTTGCGATCTAGTACCTTATAAAAGAATCAATCGATTTTGCAAGCAAATGATAGTGAAGTTATATCGCTTATATCTGAAGCAGGTTTAACAAAACACCAACATTTGCCAATAAGAAGCTTTGTAAACAGTAAACTTGAAAATAATTTTTACCTTGCTACGATAATATTTTGAAAGAAAAGTTACCCAGACAAAATAACAGTCACTGAATCTCACGCTGAAGTTGAACTTCAAAGTCTATTAGACCATACCACTACTCGGATATTAAAAATACAGAGCGATGTTATTAATGAAGTTTTGGATGAGTTCATAAAGGGCCTTAACATTAATAGGAAAATGGAGGTTGGATGGCAGTTTGGGACACAGCGAGTACAAACAGAAATTTGAAAATGATGACAGTTTGGATGATAGTAACTTCTTTGTAAAGTCATATGTCTCACTCCAAGTTGTAATAAAACCAGATGAGTCTCAAAATACCAAAATAATTTAGAAAAATCCTCGCCCATCGTCCACCCGCTACTGCCGTCCTATCAGGTTCCAATTTAGAACAGAGACAGCTCAATTGTGTATCGACGAAGAGAAATATAACAAGGAGAAAATCGAACAGTTAACTCCCACCAAATTCAAAAATGATCAGAAAACGATACATATTGACCATATTATGCAACTAACAACTGTGGATGGTAAAGTATGTAATGCCATAACTCAAACTTTATCCGCAAAGAATTACATATGTAATGCAAAACCCAAAAGAAATTTGCACGCATATATTAAATTTTTTGAGTATTTTTTTCATATATCGTATAGGCTTCAAAAACAAACAATAGCAAATTATGTCCATATAAAGAAAAGCTGAATTTCTCGAAAGAAAACAAAATATTCAATTACAATTCCGATATAAAATGGGACTAATAGTCGACAAGCCAAAAACTGGAGGGAGTGGGTCTTCCAATGATGGAAATACGGCACGAGAATTCTTTACAATGCTGGATTGCCTGCAGAAATAACAGGCATTGATAAAGAAATAATTGAGAGATGTTCAACATTATTGCAAGCTTTGTCTTCACGATATAATATTAATGTCGAAAAATCTCGGAAGTATTCACTGGACACTGCTAAAGAGCTAACAAATAAATATTCGTTGTACTATCTTCCCCTCTCAGTCCACAAAATTTTAATTCATGCATCAGTTGTTTTTGAACATGCACTGGTATCGATTGGAGAGCTCTTTGAAGAAGCTTCAGAGTTCAGAAACAAAGATATCAAGAAATTTCGACTCAGCACGCGCGTAAAATGTCACACATTTCAACAAATACTGATTTGTTGAACCGTTTACTTTTAGCTTCGGATCCTTTTATAACGGGACAACGAAAGTTACCATGCAAGAATAAATCAATTTTATTCAAATATGTTTTTGAATTGCTAGAATAATTTTGAAGTCGATTTTCATAAAATTTTTCATATTTTTCAAAAAATTAATCAAAAACGTTTCAATAATTTTTCCTGTAAAAAAATATAACGATACTCTATTTAAAAAAAAAGAGAATTAAAAAATATTGTGTACTTATTTGTTTATAGTAGTTTAAAAATTTTTAATTTTAAGGCGGTTTTTTTTAGTAACAACCCCCCTTAACATTTTTATAATTTTTTATTACATATATTTAAACAGTCAATATTAGTATTTTTTAAAATTAATCTTGTATAAAATTGGTTGACATGTGAATTAAAAACAAGTTCGTACATTATTTCTCAGGTTTGTGCTTACGTGGGGTGAATATGGGTGGTAGGTTAGAGTAAGGTGGTGGGTATGAGTCATCAACCATTCCCGTTTTATCACTAAATAGTCCTGAGATATTTATAAAGCCGTGACCGAAGATTCACGATGATACTTATACTGGAAGTATTTTTGGCCGCCGACTACATACAGCTCCGACCAGTATGGGCTGGTCGAGAGGTCGGCTGAGTAAATCTACGTGTGCATTAAGTGTTCCTGGACGATGGAAAAAATTGCAGTCGTACTGTAAAAGTTTTAAAAACCATCGCGCAATCTTGCAAATCATTTCTTTTTGTAATTTTCCTTTGCAATAGCGGCACAGTCTGCTAGTACTCTAAAATGCTTGCCAACTAAACATATTCGAAAACGATCTAAAGTTTAAACCACTGCCAAAACCTCCAGCTCATAACTGTGGTAGATACTTTCGGCTTCCGTGGTATGCCGACTAAAATAGAATACAGGATTCCATATTGCACCATTTTGTGACTGCAGTAATACACCGACTAATCGAATACCACTGTCATCAGTATGCGCCTCATGTTTCGTATTGAAATCGAAAATTGCTAGAACGGGGTTATTAGTAAGTATTTCTACAAGGATTTCGAACGAATCCTATTGTTGAAATTTTCGTTCCTCCGTCTTACGTAATAGCGCAGTTAATGTGCGTGATAGTAGGGAATGATTTTTAAAAAATTTTCTAAAAAATCCAGTAAGTCCCAGAAACCAACGAACTTCCGTTACGTTTGTGGGGGTTTTATAATTATTAATTGTGCTTACCTTGTCGCCAGGTGTTATTCCATGTTCGCTTACTTCGTGACCAAGAAAAGAGAATTTTGTTTATAGAAAGTTGCACTTATCCAGCCCCAGTGTGAGGCCAGTATTTTTTAAAACAGATAGAAATCGATCCAATCGCTCGAAGGCTTTTTCTATTGATTTTCTTGGTATTATGACGTCATCAAGATAACACAGAATTTTGCCAGGTTTCATTAATCTTACAACACGATTCATTATTGTCTTAAATACAGCGGGTGTGTTTACCAAACCGAACGGCATACGATTGAATTTGTAATGTCCTCGTAGTAATAAAAGCAGTAAATTTTCTTGAATTTTCATCAATTTCTATTTGGTGGTAGCCCATTCAAATGTCGAGTGTTGTAAAGTATTTACCACCAGCGAGGAGTGTGAGTTGTTCTCAATTGAAGGCATTCTGTGGTTGTTAATTTAATTTCCATTTTCATTATATTGCACTTACACAATTCCGCAATATTTGCAGCAAAACACGCACTAAGGTTTTTGAGAATAGATTGAAGTTTATTGCCTTCGTTTGATGTTAAGTTTTCACCATCATTAACTAAATTGACATCTTGTATGAAACATTGGTCACCTTCAATGACTGTACTTTTGCCTTTACGGAATAATATATCACGACCAAGAAGAACATCTCTGGCTATAAAATTGTCCTCGACCACAAACATTTCGGTATTAAAAACATTACCATCGACACCTAACGAGACTGAAACCTTTCTAGTACACATATACTCTCTGCCCGCAAAGTATTTCAAAATAACCATACATGGAATATTATCCGGAATATTGGTGGCAAACGATTTACGAATTAAATTGTAGGTACTGCCGGCGTCAATGGGTCGTATGATTAAAAAACGTATTTAATTTTTACTTAAACATTTGTTTTAAAACCAAAATTTTTTATGTGTTTTTTGTTTTTTTAAACAAAGTTTTAAGTAAAAAGCAAATACTTTTTTTATTCATACTAACCAATGTATGCGACGTACAGTGGCACATTTTGTGAGTTGGCGGTCAAAATTCTATAACTTTTGACTGGGTTGAAATTTTTTAATTTTTTTTTGTTGGATAGAAGACATCTTAAGCTTCAATTTAATGTATTAACTTTAAAATCGGGCCATATTTAAGTACACTTATATATAATTGAAAAATGACTTAAAAATATAGGTATTTACGGCCTTAAAAAAATAATTTTGTGAATGTAGTGATTTAACATTGCATTTTATAAATAGTAACGTTAACTGAACTAAAAAATTACATACTTAATTAAGCCGTCCACCGGGTCCATTTTATTTTGACCTTTAGCCCTCTTCTCCAATGGACCACATAGAATATGGGTTTTAAGATCATAATTGTTTAAAATATATTAATATTGATATAATATTTAGCAAAACTAATTTTATTTTAGTCGTTGATATCCCTGTGAAATTTTATGGCAATCGGTCCACATTTACTTAAAGGGCCCTGTTAATCAAATTTCGTAAAATAGCCTTGGTGGTCATAATTCACTAACAAATGCAAGTTCGACAGCTTTACATGTTATTATTGTATGAACAATTTAAAAATATATTTTAAACGTGAATCCATAACAAATATGTAGGAGATCCATATCCGAAAATAGGTTTTACCACAAATTCTAAGAAAATCTTTTTATTCCAAATAAAATAAAATTTCTTTTTTAAATTTTCAATATTTATTGTGATTTTTGCTCTATTTTTATGTTAGTTTGCATAGAATAAAATTTTCATTCATCGCGAAAATATCTATATTCTTTGTTCCTTTTTTCTTGCGCTTCTTCAGAAAGATCTCCAATCGGCAGCATATTGTGTTGAATAATGTTTTCCCCATGATATAGTATTTTATGGACTGCCGATGGCATATTCCTTTAATCATATTTTTCGTTGTATAGTTTCGCTGTTTCATTAGCATACTGACAAAATTTTCTTGTATTTACCTTTTTATTGCATGATATTACTTGCAGTATGATTTTGTAGCGTTTTATTAATTCAAAATCTACTCCTGTAATAGCTGCAGCAGTTTCAGGATTTTCTTGCTGTGTTGCCATCATTTGGTTGGCTTTCAAATACATGTTCGCTTGTAAGCCATTGTTTATTGCAGTTAAACATTTTTTCCTAAATTATACCGATTATTTAATCGGGTTAAAAAACTATTATTTTTTTTTAAATGGTCGCACAACTCAAAATAAGGGTCTTTTAAAATGTGTAATATAACTTGGTTTTTGTTTTTTGTTCAAAATAAATTTTAGCAAGATCGTTATAACTGAACTTAGCCATCGTTTTGACAATACTTATCGTTTTTATTAATTTTGTCTGTTTTTATACACATCAAGTTTTCTTGAAGAAGGTATGTGTTTATACGAGAGAGAGAGGAAAGGAGAAAGAAGAGGAGTACAGACATTTTCGTACCGACAAATTACTTCAATTCTCTTTTGTTATTTCATTCTCATATTCAAAACTCATTAAAAACTTGAACACAAACTGTCTGTGTCTCAACAACCGCGCAGGTTTAAAAGAGAATTAAAGAGACCTGTTTCAAGAAAACCTGATGTGTTTATCGTAATTTAACCTTTATATGAGCAGCAGCTACCTGGGTACACAATAAAGTTATAACAAAAGGTCGAATATATCAGTCCAAGTACAACAACTCATATACCTACCCCCGCTTATATGTAACTATAACTTTTTTAATGGCCTAAATTACAAAAATGCATTTAATGCATTATAAGAACAGTCTTTTATGTATAATATTTTCATTAATAAAACTTCTTCGAAAAAATAGAAAAACATACACACACAAACACATGTAGATATACCGCGCTCCCATACCTAAAATATCCAACATGCAAGCAGTAAAATCATTGTAGTTCCTAGAGATGTAAATATAAATTTAAAAAATGAGCATATAATAATAGCTCAAAGTACGTACTATAACACGTTATAAGTCATTTTACGAAGTTTTTCGCAGAAAAAAAGTTGCGTGCCACTGAACATCGAGATTTCGGTATATTTTAGACCTTTATTGCAATGCCCAAATCTGGGACTCGAGCAAAGTAAGGCACGATTTTTTTAATTTATTTTATAAGTCAAGAAATGATATTGTGTGAAGAAAAATTTTTTTCCAAAAATATATAAAACTAAAAAAGTTATCCCCACTTGAAGTTCAAAAATTTTCTAATATATTTTGAATTTCAGCTTCTCTTAAAAAAAGCGCGTTTTTGATCACCCTATTCGAAGAGAAATAATCGAAATAAAAACTTAAATTTCTGGATTTCGAGGTTCTTATGTTTTTACTTTTATATACAAAAAATTAAATCGGTGACACAAAAAAAAATTTTTAAGACTTTTGGCCGCCATCTCTTTAAATGTGCCACTGTGCTACGGTTGAAGAGTTGTTTACAGTAACAGTCTTTATCAGATCAGCGCTTTGTCCCAAAATGTCGTTAATTTAATTTATATTGGATGTCGACTTCGGCTTGTCAGCTTTTGTCATATTGCAATCCACTGTGCGATGTGTTGTACGGTCAAAATTGCTGCAACGTTCTTTTCTTTGTGGTTCAGGGTATTTGATGGAGTAGTGGCCGTAACCAAAACAATTAAAACACTTAACTTTATTCGTCAACATATTGCTGTCATTTTTCTTTAACACTCCGGTGTTACTCGCACCTCTTTCGATTAACGGCGTTGGTTTTGATCTAGTTGTTGTGACTGACGTGACGTCGTTGTAGTTGCAATAAATGTTTATATCTCGATACAGCTGGTTACAATTTAAATATTCGTTAGAAAAATTACTTTTCAAGTCAGCATCATTGATGCCATTAATGATATGACGGGCAATATCACTTTGTAGTAGGTTACCTTTAGTACCGGAAGTAAACATTGAAATAAAATTCCAGCGGTGTTTCATTTATACGTCGTTTCATCTGGGACATTCTTACACGAATATCTGCAGCGTTGATTGTGAGGGGAAAATCCTGAAGAAATTTACAAACAAATTGTTTCCACGATGAGTCAACCCAGTATTTTCTGGTCCATACGTTCTCTGTTGTACGGTGAAAACTAATGAGTGGTCGTCCCAGGCGTACGCAGCCTTGAGAGTTTCGACACGTTTAATAAATGTGGGCAAAATAGTTATCATTTCCCCTACGTTCCCATATAGGTTTTAATTAAGTCGAATTTCTATTTAATTTGCTTTATATAATTTTAAATGCAAGCTGGCTGGCTTGGTTATTTAACTCCCTTTTTGAGATATAGATTTTGCTCCTTAAGCTTACAATAAACCGCTACGTTTCACTGTTTGATTCATATATGTGATATTTGTGTATATTTGACATTTTTCCTCTTTGCACGCAAACAGGTTTGTTGGGACGACGTTACGTTGTACTGACGGTGGGAACGATAAATGCGGTTGTTGTACATGTATCTTGGTTGTAGATGGCATTTCTTAAGCTAAACTATAAGAATACTGTTGATTAGGAACGTGTGTTGATGTATACGACGCACAAATAGGTTGCTGACAAACGTAGCTAGGCGAAACGAGTTGTTGAAATACTGGCTGCTGTAACGATACGGGTTGTTGACAAACTGGTGAGGCGACAGGCGACTCGAAGGTCTGTAACGTAGACGAAAAGTCAGGCGCTTGGAAACGAGCAGATTGTTCGCGTAACTCCGCAATCGTATTTTCGAGCTGCGCAATACGTTGATTTAAATCACTTTTACAGTTTCCTCCCAGACGCTCGATTAATTGGTTTTTTCTGCTGAAACACGGTTTCCTTGCACTTCGCCTGTAGATCCTTAACCGTTAAGCCTCGTATTATACAGAATAGTACTGTATTTGAGAGTCCTGTTCTGTATAAATTATTCACTAGGAAAAAACATTGAATTGTTTCGTATTTTATTTACTGTTCAGTATTTGTTCTGTATTTTCATAACTCAAAATGGATTTAAAAAATCAAGTTTCGGCAACAATTGATTTTACATACAGTGACCTCACAAAAACGTGAATACTCGAATACATGAAGGACTCGAAAATGGGAACATTTTAATTTTTAAATTGACTGCTCTAAAACGTAAACAGATTCTGAAAGCTCTAATCGAACTTTATTTTGGTTTTTTTGTTTTATTTTTTTAATGTACCTATACTTTTAGTTTTGGGAATCCCAGTACAAATTTTTATGTTTACGCTGATTTTTGGCAACAAATATATGCAAGTGGTATGGAAAGAAATCGCTGTCCTAAAAATGATTAAATAAAACACATACCAAAAGAAGATGAGCGATTTCCTTGTGTAAAAACTAATAGGAATCAAAATAAGTCCCAAATGATATATCTCCCATGAAAAAAATATTAAATGCCTTCCAATGATTTTCAAAACAAAATTCATAATGAAATAAGTCCCAATGCATTAGAAAATATTTAATTTTTTTTTTTTGGGAGTTATTTTGTATAAAAAATATGTTGGGACATTTAATTTTCTCCTGTCATTGGGAATTATTTCATTCCTCTATTGCGAGTTATTTAATTTTTGTACCTTATTATGTTACTTCATTTATGTACCTTATTATTGCTTTCTTCAATATTATTGTAATTTTATAACAGTTCTTTAAACTGCAATAAAAGTTGTATGTTAAATAAACAAGCACATAACGGCGCTGCCTACTTAATATTTCCTTCAGCCTACGAAGGAAGCAGCGCCGGGTCGGGAAATACCATGGTGGAGAAAATCCCTAAGTCCAGCCAAAGGGCGTCTATGCAAGAAACCTCGAGTTGGAGGCATCGATTCGGGAAGTACAAAGTGTAGAAAATCCTATACCCCGGCCAGTGAAAATCTATGCCGAAAATCATCTGTTGGCAACGCCATTATACGTAATACCATGAAATGAAAAAGGCCGCTGATGCAAACAAAATTTAGATCGAGATGCAGGTTGTTGAAAAAATTCAAAGACAATGGCTAGGTATCCTGCTAATAATGTGTTGTTTTATTTTTTGTATTTATTTGTCTTGGGAGTTATTTAATTTTTCTGGTATTTATTTTATTAAAGTCTATTTAATTTTTGTTGCGTCTCATTTCTTTGGGGCGTTGTATAACCTTTTGGAATATATTTAATTTTTGATACTTTTTTCATTTCAGATTATTTCGCTTTTAATGAAATTATTGCGAGTTATTTTGTTTTCGTTGGGAGTTATTTCATTTGGGACTTATTTCATGGTACCGAAAATCCGTACTCCAAAAGGATATAATTTGTTTTTCATTTAAATTATCTGAAAAAAGTGTAAACATTTGATTTTATTTAAAATTTTTTTTGTTGGTTTAATACATCTGGATGCATTTCGTTGATGCTAAAATTTTTTAAATTCGTATTAATATTGACGCGCATAAAATAAATATAAAATATTTAGATTTATATTGTATATTATTTTCGTAAAGTGAATATATGTTAAAATTTTAAATTTTGTTTAACCAATTTTAATATCTGATATTGAAGTTATCATTTGGAGGTAAATTGTGCTAATTTGTTCTAAAATTTTTTGACGTAAACAAATTTGAAAAAGTGAACACCGTTGGTAAAAATTTAGTCAAGTTTTCGCGAGTTCACTGTATATATTTGACAATAAATTTGTTTTAATTTAACACTTTTTTAATATACATATTTATAAAATAATCGTATAAAAATTGAGCAGAAAGTCACCAAAAGCAGAACACATTAATTGCTATAATTAATATAAGAAAAATCATAAAAATAAAGTTGTTTTAATTTCTTGCAGACTAGTTTTGGTAGGAACTATTTTTTAAATTACTCCTACAACAAACTTTTTTCCTGAATTACAAAAATTTTGATGTTCAATTTTGTTAATAAGTATATTTTTCGACGTCAATTTTGGTTTGATAGCGAACGGGGTAGAAAAAAATTGCTCGATTTCTGTTTTCCATGTTTTTTTTATATTTCTCTTTTCAGTCGTTAAGCAGCTCTGGGTCGGGGAACATCTCTCGCTTCATCGTAATTATTTCTTTAGTGCGGTCAGGCTTGTGTGTGTTCTTTGGCCTTCGAGAGTTTTTCGTCTCGCTCGCACTGGTTGACTGATCTGCCACGGATAACCGTAGAATCTTGCGGTTTTTTGTGGAATTTTTTTAACAACCACGTTGCCTACTTCCTATATGAAGGCATAGGTCGTGTACAGTCAGTCAGAAAACCTTATAAAATACTGTTAATACCATCTTGGGCACATGATCTACATTACTCCGCCCATATTTTTGCAACACCATATTATTCAAATTTACTTTGCATTAATATGTTTAATAAATAAAATAAATATTTCTCTTTACATTGCTTTTATTGTTATTGTTGCTACGTTTGTATGTTACTCTTCTGTCTTATTGTTATATTTTATCGGTACTCTTCTAGCTCATTGGCTATGTAAGCGGAGAGAAGTAAAATTAGACGTCAAAAAACATCGTATGACTGCAAGGAATTTTTTGTAGCAACTTCAAAAGGGAATTAAGACAAATAGACGTCATAAATTTCACCGTGTGAATAAGCAATCCACGAACGTCAATATGCTTAATATGTATGTAAGGTTGTTTGTACTGTAGTTTCTGTTTGTTAAATATTTCCTTGTTCTGTATTTTGGTTTAAAAATTATGGTCACCGTATCCATATCGTACAAAAAATGTTTTTCTTTGGGGCATCAGCTCACTATCCCACTTCTAAGAAATTGTCAAAGAATAATTAAACGTAATATTTATTGAGTTAGTAATAAATCGTTTATTTAATTTTATGTATACAAAATAATTAAAAATTAGAAGTCGATATTGTCAGGACAGTTATTAGAAAACGAATGTGTCTCTCGCTCTCTGTACTTTGAATTCGAAAAGAAAAACCACAACCCATGTTTGACAGAGTTGATCAAATCAGTGTTCTCAACTATATAGTTGACACTTTTTTGTTAAATTTCTTATTTCTATTTGTATGCAAAAAAAATATCGATATATCAAATAATCGATGTTAAAAAAATATATAAATATATATATTTGAATACTTATTGTTAGTTCATAATTGAAGATACAATAAATAAATAAATGTATTAAAAAAAAAACATATATATATCGATACTGTTCAAAAATGTCGTTAGGATACATATCGATACATTTTTTTCATTTGCCCCAGAAGAAGTACGGACGCCTTCTGAAAGGCCTCTGTACCGTTCTCGCTTCTTTCGCAGATATCCTAAAAGTCCTTCAAATTAATTGCTCTAAAAGGCCTTCCAGAGAATGACTGTTAAAAGTCCTTCAAAAAAAGGTGCTATTGAAACGGGTTCAATAACGGGTTTCAACTGCTGGGGCCTGTGTCTCAAAACTTAGAAGTGTGAAAATATATTTTTTTTATTAATATAAAATATTTTCCAATTGTTTTACTTGTATTACATCACTTGTAAGTTTTGAGAAATATGCCCGAGGTATTCAATATACACATCCATGCATATAATAGTGTTTTTACGTTCATTTTGTGATAAAAATGGTCGAACATCTGAAAATAACAAGATGTGGGTGGTATTTGTATGCATAATAAATAATAAAACAATTGTATATTCAACTTACAAAACTCAACTTAAGCGGCCCATACACTACAACAGCATGCATGCGCACTCAAGTGTTTGTGCCAGCGGTTGGGTCGTGTATGGGCATTTTGTGTGATTGTACGTTTTGCTGTAGTGATATCAAATATAGTTTGATATTTTGCTGATGGTACAAGCTTTCTGGTATTGTGTATAGTGAAGTTAGCTCAGTTGAGTAAACTTGTCAAGGAGTAAATATTCATTTAAAAATTGTAATTTGTTTAAAAATAATTTTTTTCAATGGAAAATGGAATTTGACCACTTTAGTTGTACATAGTTGCTAATATTTACAAAATATCAATAAAAATAAAATAAAAAAATAAAATACTATACTCTACTCCTTCTGTTCTCCCTTCTTATAGAATGTGGAATGTGCATCCCATCTTTTATTACTAAAGAGCAAAATAACAAAACAAAAAATGTTAAGCATTAAACAAATTCACCACAGCAAGCTACCGACTACGAACTGTGAAAAATAGAATACACATGTTTATATGAGAATGATTATTTTGAAGACAGCAAGGCAACATGGCGGCAGCATATGCTGATTTTGTCGTTGTAGTCTATTTAAACTAATTTCTATTTCTTTGGCAGCAATGAGAAAATTCAGTGTTGCCAGTACAATTCAAAATATTGAATGAATGATATCGCACAATTATTTCATATTATTTAATTTTTATACTTTTACGTCATATAAGTACATTTTGAAAGAGTATTTTAATTCTTATAAATGCGAAATATTTGAAGGTGGCATACTGAACTATGTTTTTATACTTAAATATGAGGTGCAGATGGTGCTACCGTCTCCAAAATAATTAAGTAGCTGGCTACGTGGCGACAAATGCTGCTAGCGGCATTTGAAGTCGTGTGTTCGTGTAGCCTGCTGTGGTGAATGTGTTTAATGCATTACCTTTCGCTTCACCCTTCTGATAAAAAGGAATGTGGAATATTTTAGACGGAAATCATGAATAAGATTCCGCATAAAAATTTCAAACAATAGCAACTAATAGGGAAAACAAAAATCTCTAATTGGAAAAGGCAGAAATTTCTTGCGCAATTCTATTCATGATTGCCCTAAATAACTTGGGGTTTATATTGCTTATTTTATCTTTTTCTATGATGTTGATATTATGACCACTACCATATTAGGCAAAGTTAAAAAAGTAAATAAACAAGAAGAAAAATTACAACAATGTTATCTTAAAATTGGTTTAAACATGTGTGCAGTCAATTTTAAAATTTAGGAAGGATTAAAAAAAGTTTTTTATTAAGCTAAAATTTTATGAAAAAAATTTAAAAATTTTATAAATGCGGCTGGTAGTCTCTAAGGATTTCAATCCATAGGCATACATAAACAAACATTCAAATATAGTCGTGGAACTTGCAGGTATATTTAATTGTTACAGGTATATTTAATTGGTATTGGTATCGCTTTTCAAACTGTGGCGTCGAATTGTCACTTCTACCAGCGCTTTATATCTATACAAAACCTTAAACTTGAGAGGACGATACACCATCAACAAAGTTATTGGTGCTTGCCTTTTTGATGATATAAACTATTAAATTTTTTCCTTACGGGAAATTCATGCATAAATATTTTACACCTCAAATCGTTTAGTGTTTTTTTGTATTAATTTTGTTAAAAGCAACACGAAATCAGATTTTCTGTCAGGAACACTTCCGTGTCCGTGTCACGGAAAAAACCACGACACACGACCATCTCTAGTGTGAACTGGCAATATACCTTTTGCTGGCAATTTTACATTAACACTAGATTTTCAAAAAACTGCCAGATCTGACAATATTATAAGATCTGACAATCGTATGTATTTTCATGTCTTTTTTTAGGATGAACGTGAGAAAACTGGATCGCTTGGAATTCAACCGATGTCAGATTCCGATTCTAAAGACTCATTGAGTAATGCTTCAATAAGCGGAAGAAAGAAAAAAAATAAAAGTAACAGTAAAATGCTAAGGTAAGTTGAATTTATCTTCTTAAAATAAATTAGTTTTAGTTAGATCTGTCAATTATTCCAAATTAGACTTTTTAAAGTGAATATAAAAAATTAAAATATGCGATTCTAATAATAAAAATAAAATGTTTTTGTGTATGTAAAACCGGAAATGGCCAATTAATAATCAAACGTCGACATTTTTTTCTTTTTTCTTTTACCAAAAGTAGCGTAGGGTGTCTTTGTTATAATGTAAAAGTAAGAAAATATCCTCCCCATAAGTTTAAAAGTAATGCAAATTGCTTTAGATAACGCACTTCAAAATCGGAAGTGACTGTTTTTAATTAAAATTGTTCTAAATCTGGCCCAATTTTTTTATTTTATTTTTTTAAATTCGAAAGTGAAATTTTCTAACAAGGAAATTTTTTTCAATATTGGGCACTTGAATGTGCAAAGCTTAAAACCGCCTTGTCAGTGTTAAATTCGTTGAATTTAAGTTACTCCTCTCTGGATCTATTCTTGATGTTGTTGGAGTTACGAAAACATGGCTAAAGTTCCGGGTGTCCAGTTTATCGGTGCATATTCCATGTTATAAGTTATTCCGAATTGATTTGGCAGATTTGGTTGTATTTGAGTTATCCGATACGGACATGATTGAATGTATGTTCATAGAAGTTTATACGGACTTAAATAAAATTATTTTAGGATTTGTGTCTTCGTCGTCTTGATGATTTTTTAGGTGATATGGCTTGTCGCTTTGATCATATTGTTGTAATAAAGTACAACATGTTACGCAGGCAACACGGTCTTTTTTTTTTAATAAAACAAATTTATGAACAAATAACATCAAAGTTAGTTGTAAATATTCTGACAACAACACATAACTGAACGAAACAGCTAGCCGTTTTCGAAGGCCACTAAACCTTCATCATCAGTGTTCTTCTGTGTTTGGTCCACTGTGTGTGGTATTAGTTTATGTAGATTTGTGCCATATATACGCAAATGGAATATGTGAATTGCAAATGGAATATGTGAATTGTTTTCATTCATCGTATTTTAGTTTGCTGAAAGGTGTTTTGTAATGAGAGCTCAAATTTGCCATCTCTAAATTCTTACCACTGTCGTTTGTTATTTACTAACTATGCACATGTTAGTTAATTTGCTTATTTTTGTTCTACTTATCACAAACTTTATTGGTTTGTTACTTTTAAGTATATTTTATTTTTAATTTTTTTTTGCCACAAGCCCATGCCTATTAATTTAGTTAATTTAATTATTCTTCGAACTTAATTTGTTTCTATATTTAACAGGCTAAAGTTCGTATCGCCTTGTAAGCCAAATTACATGTGATAATTATTAATGAATAACATCAAAGTTAGTTGTAAATATTCTGACAACACATAGTTTAACGGAACAGTGTCCAGTGTGTGGTGTAAAAAAAAAGTTTCGTATATAAGACAGAAATCTACATCAACTGACACCACACACAGTGGACCAAACACAGAAGAACCCTGATGCAGGTTCCGTTCAACTATGTGTTGTTGTCAGAATATTTATTTATTTTATTTGTTCATTAATAATTATCACATGTAATTTGGCGTACAAGGCGATACGAACTTTAGCCTGTTAAATATAGAAACAAATTAAGTTCGAAGAATAATTAAATTACCTAAATCAAATTTATGTTTTATTAATTGGCGCCCAAGCAGGGTCCTATGTTAAAGGGCCCAACAAAAATCCTTGAGGAGGTTCCTGAGTACGCGTTGAAAAGTGGTGATTCGATGTCACAGCCCCTCAAGCAATAGGTGAACTTAGTTAAGAAATTTAAAAAGGAAAATTGAAAATAATAAATAAATAATGTGAAAAATAAAATTAATAAAAGAAAAAAATGTGTAATTAAAAGAAATCATGAGAAAATAAACCAAATCAAATATAAAATTGGAAAAAGTTCAAAGCTGAAAAAAGAAGATTTAACCCTTTCAGGGTCAAAAATAATTTAGGTTTAGATAAAAATCTGAAAATTTGTATTGAAAGTGAAATGATGGTGCTGAAATCGGGAAAAATAAAATTTTTTGTCTTGTGCCACGCCCCTGGATTTTGGGCAATGTCGAATATATTCGACACTGACCTTCAATGGCACCTAATGATATCCTGATATTTTTATTTGAAATTACAAACAAACAACTGTTTTTTAAGGTTTTTTCGCATATTTTGGTAAACAAAAAAAAAATTCATATATATTTCACATATTTTGATAAAATAAAAGGAATTTATATATATTTGACAGAGTTTGGTAAAAAAATTTTAAAACTTATGCACTTTTTTGGTGAAATTTTTCAAAGCAATTGTGGTTTCTTTTAACACAAAGAAAAACTTTGCATTTCTTGCAGATAATAAAGGAGCTTTTATCGCAGCCTTGTGCTTTGCATCGACCGGCGCTCTTGGCTTCTATAAAAATTGGTATGTGCTGCTTTTGATCATGGCAAACCTCTTGCGGTGGAGCTTTTTGAAATATTTTTTTCCTTTTAGTAAGTGGCATAGAATCGGCACTGTCGGAGTTTTCACTATCTTCCAAGTTCTCTGCTGGGTTACCTCTGGAACTTGCTTTGGAAGGTCTTCCTCGTTGTCGTGGCTGCTGCATTTCCTCTTGTTGAGCAGCAAGCAGAGTTCGGGCAACCTGAATCCTAAAATTCATAGAATCTAAAATTTTATTTTTTGGGACTTCGTTTGCTAGGCAGTTTTGACGGTATTCCATCCACGAAGCTGTTAATGCCAAATCAACAAAGTGCATTATGAATCGTAGTGTCCACTTGACAGTGCGAATATTTATTCGGTAATATTGTATCATTTGATCTAACAAATCTACACCACCCATGCTCTCATTATATTTACGAACAACTTCAGGCCTATTGATGACAACAAATTCATTTGTTTTCTTATCCCATCGCTTGACTTTATCCTCATTGCCGATTCCGACGAAGTTGGAACCCAGATTTACGGTTTTGTTGTCGAACCAGCGGGTGACAATAACATTACCTTTTGAGCATATACACTCAGTAGATGATCCTCGTC
This sequence comes from Tachina fera, assembly GCA_905220375.1. Taxonomy (NCBI): domain Eukaryota; kingdom Metazoa; phylum Arthropoda; class Insecta; order Diptera; family Tachinidae; genus Tachina; species Tachina fera. The sequence goes on along the minus strand of LR999965.1, from coordinate 86,244,528 downwards.
CTTTTTCCTTCATTTCTTTTTCACTAGGTAAGCGCGGGTTGCAAAATCTGTTTACCCTGATAGTTCCAGCGGCATTAATTTTCTTCTCTTTCAAAATTTCAAACAGTTGGAAAGATGGGAAATAATTATCAAAAAATAGGTTATGGCCAATTTCATTTACTGGAATACGTCGTGCTAAGTGAAGTACAATGGCTGAACCGAACCCAACGGTTTTCACCAACTGTTGGTTTATTGGTGTTGTCGATCCTTGGTACACAATAAAATCGTATGGCATACCACTTTTGCCACACAAGAAGAAAACTTTTATTCCCCAGGGACACGGTTTGCCCTTTATATACTGCTTAGCAGTGAATTTACCTTTGCACTATAGGTCAAATGACTACTTTTTCTGTGCAAAATTAATAACAGGTAAATTAATGCTTAATTTTAAGGGAAATTAAAACAAAAAGGAAGGTAAGGTATAAAGGAAACCAAAATTTATAAAAACTTAAAATTTTAAACTTAAAAATTTAATTACATTCAATCCGAATAAAAAACACCCTACAAAAAACTTAAATTTTTCAATCGTAATATTAGTCCTCAATTTCATTCAGCAAACATAAATTATTTAATACATCCACAGATGTTGGTGATAAAATTTCATTTTCATTGTTTTCTTCATCTTCGTTGATGTCTTCTCTTGGGCTCTCAATGCTTAACAACTCGATAGCTTCAGGTGGAAAGTGTAATAGCTTCTGTTGCCGCATGCGTCTGCTTAAATATTTTGATGAGATAAGCGGATCGGACGTATCAGTAGCTCTATTAAATATGTCCAAAAGATTATTAGATCGGCTGTTTTTACGAGCGTGATGCAATCTGTCAGCCTTATAAATTTTGTGCCTGGACTCAGCACCTGCTTCTCCAAAGTATCCAATCGGAAGCACAGTGTTGTCAATAATCTGCTTGGAATGTACAAGCACTTTGTGGACTGTAGCTGTCATCGGCAACCAAGAATAAAGCTTTTGGATCAAATCCGCTGTTTGAAAGCAGAACGTCTCAAATTTTGTTGAGTTCAGAGGATACTGGCATGACAAACAAATTAAAATAATTTTAAAACGGAAAATTAATGTCTGATCAACGCCCGTAATGTTGGAAAAGATTTCGTGATCGGTGAATGCTCTACGCGCAGTATTTCCGTCATTTGTGCTGCCAAATCCGCCAACTTTTGGCATATCCACACGGAGACCCAGTTCTCTCCAAAAAGCGTCTTGAATATTTTTTTTTCTATTTGAAACAGCCAATTTGTCGGTTTCAGATCGTGCCTGCCATTTTTGCAATTCACATTTGTAACCTAAATGTAATATGAACTCGAAAAATCGAATCCAGCAATGCAATGGGCTTAAACCAAATTTACAATTAGAATCTTCTGCACGAAATCTTTCAGAAGTGTAATTAGTTATATTCATGAAGTCTTTTGGTGTGGAACCGCAAATAGGGCAAGTTTGATTTGATTTGGTTCCAGTCAAAATGTTCAAAACTTTCCCGTCAATAAGTGTTAAATACAAATCAAAGGACACTTCCACAATTTTCCCTTCGCTGATCGTAATGTGTATACTTTTTAATGCGTCAATTTCTTTTTTCAAGTCTGATTTTTCCTTCAAGATAGATTCCTTTGTTTCTTTGACGTATTCTAACTTAACGGGCCGACAAAACCTTGTCGATTGCGCAGTAAGATTATTCCAAATAGGCTGTCCTGACGTGACCAAAAGTCTTAACGGGATAATTGTAGTTGCCAAAAGCGACGCATCGGAATGATTCGACGTGCTTGGTTCGTTAAAAGCTTGTTTAAATTGCGCTTGACCGGTGCTACTATCGAAACCGTAACTTAATATCAACTTACACTTTAAATAATTGGTATTTTCTTTATCCATTACATATTCAAAGACCTCCTTCTGCATTTCAACAATTCTTTTAGTAGTATGTGATAGAAGCGATTCCAAGGGTACTCTTGCTGTTGTCTCGCTTGCTATTATTCCATCAGGTCGGCACATCAATTTTGCAGCAGCAACTTCGTTGTAATGGGGATAAATGTCGCAGTTCCTTAATTTGCTTTCTCGACGTATTGAATTATATTGTTCTTTTGTAAAATTATTTTCGAGCAAAAAAGCTAATGCTTCCCCCGCAGAAAATACAACAGGTTTTTGATGGACTTCAGTGCACAATTTTTTTATTTTTGAAGGCCTTGCAAGGCTTGCTAGTGATCCTTTAAGAAGCACCGCTAAGTCTGCATTTCCTTGTTTTCGAGCTGACGTTGCTGCCGCACGAACTAATAGCTCAGTTTCATTATTTGTTCCGCTTGAAAGGTCTGCTGCTGCTTTCCTCTTTCCGTACTCAGACTTTTCGCAAAATGCAAGTTGAGGACGTCCAAGAGCAGAAAAAGTCACTTTGCCAGATTTAATTTCATTTTCGAAGCTTATTTCAGCGTTGAGCCAAGTGACATACTCACTTCGAAACTTTTCAGCCTTTTTGTCCTTCCCAATACTTTTGCCATATTTCGCCCACATTTCTGATATATTTTTACAGAAAAGGCGCACTTTTTCCTTAATACATTTGGTGCAGTCATCGGAAATTTCATTTTTACCAATTTTGTCGACTATAAAATTCACAAGTTTATCCTGCTTGTCTTGCCTTGAATTTTCGTTAAACCAAATTTCAAACAACTCAGCTTTTTTTAAAACGCAATAACCTAAAAAATATGGAATTATTCGAAAACGGCTAAAAATGGCTATTAAATGTAAATGGGAATTGCTTTATAACATTTCAATATATTCATTTATGATTGCATTCAATCCGCCGATCTTCGCCGAAATTTTAAAAGCTTCCACGAAGTTACAGTTTGAAAACAATCGCAGTACTTTTAAGGTTATGTTAAAAACGTGGCTTTATTTCAAGCAAGTCAAACAAATTTATCACCTTTTTTAACAAAAAACATTAAAACTTACTTAATTTATTGTTCTCCATTTTCACTTTCTTCTTTATAACTCGCGAAATTATTTAAACAAGCAATTGAATCTTTAAAAGCAATACAGGCTTTTCAACAAAATTTATTAAGTGATTACAATGCAATGACTTCGACTGCGTGTTGTCAAACGGAATTTAATATTAACCAAAAACAAAAAGCTTACTTAGTTAATTTGAAGTATTGGTTACAAAATGACATTAAGAAAAGTGCAATATTTGCACTTGAAAAATTGGACTTTAGCACAGTTTTGGTAGCCGTTTAACCTACTGTGCTTTGAAAGGAATAATCTGTTCATCAATGCAAAGGTTTTCTTCTAGTGTTAGCTTCGATAGACGGCATCGGACTAGTTCAGCGATTGGTGCCACTTTGAAAAGACGATCTTGGCATCCCGGTTTGCGTGCATTTACATCAACAAGGTGTAAATTATTTCGAATCGCAAAAAATCGTTTTCGCGTCATATTTTCAGTAAAAAAATTTATTCCTATTGCTGAATTGTAAAACATTTCCACCCTAGGAAATTTAAGAACACCCATCATTATGTGGTGCGCAAAAACAATGCGTACTTCATCCACCGTGCACGGCTTGAACGACATCTGTCCTGTGCTTTGCGCATACATATTTGTGTAAAATGTTGTTTCCGAAAAGAACTCATCCGTTAAATATTTATTGAAATATGAAAACGGCGTACCAATTTCGACCGTATTTGTGTTTTCTGATTCAAAAGGAACACCGCAATTGTTTCCGGGCACGCGAACTTTTCGCCAACTTATATTACTTTTATGCGTCCATGTTTGCAGGATTTCGGGTATAATTTCATTACTTGACCCAGCTTCTACTTGATCAGCAAAAATATTTGAATCATCTGCATCATTACCGTTATCAATAAGTTCTTCCATAGTCACTTCATGATCGCGAGGCACAAAATCACTCGATTGAACTTGTGGTACGTCAAATACCAGCTCATCAGCATCTTCGATAACCTCATCCACGTCCGAATCAGCTTCTAATAAGGCCATTATTTCCTCATCAGTTAATTTTGCCATTATCTATCATAAAACAACCCCAAATGCAATGATTCATCAACAAATATGTTACTTTGTAATGGGCAGTAACATAAAAAAAAAATATATTCTGAAGGTCAATGTCGATTATATTCGACATTCGAAAAAAGGTCGCAAAAAGTACACGCTTCAGATTTATGTATATTATATGTTACATAACATCAACTTACACATGCATCAATACTTACAAATTTTTTCAATATCCTCCGGTCACTAAAATTATATATATTGAGCTTCCAAAGTTTCTTTTTTTTACAAAGTTTTCAACCACTCTTTAACACCTTGATTTTAAGCAACAAACCAAACTCGAATGCCAAGCATAACAACACTTATTTAAAGCTTATGTATGTTTCTTGAAGTTAAAACAAAAACAACATAAATAACTGTAAATTCTTATACAGTAAAATGGCATAGAAACCAAGTAAAACGTAATGTCGAATATATTCGACAAAAACACTGAAAGGGTTAAATATATGTGAACGTTAGTGAACTAAGTCAAATAAAAATAAGAAATATAAATATAAAGGATAAATGAAAAAAATTTTAATTTAAAATTATTTGAAAGAAAGGAAACATAAATTAAACCTTAAAGGGAAGAATTTAAAGAATAAATGAAAAATTTTACATTAAATGTTTGTGAAAATTAGTTGAATAAAAATATAAATATAAATTAAAGCTTAAAAGGAAGAATACAAAGGACATATGAAAAAAAAAATAAATTAAATGTTTGTAATAATTAGTTGACTAAAAATAAGAAATACATATTACTTAGCTTAAAAAAGAAGAATATAATGATTAAATGAATTAAATGAAAATATAAAAATTCAATACTTGTGAAAATTTAAAAAGAATTTAATGTTTTTTATAATAAGAAATAAAAAATTCCTTCAACTTGTGAATTTAAATTAAAAGGAAGAAATTAAGTTAAATAAAAATGTTGATCATTCTAAAAGAGAATAAATTAAATTAAAGTAAAGAAATTAAAAACACAAATTGCAAAAAGAAAAATATAAAATACAAATATTTAAAATGTATATGTGAAAATTTTGAGAAATAATATCATTTGATTATAGTAAAATAATAAAAAAAAAAGTTGAGTCAATTAAAAAAAAAATATACACATTTTTTGTGGAAGTTTGGAAAAATTAAATAAATATATTTTTAGAATAAAGTAAATTGATGTGAGAAATAAATTTTAAATTTTGAATATTTGAAATTAAAAATATTTAAAAAATTAGAATCTAACAAAATATTTTGAAACAAAGCTAGAACAAGGACGATTTTTTTGAATAAATGCTTTGGTGAGCAACATTTGTAAATTATTCAATTAAAAAAATCCTTACTTTACCTTAATTAACCCAAAATGCCAGACAAAGTTGACATTACCGAAAGAATGAAGAGGGTACTATCGCTAGGCTGAAATAATGTAGCGGAAGAGTTAGATAAGATTCCAAACATTATAAAATCAATCACAGAGTTTTCAGGAAAGGCGGGTGAGTTGGGATCATGGCGAAAGTCCGTTGACCGAGCTCTACAACTTTTTGAAACCATAAAGGGGACTAGCAAGTATTACGCAATTTTACATACTATACGGACAAAACTAATGGGTGAGGCAGACACTGCTCTCGACTCATACAGAACACCATTGAATTGGGGGAAAATGAGGAAGTGCTTAATGATGCACTACTCAGATAAACGGGACATAGGTACGCTAGAGTACCAAATGACTACGTTATGTCAGGGAAATATATCTATTACTGAAATTTACCAGGCTGTTTACCAGCACTTGTAATTAATTCTTGATAAGGTTGCATGTCTGGAATTGGACTCGTTTAGTTTGTGTGCTTTGACTAGCGGTTACAGAGAAAAGGTTTTGGACACGTTTATCCGTGGATTAAGGAGTGATTTGCCTAGACTTCATAGTGTTAGGGAACCGTCATCTCTCCATCAGGCACTACACATGTGCCTTAAGTTAGATAACATGTCGTACTGCATAAACCATGCACATGGACAAAGAGTGATCCCTCGAAAACACCAGCCATCCCAATTGGGTGCACGCCCAAATTCTATCCTGAACTTTCCTATACTGATGGGTCATATCGACCACTAATACCAACAAGATTAGTTCCGAGACCAATGCCTAGTTAAACTTATCGATATCATCACCAAAATCTATATCAAAATAGGAACACAAATACGAATGCCCATCATAATTTTACCAGCACTAAATTCCAATAATGTTCGTTCCGTCCAGACTAAAGACTTGAACTATGTCAATAGGCATCCATTTAATAACACAATTAGAAGCCTACATATGTAAGTCTTATAAGGGCCCCGCAAATAAATTTCAGTGAAATTTCCATCTAGGAACAGGAGGGCAGAACAATGTTGATTGCTTCCAACAAGCAGACGAAGCTCCTGATAACTTTTGGGATCAAGTTTGTTACGGGAAGGTAATCGTGCGGGAAAACATTGAGGATTTGACTTCTGATCATCCTGAGAGGATAGAGGAAACCGGAAATGATTTTGATACATATGCCATTGAAGATTTAAATACAGATTTGAATTTTTTTGGTTAAATAGTTCCTCCTTACCTTACCTTAAGGAATGTTTGAGGAACGGAAAATACTTAAAATTCCTTTTAGATACTGGTAGTAATAAAAATTATATCAAACTTAGCTTGATAACAAATCCTAACGGAAATAATTTCTTCGCATTTCTACAGCATTCCTATTTAAATCTTTTCGGCCCCAAGAATGAACCAATTAAATATTTTTTATTTTTTTCGCATTTTTGGGAACGACACTAAAGGATATTTCGGCCGTGATCTATACCTCAGAAAGTTATTTTACTGTTAAAGGTAATATGAAGATACCTATATACCAATACATATCCCATGACGTGAACCACCTCGACATTAAAACAGAACATCTTTCGCAATATCAGTCGAATTCTTTAAGAAACATGATAAATATACATAAAAACCTATTTTATGAGCCTGATGATAGACTGACCTATACCACAAAGGTTGTGGGTGAAATTAGGACCACCATTGAAACTCCTACTTATACAAGAACCTTTCCTTATCCATCACGTTCGCCTTATAATTCACCCATTTCAGTGGTTCCTAAGAAAGAAGACGATTCAGGCAATAGAAAATACAGAGTAGTGGTATACTTCAGGAAGTGTTGGGCAAACAAATATTTTTCAGTGATTGATATCAAGAGCGCATTTCACCAAATTCCACTTAGGGAAAGAGATATAGAGAAAACAGCATTCTCCGTAAACAATTGGAAGTATGAATTCACAAGACTTCCCTTCGGACTCAGAAATGCTCCTGCCATATTTCAAAGGGCACTTGATGATATCCTTCGAAACCAAATAGGAAGAATTTGTTATGTCTATATTGATGTTATAATAATATTCAGTAAAGACCAAAAATCCCATTTACAACACCTGGACGAGGTCTTTGAAACACTGAGTTCTGCAAATATGTAAGTGCAATTAGGAAAGTGTGAGTTTTTCAAGAATGAGGTAGAATTCCTGGGACTTGTTGTTGCTGAAAATGGATTTAAAACTAATAAAATAAAAGTAGAGGCAATAGCGAAATTTCCATATCCCAGCACACTTAAAGGTTTCCGTTCCCTTCTGGATCTCTTTAGCTATTACCGTATATTTATTAAAGGTTTTGCTGACATAAAACCTCTTACCCAAATGTTAAAAGGAACAAATTGAAGAATTTCCAGAACAGAATCCAGCAAAGTCAAAATTTCTTTGAGTAACGTATTGAGAAAAGCCATTGAGAAACTGAAAAACGCTCTCCTATCACAGGAGGTTATTCTGTCATACCCTGATTTTGAAAAGGAGTTCCACCTTACAACTCATGCTTCGAACAATAGGAATAGGCGCAGTGCTAAGTCAGGGTGATTGTCCAATAACTTTTATCTCAAGAACATTGTCGAAGGAGGAACAAAATTCCGCCACAAACGAGAGGGAAATGCTGGTCATCGTGTGGGCCTTGAAAAATCTCAGAAACTTATTGTATGGAACGTGAAAGTGGTGATTTTTACTGATCAAATAACACAAAAATGAAGAGATGGAAAGCCATCCTTGAGGAATATAATCATGAAATACGCTACAAACCTGGAAAAACAAATGTGGTTGATGATGCACTTTCTCGGCCTAGTGTAACAAATATTAATTCTTTAACTGGAACTGTTCATAACGGTGAAAGGTCAGCTGACAATCTCATCCCAAGTGTTGAGCTTCCAATAAATGCGTTTAAAAACCAAATATTTCTCACCTTAGGCGATTTTCCTTCATATCATTTTCAAATAATTTTTCCCGCTTACCATAGACATACAATAGTAGAAAAAGATTACAATAAAGAAAATGTATGATCCTTATTGAAGAGATACCTTAATCCTTCTGTAATAAACTGTATCAAAACTCCAAAACCCATTATGGGAAAAATACAAGAATTATACCCTGATCATTTTCGAAATTATAAAGGACGTTTTTCACAACTGGTTGTTGACGATATTCTGTCAGAAACACATCAAAAGAATATTATTATTGATACACATAAACGCGCCAAAATGCTCTTGAAAATAAAATACATATTTTGGAGAAATACTATTTCCCAGGTATGTTAGCAAAAATCAAGAGAATCGTGAAATTATGCTCTATTTGTAAAAAGAACAAATATGAAAGAGGCGAAAATTAATGAAACATCCATTCCAACTTATCCTGGACAAGTGATTCATGTTGATATTTTTTCACTGATAACAAAGTAGTTATGACATGCCTGGATAAATTTTAAAACTTTGCTCATGCAAGAATTCTTCCCGGAAATTCAATCGAGGACGTTAGGAAGCCTCTAAGAGATCTTACCTTCTATTTTGGAGTCCCAAAAACAATTGTTATTGACAATCAAAAGTACCTTAATTCAGCTGCACTACTGTTTATGATGGAGGATTTTAAAATTTTTGAAAATAATTCTACAGTTTCTAAACGAGCCGTCAGAGTTAAAAAAATGCAAAAATGCATTTATGCAATTTCGCTTAGAATTTAGGAAATATTCGAGAGAGAAAATTAAATTTTGGGTTTTTTACCAAGCTTGCCCCACGGTTCTGCTACTGAAGAAATCAAATCTTGTTCGATTTTAAAATAGAATGAGTTAAGAGCAAAATTTTTAACATATAGAAAAAAGTTTGATATCATAATCACTATTAAGTCAAAAGTTATACTCAAATTAAATAAAATATTTAAAAAAAGTAGATTTTTTGTCGTTTTTTTTTCAGAAAATAGTTTGTTAATTATTTCGCTGTTATTATTATAAAATTTTGCAACGTTAACAACCCTACATTGTTATTTATTCAAAAGGTAATACTATAAGAAACATTACAAAGAAACTTGTTGTTCAAAATTTTTGTTATTAAAGGTGCCAGACCGTTTCGAAATTTACCTATTTTTGTTATAAATTACAAATGTAAGGCATTTTTCACAAATTCCAAGGCTGGAATCAAAAAATTTGTGATTTTACCTTAAGACATTATATGTTTTTAAAAATTTCCCAAAATATTATGTGCGTCCGGCGAAAGATAAGAAAAATACAGCAGATATACCAAAAAATCCCATTCTTGGGATCTTATGAAATCATTTTGGAAATTGCTGGGAACTCAAAAGAAAATTCTATGTGGTTTTACTTTTTGTGTATTTATTGCATAATTTTCCACCTGTATGAAATTTCATTACAAACAGACGGCTCGTTTAGAAACTTCAGAATTATTTCCTCTTTTTTTCAAAATCCCCCACTGTGCCATAGCGAAGCAAACTGTCAGGTTGAGCGTTTCCATTCAACGCTTGCCGAAATATTCAGGTGCTTAAAAGACGAAGGAACAAGTTAAAAGAAGCTTTTGGAAAGATCTGTAAATGAATACAATCACTCGGTACATTCGACGATTGGAAGAAAGCCCGTTGGCATGTTTTTTTTGGGAGAACAGTAGTAAGTTATGATCAAACGCGACAGACCAACATTGTAAGACTACGATTGAAACAGGAAAAAGATTTGAAATATCATAATAGGAAAAGGACGAATCCAAAAGAATATATTCCAGGTCAGACAATCTTTGTTAAAGTAAATAAGCGATTTGAAACAAAACTGACAGAAAGGTATAAAGAGGAAATTGTAAAATAAAATAGAAATTCTATAGTAGTAATAGAAAGTGGAAGAATCATTCAAAAAAAGCATATTAGAAACTAATTTGGTATTAAACATTTTATAGGGTTTTACTGACTGCCGGGCTGTGCTCAGGCGAAATTCAAATAATGGACTATTCTAATCTTAAACTGATAGCAGTAAGTATGGGCTTAGTTAAGGTCCAGTCTGAAACATTTAAGCTCGTACACGTCATCGACTTACAGAATTATGAAAACGTTTTTGAACAGTTTGGAAAATGCACTTTTAATTGGCAACACCGTAAATCATCCTTTCTTTCCCTACCTTAATCACTCCATAATCCAAATCAAATTCTACATACCCCGACTCAGGCCGAAGTTAATAACAAAACGTTTATTGGACTTCCTTGGAACAGCATGCAAATGGTTATCTGGTACTCCAGATCGCCATGATTTTGAAATAATTCAGCAAAATAATAATGTGTCAACAAATGGCAATAACCAAGTAATAATTAAACAACTTTCCAGTGACAGATTGAACAGCCTCACAAATATTACAAATAATATTTTAGAAGTACTTAAATCAAAGGACCAAAAAGAGAAAATAATTGAGTTCAAATACAAGCTCGAAATTTTTAAATAGGAAATATCATAATAATAAATGTTCATTGGGCTAAAGCAAATATTGTTAACTCTTTTATTTTGTCTAATATTGAATTGGAATTGGCGCAATGTATTTAAAAAAAATTATATCCCTTTTTCCAGCATCGATGAATTGCTAACATTTGAAAATAAAGGTGGCAGTTAATGATAAAGACCTTATTTACATTATAAGCATTCCAATAACTTTGTTACAAGATTGTAGGAAAATATTAGTCAAGCCTGTTAAATTTAATAATTCAATTAAAAAGTTAAATTTTGAAAAAAAAAAATTCAATGTAATAACGACATATTTCGTATAAATAAAGATTGTCAAACTTATAATAATTTAAGTATCTGTAGATTAAGTGAAATGATTAACATAATAGCCTCTGAATGCATTCCTAAACTCTTGGCAAGCCAACTCTCAACGTCCGCCACAACAACCAACGACCATATCCCAGAGCTTGGAGATGACATCTTATTACTTAACCAATTCACAGCGGAGATTGAAGTCGAAGGTTCAGCTGTGCAATTAATAGGTACATTTATTATTCCCCACCTAAACTCATCAATCAAAGTAGACGGGAGAACTTATAAGACAACTAAGATAACACGTTCGAAAATCATTCGTGCGCTGGTTCAACCAGTCCTGACTGAAGCAGAAGAAGAAACGCTCTCTCTACAAATGATGAGAGCCACAAACTTTAATAACTCAAAAACTATAGAAAGGCAAAAAAACCACAGCAACCTTAATTTTTACCTAAATGCTATATTAATGGTGACAGTTTTAAAAACTATTTCTATTGCTACAATAAGAATATGCAGAAAAAATCTCCACCCAGCTAAAAAAATATGTATGGAGCATATATGATATGCCATATATGGTTCGGATCCGAAAAATGAGGGTATATGGGCATATATGATTATATATATTCATAAATTTTCATACATGTATGTGTAAATTCCCTCCACAGTATGCCAAGTTCATATTCATACACTCTTGATTCACAAAAGCGCACTGCTGTGCAATAAATTAAATTACTTAAATTAAATTTTTTTTAGACTTGAGAGAGAGAGCTTGTATTTAATGAAACATTTGTTTCGACAAATAGTTCAAAACGAACTAAAAATCATTTCATTCTTCAAAAGGTGAATAAATTATTTAAAAAACACATAACTCATATTCGTACATAGCATCTAGCTTAAGAAATCAGATTAAAAAATAATGCAATTAATTATAAAAGAAAAAAAAATAATCCATCTAACAATAGTTTTCAATACTGTAATATGAACTTTGTTTCTTATCTAGAGAATTTTGTTATTTTCTATAAAATTAATGAATTGATTATCCTTTTGAATATTTGATATATTAAATGGGGCCACAATGTATAAAATCATACAAGAATGGTTTTTTTTAACAAAAAGTTTTCCGTTTTTAAACGTTGAGGGTACGCATATAAACTTTGCATACCGTATGTATTTTCTAATGGATTTCTAATTCAGCAGTGATAAAATTCCAAGCTTTTTTGATTGCAAAAACGATCTTATGTGAGATATCATGTATGCGTACATTCTTATATGACTCCATATATAAAATCTTATATTTATATATGGACCCACATATGAAGAGCTTCATAATTGAATTTTCATATATGAGCTCATATGTTATAATACATTTCATATATCAGTCCATATATTAGTTCATATATAATAGTTTTGCCATGTATAATCCCATATATTTCCATACATGAATTCATACATATTCATATATAGTTATATACATTCATATATTAAAAATATATGGACCATAATTAATTTTTTTAGCTGGCAATCCTAAATAAAGATTAGAAAGATGCTGAACATCCATGTAATGAAGAGACTCCAGAGAATCCTGCAGTTACAACATCCAAAGCTAAAAGTATTCAAAGCTTACCTTTTTGCCTCCTCTCTCAGAAAAAATCAAAGTTTTTACAAATACTTAATAATTTTTGAAAATATTCCAAAAAAAATTAAGAATACTTTTTTTTCACAAAATATGCACACTTTTCTCATAATATTCAAATATCAAAATTTCAAAATTATTAATTGCTACAATTTTTGAGATATCAAAAAAAGTTTTTTTTCATATAAATTCTAATGAAGTTTTTTTTCAAAAACATTAAAACCAACTGATTTTTGCCAAATAATATAGAAGAAGAAGCCAAAAATTAAAAAAAAAATTCAAGTCAAATAACTTGGAAACTGTAAGAGATAAAATGGTGCTCTAAGTATGTTTTATTTTTTTCTTAACGTTGATTGTCCCGCTGAAAAAATTATTAAGATCGGTCCAAATTTACAAAAGTTACAAGGTCCGAAGGTCTGTTTTACAACAGGGTGCCTCCAAATATACTTTCTCAAAAGTTCAACACTTCTTTCCAAAACAGTTAGTTTGATCGAAATCGGTTCACTAGTTCAAAAGTTGTGGACTTTTTAAGTTCAAAAGTTGTGGACTTTTTAATACTTTTTATATTTCACGCCTCTGTGCGATGTTATTAGATATTTTGTCCTGTGTTCCTTTTAAGCGCAAAACTATCAGACGTACCAAAACATATGTGCTGTATATAGATAGAATTGCGGTCAAATCCGCTCAGTACTAACGTAGCCTTCTTATCGCGCTTTTTGATAACAGCGAAGAAAACTGGTCTAAATACTGGTAATATAGCAACCATATCAAAAATGTTATACGAACACAAAAAAAGGATAATTTTAAAAGATTCAACAATATTAACTGTAATTATGCCTACAAACTTCCTAATGATAGTGGTTCTTGCAATTCTGACCGCTTTAACATATCTGATGATCCCTATGGATTCAATGGCTGTCTATGGTGGTTGTTATTTTACTATATTTATGGCTACCGATCTCATTGAGGCTTTTTCTTGCATTAAGTCAACTCACAGTGCGGTCGATTGCCAAAAAGCTGGCCAAAATTCGAAACTTCAAGTAATTCTCTCCAAAATGGAATCTTAGGAGGGCGTTTTGGGGTCGCTGATTACAAATTTGATGCCAAATTTACGGAAATTCACCCCCTTCACCCCTAATCGACCCCTTGGGGTAGGATATCATGTATTATTTAACATAATGAACTTACATATCGCTTTTGAGGGTCTTAGGGTCGCTGATTACGCATTTTCTGTCAAAATTTTAAAATTAGAAAAAAAACTAAATTTATTTTGATAGTTAAAAAATTAAAGTTTCTTTGAAATTTGTTGACTTTTTTGTTTTTATAAAGAAAAATTTAATAATCTGCATGTTTAGACTTTTTTACCTCATTTTGTTGAAAAATATGGCCAGGATTCCATTTGGAGTACACAATTCCAAGATTTTCATGTTTAACAGGGCTCTGTTATCAGGTTAACATAGCTCGGTTAATGCTACTGGTTTGTGTCTTGGGTTTTAAATTTAGAAATTTATCTTCACACACGTTTTTTGTCGTATAGTTTTAAGTTTTTTATAGTCAACCAATATTAGTAAAAAAATGGTATTTTTGTATAGATATGCACAATATAAATGTTTTTGCAAACTTTTTGCTTTAAAGTCATAAAAAACGATTTAAATTTTATTAAAAAAATTAAAATTTTCTTCTTTGTTTTTGCTTTCTACACACATGTTTATAATAAATAAAGACACCTAAAGTGTGAAGTGGTCTAATTTAGACCACCGGGCAATCCTAGAATATGTAAAAGTGCACATATTTTCACAAATTATCAGGTACAGCTTTTGAGTATTAAGAATCCGATTAAGATTCTTGCGTCAATGAAATAATTAGTTCTTAAAATTAAATAAATAATAAATGGAAAAATATATGAATAGTGATATGTATAAAAAAAATTAATAAGATTTTTATATTTGAAACAAAACACCCAAAAATTAGTGTTGTATTCCAATGTTATATCAAATAAGTACAATCGCGGCTCAACGAAAATCCCCAGAAACAAGAAGATAACGCAAACAACAACGAAAACAACAACAGTTACAACCATCATCCGAATTTGATAGCACAAGGCGCATATTCTCCTGCCTCAGTCCGTTGAGTAATATCCGAAACCACAACTCAGCAATAACAACCTAATTGACGAATTACAAGCTTATAGATGTCATATTTAAAGCGTTATCTAAACTATTTCTTTAAAAAATTCTACAAATAACACACCAACAAAAAACAACAGCTGAAACAGCAAGTAATACTCTTATCCAACGGACGTAACACGTTGATGACAAATAATGATGACAAGGATGCATTATTGACCACCACAACAAAACTCCCAGTAGTCTGATTGATCAGATTACTCTCGGATGTCAAGCTCCAGTAAAAAGTCAAAGCAGTTCTTTGCATAGATTGTAACGTGGTTTTATCGTTGGCTTGGATAGCTTAGCCGTGTCCAGGATTTACTTACGGATCCACAAACCTTAAGTAATAACACTATTTATTTACCCTTTCTGGGGGTTAAAATATATACTTTTATCTTTATTTACAATTTAATAATATAACAATACAAAAATGAAGATAAGATTCAATCGGTGATAATCGTGAATAATATTTGCCTTTTACAGTTATCCTCATCAGCGCAGTGGCAGCAATCGGTTATAATTACGGTTACGGTATCTCGGAGGTATTGCTGGCACATATGTACGATGATGTCGGAAGTCGGTCGGTGGCAATCGTGATTAGCCTTGTAATTACTTCGTCATGGTAGTGGCAGCAATCGGTTATAGTTACGGTTACGGTATTTCGGGATATTGCTGGCACCTACGATGATGTCGGAAGTCGGTCGGTGCCATTATTCTACCTTCACAACTAATTGTACAATCTTTCTTATAACTAGTAATTAAAATAAGTACAATATTAGTATATTAAAATACGTACAATATTTTTTAACGTACTATGCTTAACTCTACATATATAATCTTATGCTAAATAAACAGTCAGCCGAAGCCGCTGTGGTGAAACAGTCAGCCGAAGCCGCTGTGGAAAACAGTCAGGCGAAGCCGCTGTGGAAAACAGTTAACCGAAGTTGCTGTGACGAAACAGTCAGTCGAAGCCGCAGTGGAAAACAGTCAAACGAAGCCGCTGTGACGAAACATTCAGCCGAAGCCGCTGTGGAAAACAGTTAACCGAAGTTGCTGTGACGAAACAGTCAGCCGAAGCCGCTGTGGAAAACAGTCAGCCGTAGCCGCTGTGGAAAACAGTCAACCGAAGTTGCTGTGACGAAACAGTCAGCCGAAGCCGCTGTGGAAAACAGTCAAACGAAGCCGCTGTGACGCTGTGTCTAACGTATTTCTTATTAAGAATAGTCACCTTGATAGGGGGACGCTCTGTTCTACGAATGACAAATTGCATTTGTCCTGTGTTATTCCGTCGTTTCTTTAAGACTACACCCCTCCATATTTTGTTCTCGGTGAATACTCTTTCTTTGAATGTCGTTGTGTGGGTCTTCTTCTTCCGTTTTTATCTGGCGGTGGCAAATATGGCGTTGGTTTCTCAGAGTTTAATGAGCCATGTGCTACGCGTTGAGATTTAGTACGCACAGTGGCGTGAATTAAAAAAAGTGGTAAAAAGTCCGCAACTTTTGAACTACTCAACCGATTTCGATCAAACCAACTGTTTTGGAAAGTAGAAGTGTTAAAATTTTTAGAAAGCATATTGTTAATACATACATACATTAGTTCATTACATTACTTTGATTTATTTTTATTATTATTAGAAGTTGTATGTATTTTTAAAGGAATACTTTTTTATTATAACAAATATAAAATTTTGTTTATGTAGTATTTTAAGTTCATTTAACCAATGGTTTATTATAATAATATGTTTAATATAAATTTACCTTTAAGAGTAGTATTACAATAATTGATAAAACGCAGTCAGGTTTTATGACAAGTGCTGAAAATGTACATTGCTAGTAATTTTAATATAGACGTATGAAATTAAAAGTGTATAAAAGGCTGGCAAAAATAAAGAAATGATGGCAAACAAAAATTAACTTTCTTGATTTCTAAACTAGTCTTAGTGCTTCTACTATGACTTAACTTAAAATCATACTAGCACATGGTGATTCTACCTGGGCTAAAAACAAATCAAACAAAACAAAAAAAACACAGGCTGAGCTCCAAAGTAAACCTTTGCAAGGATTCCATCAACAGAAGAGACATTCTTCAACCCGACGGTCCTGTAGCAAGGTACAGGATTCCATCAACAGAAGACATTCTTGAACTCGACAGTCCTGTATCAAGGTACAGGATTCCATCAACGGAAGACATTCTTCAACTCGACAGTCCTGTAGCAAGGTACAGGATTCTATCAACACAAGACATATTTCAACACGACAGTCCTGTCACAAGGTACAGGATTCCATCATCAGAATACAAATTTCAACTTGAAGGTCCTGTAGCAAGGTACAGACATTCATCAACCCATCAGACATTTCAACCCAACGGTCCTGAAGCCAGAGCATTTTAGTGACCTAAACAATCCTGAAAATAGAAACAGGACCACATCAAAACGCGAAGCAATCTTAGAAAATATCGTTCCTTGTACATAAGCAATGGAATCGTTTGAAGACCTGGTAGCAGCCCAACAGAAGGCGGCGGAGCAAGTAGAGGCAATAATCCGCAATTTCAAAAAAGACTATTTTACAAGAAAAACTTCAGAGTACTTCTTGGAGCTTCTACAGTGGCTTGACAAGGCATGGCAAGAATTTGAGACCACTGACAAAAAAATAAGGTGCCTATCAAATCTACCATTGCAACACAATTATTTTACAGACCAATACTTACGTATTTCGGATGATACACTCAAATACAAAGAACTATTTGAGTCCGAAAGTAAGAAAGTGAAGAAACCAACAAAATCGATGACACAAATAGAAGAAGGTGCAAGCAGAGGTAAGCAGGAAAAGACACTACCTGATGATATCACAAGCAAAGCTCGTCGCAATCAGCGGGCATTGACGAGGGCATTAAGACGAAATATTGATGAAGTCAGAACAGAAGGAAATCAACAGATAGCTTATTATCAAGGCAAAATTATCGCTCATTAACAAATATATACACGAGTTCTCTACAAACAACGATTTATTATGGCAATTGACTAATGAAGAACAAATAGACGGCTATACCTTGGATGACTGTTACGAAATGCAAGCTGAGGTGCACGCCATTCAATGTGAGCTAGAGCAGTATGTGAATAATATCAGCGAAAATAATCCACGTAGCACGGAGCATTGTCAACCCCATCTACAAAAATTATTCCGAAATTCAGCGCGAGTTACCTACAATGGGTAGCCTTTAAAGATCTTTATACCCATCAATGAGCGGAGTTGAGAAAATGTTTTACTTAACTACACATCTAGCAGACGAACCAAAAGCACTAGTAAAACATTTGCCAATTACAACAGCAAATTACGAAATTGCATGGAACATTTTGGTTGATAGGTACGATAACAAAAGGCTCATTGTGACAACGCTACTAAACAACTTGCTTTCTCATCCGCAAATAAAAACCGAAACCGACACAAGCGCCAAAAATATATACATGATGTCACTAAAGAATGCATCCATGGTTTAAGCGCACAAGGACTGCCAGTGAACAGCTGGGACGCCATAATTGCTCACATTTTATTTAAAAACCTTGATCAATCAACTCAAACTTTATTTGAGCAATCACTAGAAAACAACAAGAACCTCGTAAGTCTAAAAGATCTGCTTAGATTACCGTTTCCAAGCATTGGAAACACGCAGAAGGTCTCACGAATCTGGGGGGGGGAAGGATAGAGCCAAACCCCAAACTGTAAAGTATGTGGAATGCCTGGGCATCCAATATATTACTGTGAAAAGTTCCTAACAATGTTTCCATCTGGGAGATTACAATGGACACAAAAAAGAAGCTTTGCGTCAACTGCTTTAAATCAGATCATGCTGCCAAAGCATGCACGTCACGGTCTTGCTCAAAGTGCACAAAAAGACACAACACATTGTTTCACTTAGAATTAGCAAGAGGAACTTCGCTAGAAGTAACACAAAAACTAGCGTCTGTATCGAATGAAAATAAGCCAATCGTAGCTACAACAAAGAGTAAAAGCAGTTGGAGCCAATGGTCACATGCACATTCCGAGCTTTATTAGATTCTGGATCACAAGTCAATTTGGTTACAACCCGCGTAATGAACAAACTGTCATTGAATTCCACAAACTCTTCATTGCGTATTGAAGGAATTGGCCGTAAAGTTCAAAACGTATCCCAACGAATCAGTATTGAACTACATGCATATTCAGGCAGCTATGCCACCAGAATATAGAACTACATGCATATTCAGGCAGCTATGCCACCAGAATCGAAGCATTTGTTCTTCCAACCATTGTATCACCTCTTCCTGAAAATATTAAATTAGCTGATCCATGTTTCAATCAAATAGATAAAATTGACATATTGATTATATTGCTCAATTTACCATGAACAAACAAAGATAAACCAAAAACTACCTATTCTGCAACACACAGCATTGGATTAAATCGTCACGGGTAAATTACAAGAACGAAACGACAACTCGGTAACTTGTGCAGTGTTTACCCCATAAGAGCAAACAACAAACCAGCTAATTGAAAAGTTCTGGAAGCTAGAAGACACAAATAATACAGAACGAGCACTATCTTTGGCTGAGAAACGATGTGAGGATCATTTTGCACAAAACTTAAAACGAAACGATTATGCGCCTACTATTCGCAGAAAATGCATCCGTTCTCAGAAGTTCCAAACAATGGCATTCAATCGGTTTTTAGCATTGGAAAAACGATTGAACCTTAATCCTGAGCTTAGAACAGGATACAACAAATCCATGCAGGAGTACGAAGACTTGGGGCACATGGAAGAAATACAAGAAGACGACATTCCTAATTTACATTACGTCATGCCGCACCACTGCGTACTGAAACCTGACAGCTCAACCACAAAACTAAGAGTAGTTTTTGACGCATCAGCTAAAACATCCAGCGGTTCCTCTTTAAATTACATAATATATGCCGGACGAACCATACAAAGTGAGCTGTTTTCGGTACTGTTGCGATTTAGGATGCACAGAATTGTCTTCAGTGCAGACAGAGAAAATGTACCGGCAAATTCAAATCGATGACACGGACCACTAGCTCATCATATGGAGATAAAACAAGCATCAAGACATAAAATATTATCGTCTTAAAACTGTAACATATGGCACCTTCTCTGCACCGTACCTAGCAACAAAATGCCTTCAATATTTAGCTATTCAAAACGCTACAAAATATCCACAAGGTGCTTCAATATTACGTGATGATTTTTATGTGGATGATTGCCTCACCGGAGCTGATTCTATTAACACAGCATTAGAGTCACAACGACAACTAAGCTTAATCCTAAGAGAAGCCGGTTTTAAGCTGCGGAAGTGGTGTTCAAATCGTCCTCAGTTATTAAATGGAATTGCACCTGAAGACCAGGAAATCAACTTGGACTTATACGAGAATTCAGATTGTTCAATTAAAACACTCGGATTAATATGGCTCCCAAAGTCTGATCAATTATGTGGACGGTCACAAAAGCCAACGGCCACAAGGGTAACAAAAACAATAGTCAGTTCAGAACTAGCCAAAATATTTGATCCTCTAGGGATTTTTGGGCCGGTAGTTGTACGAGCCAAGATATTTTTGCCAGAGCTGTGGCAATTACCGCTGTTGGCGAGTTACCCATGAATCTTCAGAATGAATGGAATAAATTTCGCACAAATATAGAAACCCTAAACAAAATAAAAATAGAGAGATTTGTATTAAAACACGGAAACCCAGTCACTACAGAAATGCATACGTTTGTCGATGCATCTGAACGAGCCTATGGAACAGCAATCTACATTCGTTCAACATATAAAGACAAAACTGTTTTAACCAGACTGCTATGTGCCAAGTCCCGAGTAGCACCCATAAAAAGGCAAACGTTGTCTCGCTTGGAATTATGCGCCGCGGTATTAGGTGTTGAACTAACAAATAGGGTAAAAGATCTTCGTCTGCAAATTACAGCATTACATTTTGGTCCTATTCAAAAATTGTTCTTGCTTGGATAAACTCGTCAGCAGCATCATTTCACACCTTTGTAGCAAACAGGATAGCAAACATTCAAAGCCTAAGCGGTTCACATCAATGGCGACACGTTAGTTCTAAAGAAAATCCAGCCGACGCAATATCTCGAGGAATAGCACCCGAAAATATATCACAACATTCAATGTGGTTTTATGGTCCTCTATTTCTTTCGGCACAACGGAGTGTATGGGCAACCTCAACTTCACAAGCAATTGAGACACCTTGCAACGAAGAACCTAAAGTGACGAAGCATGTTCTAATAATAACCGCCTTGCGGCAAAATTATGCAGACATTATAAATCGGATAAACCACCAGAACTCATTTAAAACTCTTCAACACACGATCTGTTATGTGTTAAGATTTATTAGAAATTCCAAAACTACAAATATTTATCGCCCAACCAGAAGGGAGCTTGATGCATTCTAATTAGAAGAAGCTCTAAACATCATCATCAATGTCATCCAAGCTAGAAAGGCTATCACATCAAACACCCGTACATAAATCAAGTCCCTTGGCCTCTTTAAACCCATTCATGGATGAGCATCAGGTAATGCGCGTGGGTCGTCGTTTGGAGCAGTCAACATTATCATTCAATGCAAAACATCCTGCGATTTTAACTAATAATCACCCTATGACAAAGTTATTGATGCACAACCGACACGAAGAGAATCGTCATTGTGGCCCAGCGAAAGTAACATGATGCTGCCAACATAAAATTACAAAAGAAGCAAAATCGTTTAATAGCTAATAGTGTTTTCACATTGACATGGTTTTAACGTTAAAACCAAATGTTACAACCTGGTTTTACTAAACAAATTGTTTTTGTTAAAACCAACTTAAAACCATTTTTAATTTGGTTTTAAGTTATTTTAATATTTCATAAAACCTTGTTTTCGATGTGATAAATTCAGTTCTGCCAAGTCAAAACGAGCAGAAGTAGCTGATAACACTGTGGAACATTTTTTGGATTATTGTCTGGGGGGTGAGAAATTCCAAATCAGGGTGATGGCACTAGGTCAGTATAGTAAAACCCTCAAAGGGTTTGGCGTTCGTATGTCTCAGTTTTTTTATGACCTTTTAAATTGTTTCCTTATCTTGATGGTTTGTCGCTTAGTTGTAAAAATTTGGCAAAAACGTAGCTTAACATAACTCGAGAACCACTTGTCCGATTTTGATGAAACAAATTTAGAAAAATTAAGAATTACAATTTCTCTAATCTGTTTCTTACCGTTTTCCTATATGTGCAACACTTTCGAGGTTAAAAATGAATGTATGAAGGGAAAGAAGTATATTTTGCCTAAAAATTTAAATATATTGTTTTTTAATTCATAAAATGGAATGGAATTCAAAATGGAAGCCAGCTCTTCCGATTTATGCTGTGTTAATTCCAACTTGGCAACAATTGAATCAAGCTTATTTTGATTTATTAAAATTGGCACATTGGATATTGATGGCTCATATGGGGGATCATCACATGCATGATATGTCGGAGCAGTCGTACAAGAGAAAATATCTGGGCTAGAAGCTTTTGGCACAGGAATGTGGTCCGAATGAGGCAATGGTGTTGCGGCACTTGCAACACCAACGTAATTATACTATTTTCTTATCCTTTTTGCGGCTCCTTTATTCGCACATACATAGAAATTCAATGGATTGTGACCTTCGCCAGTATTAGTCCAAGTCATTGGGATACCGAATGGCATACTTTCACGTCTTCTATTTTTCCAATCCATTAGACGGTTATAGCAGCTTTTACACACTATATTTGGCACCCAATTTTCGTTCACTATAACATTTTGGTTGAAGTACATCTCGTATGTTTGAACAAAATCAGTACTGAAATTTCCACTTTTTTTATGTGTTGAGACATATTGACCACAGCAGTAGCTAAAGCTATTTATATCTGGCTTGCACAGTTCCATATTCTGTTCTCTTTTGTTCACTTTTAAAAAACTGGAGAAAAATCACTTTTACTGTTCGCGTTCGTCGGCACTTGTTGAATGACAAAAATCACAGAACCAGTGTGAGAAAGAGAAAATGTATAATGGCAATGCATGTTTTATGTGAACATTACAGAACCAGTGTTGCCACATCAATATTTCTCTTTTAGTACAGTAGAAAAATATGAGAGAGTTCGGCTTGTGAGTGTCAATGTTTTTTCCAAATAATGTTGTGCATATCTGGAGCAAATTTTTGAAATTCATACATTTACCTAATTGTGAATAAATGAGAAACGCGTGCATCGATTTTCATGATCTATCCCTTTTTTTTGCTCATGAGTTATGTGACTTTACGCGAAGGTAATTAGTTTTGGCACTTTTTTCCATTTTGGATTTTTTATGAATTTAATAAAAAAAATATTTAAATTTTTAGGCAAAAAATACTTCTTTCCCTTCATACATTCATTTTTAACTTCGAAAGTGTTGCACAAATAGGAAAACAGTAAAGAAACAGATTAGAGAAATTGTAATTCTTAATTTTTCTAAATTTGTTTCATAAAAAAAACTGACACATACGAACGCCAAACCCTTCGAGGGTTTTACTATACTGACCTAGTACCATCACCCTGACTTGGAATTTCTTACCCAGATTGGCTGTTGTACTGTGTAATTTTTATCCTCAGTGAAATACAATAGATGTCGCTTGAAAAATTTTAAAATTAAAAATGGATGCAGCAGCAACAATAGTAAAAAATTATGGAAAAAAGCAGTTTTTTTGGAAGAAAAAAAAAACGATAATATTTTCTTTAACCTCTGGGAAGTGAAAATAGACGATATGGCTAACATTGATTCGCCGATAAAAAAGTTTTGTTTTGTAATGTATTTAGTGAATTTTATTTATATACAATCACTTGATTTCCAAGCACTTCTTCGCTTTGCATGATTAGCTCAATTTAATTTTAAAATATTTATTTACAAAATATAAAATAATATCCATTTTACAACGCATTGTAAAATTTGTCAAATAATTTTTATAAAACGCAGAAAAAAATTCAACAACAAACACACGCATTTCTGCAGGAGATTTATTTTATTTCTGAGCAAATTTATTAGACAGTCTGTGAGTTAAAACCTGAATTTAACAAACTTGCAGTGTGAATGTAAAATCAGCCTTTTATGCTGATCAGTGTGAAAACACTATAATTCATTGATATTAATCAGTTATGAATACAAATTTTTATTAGAGCTTAATAAATACCCACAGTTTAGTTTACAAAGTTTTAATTCAGCTATGTGAAAAACAGGGAGAAATACTATCCCTTTCTGTCTTTCTCAAAGCTGAATTGAGACTTTGCAAAGTAAACTTTCCGTGTCTAAAACGGATAAAAGTAAAATCTGTTTCATAAGTAATGAACAGATTAAAGCTGAAATAAGGAATTTTTATGAATGAGACCGTAGAAATCTAGCAAAATTTTGGTTATTAATTTGTGATTTCATACACTTCACCAAAAATGTTAAAGGGATATATATGTATAAAGGTTTGTCCAGATTTTTGTAACAATATGCACTTGCTACAACATAAAGTTAGTTATTCTGGATCCTCATGAACAGGAATACGAACTAACGTTCTTCTGTTTCGAGGACCAATTTTTTATTCACAGCTACATATTTGCAATACAAATAGGTACAGTAATTTTGACTTAGCACAATCAACTTTGCACGACTTTTCGTGCAGATAATTCAAAAATGTTGTTATCTTAAATGCACTTACCTGCCGAAATGTTCAGGTATACAATTTTTTACTTCAGTTTTTTAAACATATGTATATATTTGCATATTTATTTAGCCACATTTTTTTAATATGTGCAGCTAACTTAAATTTTTTATATCAGAATAATTTAAAACTGCCTTAAAATATGTTAAATGCGCAGGTATGCAAAGTGCACTTAAAAAAGGATTTCGAACAATAATTACAGAAAAAATATATTTTGTGCAGTTAAGTCAAAATACAGGTTACATCGATTTTTTTTATGAAAATATTTTAAAATTACCAAAATTTTAGGGCACTTATCTTAAATGTGCAGGTATAGAAAGTGCACTTTAAAAACGAATTTGTATAGGATTTTAAAGAATAGTGACAGAAGTTTATCATTTTAGGCAGTTAAGTCCAAAGTCACTTAAGGCAGCTAAATCAAAACTACTGTACATATGTATGTATGTTTGTTTAATATTATTTTCTAAAATTCTTCAGAAAAATTCCTTACAGTATGTATACATATACATATGTGTGTATGTATATGAAGGAAAAATTTTTAATATATAAAAAAAATAAAAAAATTTGCAGTTGGGAATACGAACTCACATTCTTCTGTTTTGATAACAAACATTTTATTTACAGCTACACTCATTTTATTTTAAAGATCTAAAACTTAGGCCGGGTTTACATCTGTGTGTCATGTGCCAAATAAAGAATAACCACTAATTGCTAATGAAAAACTGTATGATTCAGACATTTATTTATTGATTTAAACAGTTTCTAATCATGTTGAATTTTATAAAATTTTGGATTAGTTACATATGTATTCGGTGACCATTAGTCCTTTTTTAAGAGTACAGTCTTTTTTTAACACTATGTCCTTTTAAATTGTTTTTTTTTCAAAAAAGTGTCCTCTTTTTTAATTAATTGTACTCAATTGTCCTTTTATCTTTAACCTCCAAATTATGTTTTATTTTCTCTAAACCTGAAAATGTTAACAATGTCAAAATGTTAATACAATAGAAATTATAATCATACAAAACAAGTATTACCTCCCAACCCTGAAAATTACATATCGCACACTAAATCATAAACAGACACAATTAAAAAATCCTAGATGTTGAGGAGTAGCAAAAAACTGTTTATACTGTACAAATAACGCAAAGATATAACATAAAACCAGGCATAATGATATTTTATATTTTTCAGGAAGACTGTATTGCAAAATAAATTCTTCAAGTCATTAAAAATTCGTTTAGTAAACTGTTTTATGAAATATAAAAACCATTTTGATAATTTTGAGTTGTGAATGTTTATGATTTAGTGTGCGATAAGTTCAATTACTTGTCAACTCTCTGAATGTGATATATCATACCCAAATAAGGCACATCAATTAGGTACCCGTAATTATAAAATAACATTAGCCAACAAAGTTTTTGACTGGAGCAACCAAATATCTAGGGTAATTTAGTGCGCTGAACTTGAATCTGTAATTAGTGAACGGCATTATTTAAACGGCGCACAGTGGCTGAAAATCGTTTTTCATTGGCCAAAAGTCTAATTTTTTTTTGTCACCGATTTTTAAAATTTTTACGCCTTTTTGTAGCTAATATATCCAGATTAAGGTAGCCAAAAACTTAGGTTAAACTATTGATAATTGTGGGCGTGGCATGCTGTCAAACTCAACCGTTTTTTTAATTTCAGAAAAAGGTGTTTTTCTTTTGTTTTTTATCAAAAATAAATGGTTACTACTCGCAAGCTATCATCGATAACGGCCTGCGGTCTTTTTTATAATGTTGGTAGGACTATAGTCTTTAGTTGTTGTAAGTGGTCACAGCTCTAGCGTTTAATATTACGGGCGTTATGAAATATTTATGAAACTACTATATTTTTCTCAAATTTAAATTTTAGTGGAATAGAACTTCTAGGGAACAAAAGGGAACAAGAAACGTATACCACCAGGAGAAAGGTGAAAGTGTCCTCTTTAACGCTATATATACTTTTGCACCCGTGACGACCCGTGGGTAGAACACTTTTTTCATTTTAATGAAATTACTCTAAAAAAAATTCAAATTAATTTAAACAGCCCTATAAGTACTCGTATACAATAGTGTCTTAAATTTTCACTTTTTTGCCTAAAAGTTTGTTTTTTTTTACTTTAGACTACGTAAAACGAAAAAAATTAAATATAATACCTGCGAAAGGGTTTAATGGCTTTGTTTTGATCAGCAAAAAATAAGTCATAAAATTATCACAATAGGTTCTACAGTAAACATATGATCTCTTTCTGAATTTACCTGTTATCAAATGTTAGGGTCAACCAAAGTCATAAACATTTTTATAACAATAATGGCGACATTAAACCACTAAAGATAAAAAACAACCCCATATTGGCGAGATACTAATCAGTTTTACCTGATATTAAGGTCTGAATAACATGTGCAGTTTTGTTCAATTTAAGCACTACCTGCTATGAAATTGAAGATCAATGTGTGAATAACATGTATCTAAAAATGTATAAAACTACGGATTCCATAAGGGATTACTCAGTAATAAGTTAATCCTTTAATTGTACGGATAAAATATAACAAATAAAAATATTCAGATAAATATGGAGAGCTTCAGTTATAAAGAACTGGCCGAAGAGTATTTTAGAAACAAAAACCAGGAAGATGTTCTTAGTTACGTTAAAATAAAATTAAACTTAAATTCGTGTAGCACCGAAATGCAAGAGCAATTATCTAATTTCGTCAAAGCACTAAAAAAACGCTACAAAGAAGTTAGCTACAGTAAACAAAACTTTTATATAAAAAGTGCAAACTGGTTAGAAGGCCAACTTACTGTCGCTGCAGAAACAGCAAAGCAAGATAAGGCTGGAAGACCACGCAAATCATTAATGGGCAACTGCAGTGATAGATCTAAGAGGCGGAAACTTAAAGATTTTAACGATGCAATTGGTTGTACAAATATAAAAGAATCTTTCCTACATCAATTACGATCACAGAACCAATTATCAAAAGTGGATATCATTGAAAAAGTTGTTAAAGCTAGTCCAGTGAGAACAAAACGGATTCTTAAAAGTATACCAACTCCGAGTGATGCAATACAGTACACAAATGAGGAGGCATTAGCATTATTTCTGGATTTGAAATTAACAAAACAGCAATATATTAAGCTCAGACTGCGTGCGATTGAAAAAGGGTCAAATATGTATACAGCATATCATTACATAACCGCTGCTAAAATAGACTGTTTGCCATCAAAGGACACTATTACAATCACACCAATTTCGGCAGAGGTACAACTACAATCTCTACTTGATCACACAGCCGAACGCTTGCTACAATCAATAACAGGAAATGAGTTAAAGAAATATGGAAACACAAAGTTAATTCTTTTTTGTAAATGGGGATGTGATGGTTCCTCGGGACAAAAACAATACAAACAAGCTGTATGTGAAAATATTTCGGACTCAGATATGTTCATGGTATCATTTGTACCATTGCGATTGAAAAAGATTTTGGAAGATTCAGAGCCTTCGACTAGTACAACGCAAACAATGGATATTTGGAAAAATGAGACACCATCTTCTACGAAATACTGCAGGCCAATTAAATTTGAATTCAAAAAAGAAACTCATGATGCCATTAACAAAGAAGTTAGTGATATCAAGGCCCAAATTGCAACACTACAGCCTTTACAATTACAGTTAGATGGGCAGCAAACTGAAGTAAGCTACCAATTAGTGCTGACAATGATAGATGGAAAAGTAGGTCAGGCTTTGACTAACACGAAGGCTGCATCCAGCTGCATTATATGCCAAGCAACATCAACCCAATTAAACCAAGTCCCGACAAAATCATTAGATAATACCGATGCATATGAATTTGGATTATCACCACTACATGCAAGAATACGACTTATGGAACACATACTAAAAATCAGTTATGATTTGGATTTCGGGTCTTCAGGATCAATAAGAAACAACGAAACCAACAAAGAGTTAAGAAGTTCAAAAAAGAAACATGTTCTAGATGAATATCGCAAATTAGGATTGATTATAGATCAGCCAAAACAAGGGTCAGGCAATACAAATGATGGCAATACCGCAAGAAGATTCTTTTCAGATCCAGAAACAGCATCTGAAATAACAGGAGTGGATTTAAACCTTATTTTCAGGTTTAAAATAATCCTAGAAGTACTTGCGTGCAATGAAGAAATTGACTCTAGAAAATTTGGAGATTATGCTAAGGAAACTGCAAAAATATATACAACCAACTACCCATGGAGAAATATGTCTGCAACAGTTCATAAAATCCTTTATCATGGAGAAGATATCATTAAATATCATTTGGTGCCACTTGGAGATCTATCAGACGAGGCTCAGGAAAAAAGAAACAAGGATTACAGATTTTATAGAGAGCACAATACTAGAAAAATTTCACGAAATTCAACAAATGAAGATCTATTTAATATATTATTGGCAACGTCAGATCCGTTCATCTCCAGTATTCGAAATCAATGGAAAGTGGAACATCGGGATTTAGATGAAGAAGCCAAAAAACTACTAAAGAACAGAAATAGCACAGAACAAAATATGGAATATTTACAATCAATATTTGAGTCAAATGAATAATAATCATAATTGCCTTTCATTGTTATTTAAGGTACGAAAAGCATACTATTAGTAAAAAATAATAATTAACAGAACCTACCATTGTTACAAATGCTATTAAAATTTATTGCAGTTTTTATTTTTAATATGTTTTTTAAAATGATCAAATTTGACAGCAAAAAATAATACATTTTTCTGTAGTAATAGCAATATTTTTAGATAATATTATTAAAGTTTTTTTTAAGTGTAACTATTCTTTGAGTGTAAACAAAATTGCAAATTAGACAGCAAAAAATTTTTAATTTTTCTGTAATAATAGCAAAATCGTTGATTTTACTATTTTTTTTAGTGTAAAATTTTTTTTGAGTGTAACATTAAATAAATTCCATTATTACAAAACATATTTATAATTATTACTAATTTCCATATATTAAATTTTTTAATAAATAAAAAAATAATAAACCCATATTTCACTCTAAAAGTTAAAAAAATTCAAAAGTTCAACTTTGAGCTAGAATTCCTTAAAAAGTCCTCAATCAATTTTAATGTAATTAAAACTGAGTCAAACTGAACTAAATATCTATCCACTAAAATAAAAATTACTTCAATATTTTGATCAGTTCAAAAGTTACAGAATTTTGGCCAATGAAAAACGATTTTCAGCCACTGTGCGGCGTTTGTATTTTGTTCGTTCGGTTTCACGTATTAGAGTTCAGCAATAGTCTCCCAGCATGCTTTAGTCAAAAAATCCTTGATAATTTGATTAAATTTTCATTAATTCTTGATGAGCACGCTCCCCTTCTTCGTCGCTCTGGAAATTACTGGTCTACCGAATGATCCATGAACTGCTTTGGCATTCCATGCACACAGAAAAAAATATTAATGTAAAACCAACATGCCAAAAGGTTAATTCAAATTCATTCAAATCACATTAAATTTACTATGTTGTTTGAGTGTGTTGGTGTTTATTTGCTGTGTTCATAGCTGCAATACATTTTTGTGCTTAGTTGTGTAGGTTGTAGCCAACATAACTGATGCTGGATGGTAGGCAGTGTATTAGTCTTGCATTCGGAGGTTCGCACGTTCGAATCCTGGAGTCAACAAAGTATTTTGTATTTTTTGTTAACTAAAACTTTTCAAGTTTTGTTTTTTTAAACTAAAACTAAAACTTTTCAACAAATTGTATGTAAAATGTCTAGAAATAATGTTAAATTATAATTTAATTCAAGATGGTACATATTTAGTGTGTATCTTAGGAATATTTAAAGTTGTTGTGGCTGCGGGAGTAAGCACGTAGACTAACACGTGATGAGTTCCGAGTTCAAATCTTGGCCGGGGAAGCAAATTTAATTTACATATATACAAAAATGTTTCTGATGTCTATGTCAACAACACGTAAGTTAAATAATTAATAAAATACAATTATTACATTAAATTAAATTCATGTTGATCTAACTTGAAATAACTTTTATTCAACATGATTCTTCATTTTGATTTTAATAGTACTTAAATGTTAATTCAACTTAAAATAAAGTTATTTCAAAAGGAAATTTTTTTTGACAATTACTATAAATCATGTTAAATTAACATGAAACATACATGAAGCAAAATCATTGCCAAAAGATTTAAAGATAACTCTATTTTTAACGATTCTACATTGGTTTTTTTCTGTGTATGGGACATTCGTGTATCTAATTTTTTTTTTTTGATTTTTCGTATTGAATCCAGCAACTTTTGTTAAACAAAAGTAACAATCGGTGTGCCTGACTCTCTCCAAAATACTGGAATTGGAAAATCGAAAGAGCTCTTCTTGCCATTTTATCACTTTTATAACACAGTTCAGCAACTATTGCAAAATGTTGTCGGTGTCCAGGGTTTGTTCAAGTATCTGAAGCAAAAGCAAAATAATTTAAATAGGCAAATATTCACCACACACAAAGCAAAAATATCTTGAATAAGCAACACAAGATCTCCCTGACATGCTTAAACGCTACTATTATGAAGACTTATGGCCCTTTCGCAATGTACAATTAAAACCTAACAGGGACTTTAACGGCAAGTTATGTATGAAGAACTTGCATTTAAAGTTCACGTTAACTCTTAATCATACATTGTGAAAAGGGACGTTAGAATGAATGTGGGCTTAAGTCTAATTAACAATTGGGAAATTGGAGAGTTTCTGCTGTCAATTTTTTTCCAAATTTGTAGACTGGTGTAATTATCACAACAGCAAAAATCACTTCAATTTCTTTGATATAAATTACAATCACTTTTCAAAACAGAGTAAAATTTTCAAAGTGTATGTATGTTTCTTGCAGGAAATGCCAAACACCGTACAAAACTGAATATAACCCAAATAAATAAATGTTTTTAGGATTATGCCCATACAATCCAAATTTGAAATTTGGGTTGGCTAAAGCGGCCCATACACTACAACAGCATGCATGCGCAATCAAGTGTTTGTGCCAGCGGTTGGGTCGTGTATGGGCATTTTGTGTGATTGTACATGTTGCTGTAGTGATGTCAAATAGAGTTTGATATTTTGCTGATGGTACAAGCTTGCTGGTGTAGTATATGGTGAAATTAGCTCAGTTGAGCAAAGTTTTCATGAAGTAAACATGCATTTAAAAAATATAATTTATTGAAATATAATATTTTTCAATGGAAAAGAGAATTTTAGCTCTTTAGTTATACATAGCTGCTAATTTTAACAACATACCAATAGTAATTGTAAGAATTTTTTGTCCATAGACTGAAAAAAATAAATAAATTGTAGCAAAAACTGTGTCACTATTCATAACCACCCTTACCGCAATTTTGTAAAAAATGAATATTGTACCAGCTTGTTGGTATAATGTGTGCTTCGAGCATGAATGCTCAATCGCTTGATTGTGCGTGCATGCTGTTGTAGTGTATGGGCCGCTTAACATACACCAGTTTCAGTTTCACCAGGCTTAGTGCAGTCACCTTATTTATGCGCCTTGATGTAATTTTTATTACATTTCTTAATGTCCTTTATTTTTTGCTAAAAAATATGGTTACCGTACATATATATGAGACTGACACGAGTCTAAATCAAACAGTTCGGCATTAGTAATTAGTGGTTACGCCTTTTTTTGCCACATGGCCTTATTTTAATATGCGTATGTGCCCTCAATTGTGAAAGTGGTCAAAGTCATATGAATTTTTGCTTCGAAATATCAAATAAATTTTAAAAAACTTCAATAAATTTTTAATTACCCAACAAAAAAAGACATTTAAAATAATAAGTTAATGCATGGGTTCTACTGCAAATGAATTGGTTCAATTTAGGTGCAGAACGCATGATTTTAACACAGGGGTGCCATTGACAAGGATGGGTTAACATTTAACCAAACTGCTCATCATTTAAATGAGTGCATAGAACCGACGCAAGTACCCTGATTCAATGACCTTTTTTTCACGTAAATACAAAATTAAAAAAAAATGTTGTCGCAGCCGGGATACGAACCTTGCTGTACAGATCGTCAAGGCACACTTTCTACCACTAAGCTATTGTATTCTTTATATCTTGGAAATGTGTTAATGTCATGATTTAATTCACGATGGCATTCAAAATGCATTCGAAGAAACAAATGCAAAAGAAATCATTAAACATTATTTCATTTTGAATGTGTTCAATTATTTTTTGCTGGAAAATATTAAATTAATTTATATTAATCGGACCTACTGCAAATATTAATTAAAAATAAATAGGCAAATAGCTAGCCTATATGTGTAAATAGAAGTGCTCCGACCGTACAAATGTTCAGGCCTGTTGTTTACTTCACTTCGTTGTAGGCTTGATGAAGAATAATCTTGTAAACTTTTATTTTTTTAAGGGATACATTCCCCTCTTGAGGTGATGAAAAGTACTTTAACTTTTTTAATGTTAATAGTACAAGAAGTGTTGCCGTAAAATGAGCAGGGTTTAAATAAAACACAAACTTTCTAATAGCACTCTTTGTGCATGAATATATGTATGTATATCAAGGTTGGCAACCGAAACAAATAACGGTATCGTTATTGATACCGATACAACTATTTTTTAAATTTCGGTATCGGTAACGGTATCGGTATTTTTTTTATTTCAGTATCGGTATTACCGGTACATACCGTTATTGAGTTTATTAAACCGTTATACCGATATAACTGCTAAATTATTAGTTCAGAAAGTGGATATAGCAAAAAATCTTTTTTTTTTATTAAATTACTTCGAAAAGGGAGTATTTTTACATTAACATATAAAAACATTTAAACTTATATGTTTCTATATACGTTTTTATACTTTTATTAAAAAATAATTTATTAAAAAAGTAAAATAAGGAAACTGCAGTTGAAACTTTGCATATATGTATAAAGTATACATTTTGGTTAATTAAACAAAATAATACAAATAAATACATACAGTGTAAGTACATTATACACGAAGTACATGTAGAATTGTATGCACTTAGTGATGTGCGAATATTCGTATTCGAATTCTTGAATATTCGTCTTTTTTCGGTATTCGTTTTCGTACTCGCCAAATTCAGACGGAACGAATATTTGAATATTTGATATCAAGCAATAAACAATATTCTTGTAGCCAACTTAAAAACAAATAAAACAAATTTCTCGTACAATTAACATTTAGGGCCATTAGTACAACTTAAATATATTTAAAAGTAGGATTTTGTCTGACGTATAAAACGCTACTTTAGGCTATTCATTATTATAAATTTAATTTAACTTACCAGGAAGGATACAATGCCATTAACTTAACGCTCACTTTAGGTTAAGTTAAAATTGTACTGATGGACAACTTTTTATACGTCCGATAAAATACTACTTTTAACTAACTTTAAGTTAAGTACAATGGCAATCTTTAACTTCAGATATAAAAGTTTCGAAAATTTTTCTCCATTATCTGTTTCAACCCATTAACCCTATATTTGAATTAGACCTATTTTTTGTTATCAATATACATATTCCAAATCTCTAAACAAAAAATGTATTACGCCACTTTAAAACAAGATTTGTTTTTAAATATGTATATCCAAAAATCTAATCAGCGTCCAGCGAAAAATAAGAAGAATTCTGCAAAAATACTGAAAAGTCGCATTTTTAATTTAATTTTCTTGAAATTTGCCGGGAACTCAAAAGCAAACTGCATATTGATTGCATAAGTTTCTACCTAAGAGAGACTTTTCAGACGAAAATATTGAATACTTTTATAATAGCGAAATAATTAATTAGAAACAAGTTTCTTCCCAAAACGGCGAAAATCGAGTTTTGTTCAAAATTTTAGTTTAAATGGAGTATAACTTTTGACTTAATTGTGATTTTGATACCAATTTTTTTTAATATTACAAATTTTGTCCCTTATTTATAATGAGTTTAATTTTTTTAATCTAACAACATTTGACTTCTGCATTAGCAGAACAGTGGACAAAGGTTGGTAATAAAGTCAAAATTTTAATATTTTTTCTCTAATATTACCTAAACTGTTGCGAAAACAAATAAATGTAGTAGCTCTTGGATAAAAAAACACTTGCAAAAAAATCCTTTTTATCTGATCAAAAACAGGAGCTTGGCATGGATTTTAATTTTTCATTAACCCAAGGTTGCCTACTTTGGTGCTTTGTGGCTCCACCCCCTTAAAGATATATAGTGTGAATTCCAGACTTAAGCTCTGTGACACTTTCCTCAATGCTGTGTAAGATTTCATAACAATAGAATAGCTAATTTAGAAATTTATTTCTAATTCTCACTGTGTATCGGGTACTTTAGGCCCCGCTAGGCATTTTTGATCTCATATTTTATACAGAGCACATACATATGTAGTATATCAATTAAAAAAAATATGTTTGGGACCAGTTTAATGTGCACTATATTAAAAAAAATACTCTTCAAAACTTTAAATCTTCGCATTAGGTTGTGTATCGATAAAAGACAATATACTAATTTTCGCGATTTCATATACAATAACTCTCGCTGACAGTGGCTTTGCTCTTTTCACCAATTTAAAACATTTATATGTTTAGAGATACGCTTCATAAGAATGTGTTCTGCTTTACACATTCTTATGAAGCGTACAAAAACGTGTTTATAAAAGTTAATTGCAATAAATCTTTGAAATTTTATTTTTGGTGGGAATCGGTATACCGGTATAGACGTAAACGGTATTCTGGATACCGGTATTTTCTAACCAAAATGGAATTCGGTATCGGTATCGATACCGGTATCTAATTTTAGCGGTATTTGAATCGGTATCGGTATTTTTACTATACCGTTTGCCAACCTTGATGTATATACATTTATTAGTTTTAATTCTTTCAAGCGAGAGCGCTTTAAAATAACTTTGTTTGACACCGGCTTTTTACACTCTGACTTTCATAATTCTTAACTGCATTCTCGTGGCCTCAGATGCCTACGTGATACATAAAAAGAGCCCGTTATAATTTATGAACGCCTTGGTTTAGTACATATGTATTATATATGTACATATGAGTGTATACAAACAACAACAAGAAGTATATTTAGTTTGTAGGGTACAAACATATTTTTTATTCTTTGAATTGATATAAGCTTATTTTGTGAATTATTGCCAAGAAATATTTTTAGCCACTTACTATTTAAAAGATAAAACTTTCGTATTAGTATTCTTCTGAATACGAATATGTTTTGGGAGTCCTCATTGAAAATACCGATCTTTAATTTGAGAGTGGTTAAAAAAACTTTTTTCCAGTGAGTCGCTGTAATCTTCATATTTTGAGAAATTTATCGGAAGTGTATATGAAATAAGTTTAATAAATTAAAAAAATATTTTATTTATATAAAAGCTCATGTTTTTTAACCTTTATACCCATGCATATTGCTGCCACTTGCCTACATTCCTGTTTTACCTGATCTATGCACGTTATTTCTACAAACAGATAATCTACCTAAGGTTTTTACCTACAAGTTTGCCTTATAAAATTTTACTTACACGATAGATATCTGTACACTAATAGATATCTATGGATAGAAATAACGGGCATTAATTTGTAAATTTTAAAGTATGTATTTATAAAAGTTGGCTGCTTAGCACTCACAGTCACTTTAACAAGGCAAGCGTAAGTTAAGAGATTTTTTGTCTGTAAGATTGTAGGATACGAAAGTTTTTTCATTAAATTACGAATTTATATGTACACAAGCTATGAAAAAGAGTCCAGTATTGTATTTTTTTCAAAAGCAAATAGTGTTTGTACTGGTGATTGTAATTGAGTGAGAAACAAAAATAGAGAACAAGGAAACAAAAAACACACAATCATTATACAATAGTTGAATAGACAGTTGCGTCAAGTGTGCAATATTTTTATTGTACACTTCATAGTGCACAATACTTCATTTCACAAACTAAAAATTTCATTAAATATTAAGTGATAATAAAACTTTTTACAACTATATTCATTCATTAAATTAATAAATTATAAATCGAAGAACCAGTGTGACCATTTTAGTATTTTTGCAGCTAAATTTAGCATTTTTTTTGTGCCTTAAAGGTAGAATCACACGATTGCCGCAAATACACCAATCTGACCCAATTTTTATTGTGCTGAATTGATGCACAATAACTAAATTATCCCAATCAAATAAGTTGCGGTCACATGATTGCCCCATATATTAAAAATTTGATTGACGCAGATTGGTGAAGTTGGGAAGTTGGGACAATAATTGCCGCACCCCAGTCATACGATTGTTCTAACTTGCGCAATACAAACAAGCAGCTGTTGTGGCAGTTTATTTTGTTTTACGTGCAAATATTTTTATTCAAAGAAATCATTTTTTTCTGTTTCATTTTGTACGTGAAATCAAATCAGAGGCAATTTTCGATCTTTTAAACGAATAAAAACTAATCATATGGATAAAGATTAGCTCACTGTTCCACGTTAACATTTCAAATAAGTTATAACTACATGCCTATAAATTAAGTTTAAGTTTACTGTACTTACGAAAACCCTTAGCGCACAAGAAAAAATAATTAATATAAGAAATTGACGCGTATTGACTAGTTTGATTGCTGCTCTAAAACACAATAAATATTGGCGCATTTTTAACATTTTTATTCGGACATGGTTGCCTATCAACCGCTCACACGATTGCCGTACCAAAGTTGCATTTGATTGCCGCAAATCATCAGAATATTTTTTTCGATTGTCGTATGGGACAATAAATTGTGAAATCACACGATGGGCATATAAAATGGATCAATAATTGTTGCATTGCGGCAATCGTGTGATCCTACCTTAAGCCTAGTACTCTGTTCGAAGTTGTGAAAAATTTTCAGCAACATTGATTATTTCTCGTGAAAAATTTGACAATTAAAAAGTGATGCCCATATTGCTTTTTCCGAAAATTTTTTCGTTTTTATTGTTAGAAGTATGCAACATTCATCGACTTTTGTAAACAGAAACATCAGCTGTCAATATTTCGGGGGAAATAAATGCCAGTCACATTATTTCGCAGATGGCAATAAAATGTTATCAGATACATTTCACAAATTTTTCACGACTTTAAGAGAGTACAAGTTTTGCAAAAATTTTTCATAAATATTTCATGTGAATTTTTTTATATGGGTTATATCAACATTTCGCGTGAAATGTTGAACAGAGTATCAGGCTTTAGCTGCAAAATTTTTGATTTTCTTTAGCATTTTTCAATTATTTATTTAGCTTCTTCTAGCATATTTTTGTAATATAATGTACACATTTTTAACAATATAATTTATGCAACTTTCGGTATTAAATGATTCATTTGATTATAAATTTATAAGTTGATATAGGTACTAAATAAAAATTTTAAATTCATTTAATTTTTCATATTAATATTGTAACAATATACAAAGTATATGATTTTAATTAAATACATATGTGTGCAGAAATATACACGAACATTTGCTATTTAATTT
Source organism: Tachina fera (assembly GCA_905220375.1). Classification (NCBI taxonomy): domain Eukaryota; kingdom Metazoa; phylum Arthropoda; class Insecta; order Diptera; family Tachinidae; genus Tachina; species Tachina fera. The sequence goes on along the minus strand of LR999965.1, from coordinate 86,206,243 downwards.
AACGATATTTTCAAAATTACAACCACATTAGCTTCAAAACCTTTGATCTAGAGATATTTGTGAGAACATAAGAACAGCTTGTGTTTGTGAAAATGAATAAATACATACGTTACTAAAAAGAAAAAACGAAAACAATTTACTTCTATATTTATGATTTGAACGGGCTAAAGTTCGTATCGCTTTTTAAGCCAAATTACAATTTACGTTATTGTAACCTTGAATAATTTTCATGTGAGTGACAAAATATTGCCTCAAGTTTTCTATGTGTTTTTTTGGGTTATACGAAATATGGCTGGCTTCCAAAACGTCAATTTCTTTGTCTTTAAACAAAGTGTATTGTTTCATAGAGTAGCAGTACAAAATATTGATAATGCACACACACCCTTTCAAAAAGTTACCGACAGGTTGCTGCAACCAAGCAATCGGTTTCAAAGTTGGTGCTCATGGTCACAATGTTTTGCAACTTTGTATGTTTACAAGATATATATAAATACCGCATCCAAAAAGTATTCATACTTTCGTAGTAACCCCAATCACTTTTTAGGTAAAAAGCTAATATGACACTTCGTTTTTCTTTTATTTATCAAGTTTTAGAGAAAAGTGAAAATATATTGTAATGAAACATTTGTAAATTTTAATTGAACTTTAGTGATTTTTAATCAGAAATAATTTTTAGTCAGGCTTAAGTTCAGTAATTTCAATTCTTATTGAGTGAAATATTTTTATTAATTAATGTGAGTTTCTAAAGAAGAGAAGAAAAATTAAACTTAGACTTTATTACCTGGGGGAAATACCGATACTTTTCATCAGCACCCTGGTCTATCTACTTGGGTAGAGATTCTTATTAACATCAGCTATTTAACTTAAATTTACAATGAAACGGAATATGAGAAACGATTGTTGTGTATACAATTGATTTACCTTTGGTAAACACATTTATAAGTATCACTATTAATTTTCTGTTTTCCATTTTTTTCATTTTTCTATTTAGGGCACGTGAAAAAAATATGTTCACTTGGCAATCACTGTTCACTTGGGCATCACAGTTTCAGCATGCTGGAATATCCAAAATAAAAACTGTAGAATGCAACAACAAAGTAACATAAAAGCCACTACAATAATACTTACATGCATGTACCTATGGTACATCGAATAAGTAAAAATAGTTGATGTGATGACCGTAAAGGATAAGCAAGAATAATTAAACATACTTAGGTAGAGTAATATAATTTCGTGCTAACCTAAATAGAAAAATGAAAAAAAATGGAAAAAACAGAAAATTAATTGTGATACTTATAAATGTGTTTACCAAAGGTAAATCAATTGTATACACAACAATCGTTTCTCATATTCCGTTTCATTGTAAATTTAAGTTAAATAGCTGATGTTAATAAGAATCTCTACCCAAGTAGATAGACTAGGGTGCTGATGAAGTGCGTGGCTGCACAGAAAAGTATCGGTATTTTCCCCAGCTTAAAGTCTGAGTTTAATTTTTCTTCTCTTCTTTAGAAACTCACATTAATTAACAAAAATATTTCATTCAATAAGAATGAAAAATTATTTCTGATTAAAAATATATTGTAATAGAAAAATTCAACAGGTGCAAAGAGTTCCGCTATATTAAGAAAAATTAAATAATGTCAACAACTTGACCAAAGTTATCGATAACAAATGAAGGTCTGTCAAAAAAAATTTAAAAATGTTCAGCTTAAAATTGACATTTAAAGCTTGAAACATAAAAATGTTCGGTAATTAGCGGTTTATGGGCAAACATAGTGATTTTTAGTTTCTTTTGTCTCAATACTAGCGGTTTCTAATTACGAAAATTTTAAAACATCTAAACATTGTGTTTCCGTTTTATATAATTTGTTCTTTCTAAAATTTATTGTTTCTTTCTATCAATGCAATATTAAATCAATGAAGAAAAGATGAAGTGTCATAAGGGCTTTACACTAGTTTACAAAATTACAATTTGTTCATGTTAATTTGATGATATTTAAATTTCCTTATGTATTTTCTTCCGCTGAATTCAAAAATCATGGTTAATTTTTTTATGAAACAGTTTTTAAGATATTGTAATTTTTTAATTTTTCGACTTTTTTCACGCGACCAATTATATTCCGAGGTCCGATTGGGTCGTATTCAAATGCAAGGTTTTGAGATGTTGAATAAGTGTACATATATAAGCCGATCTTTAATTGGTAAAGCGGTTCAAAAGATATCGATACAAATCGTTAAAAAAGCGTCTGATTTATGTTCATGAAAAATTACAATATCTTAAAAACTGTTACATAAAACAAACCTTGATTATCGAATTCAGCGAAAGAAAATCACCACTCATCATATGTACATTTTCGGGGTAAACTAGTGTTATTTTATAAAAACTGATTTTTAAATGTTTCTTATCAACGAAATACATGTTCAAAAAGGCTTGTTTTCGAAAAACCAACAGCGAATTAATGTTTTTGCTTTGCTTTTAGTGATTTTTATTAGTGCATATTGCATTATGTACAAATAATTACTGAAAGTTAGCATAATTGATTAAATTTAACAAAGTTTTAACGAATTCCATCACACAATTTTACATAAACAATTTGTCCATAATGTATTTTTAACAAACAATTACATCCTAGCGAGGTTTTTAATGTGAAATTGTATAGTAAAACTCGTTAAGACATTAAATTTTGACACTTATGTATGTATGTATGTATGCTAAACTCATGGCAGGTTTTCTGGAATTAAAAAATTTTTTTTTTTTCATCTAAAGGAAATACAATTTTTAATGCAATAAAAGAATAAATATCAAAAATAAGCACGTTAAGAGAAATAATGTAATTATAAAGAAGTATGTATTAATTCGTAGCATTAGGTTTTAGCAGTATAATTATTTTTTAGCTTTTCTTATAGTCAATTTAGCATCAAACATTTTTAGGATCTAACTAATTTAGGAAATAATACGCTCAAATAATCTACGACGTAGATTCTACGTTGTTTGTACAGGGTGGCCCAGAAAGACCGAAGTGGTGTGAATTCCTTATAACTTTTTATTTAAGACATATTTTTTTAATTTTTTGTTTTTTAAATACAGTAAATTTATAGGGAATATTTTTAGATTAGTTATTAAAAATTGTATCCCGCAAGTGGTGGCCATTTTCTGCTTGGCACAAATGTGCTCTTTCCATTTCCATTATTCATAACTTATTTATGAGTGACGAAGCCCATTTCCAATTAAATGGGTTTGTTAACAAGCAAAACTTTAGGATATGGGCTAAGGAAAACCCGAGAGTACTTCATCAACGACAATTACATCCAGTTAAGTGTACTGTTTGGTGCGGTGTTTCTTCAGAAAGGATCATTGGTCCATATTTTTTGGAAAATGAAAGAGATGTCGCCATTTCCATCAATGGTGATCGATATCGGGCCATATTGGAAAATTTTGTAAGGCCAGCCGTGGAATACCATCCGCAAATATGGTTCCAACAGGATGGAGCCACAGCGCACACTCCGAGGGCCACAATGGCTATTTTACGCGACATCTTTGGGGAAAGAATAAATTCGCGTAGAAGCAATTTTAATTGGCCTCCGCGTTCCCCGGATTTAACCGCTCCAGACTGTTTCCTTTGGAGTTATTTAAAAGGGAAAGTTTATGTTAATAAGCCTAGGACTATTGAGGAATTAAAAACCAATATTCCAGACGAAATTAACAACATAACACCGGAAGTTTTGCGAAAGGTCATGGAAAATGTGTTGAAAAGAGATCATTTGTGCGAAGCAGAAAATGGCCTCCACTTGCGGGATATCATTTTTAACAACTAATCTAAAAATATTCCCTATAAATTTACTGTAAAAACAAAAAATTAAAAAAAATATGTCTTAAATAAAAAGTTATAAGGAATTTACACCACTTCGGTCTTTCTGGGCCACCCTGTATTATTTGTTATTTGTATTATTATTTGTATGTTTTTTACAACCAAAATTAGCTTTAAAAGTTACCAAATCAGAAAAAATATAACTAAATTTCAATATGTAGTATTTTCATTAAATAACATCTCAGCAAAAAAAGGCACTCCAAAAAAGTCATGAAAATGTAGAGTTTGCGATCTGGAAGTAGTGAAAATTTCGATCCATTCTAATGATTTTTACATAGGGTTGTCATTGCAAGAAGTTCTCTTTTTCGATGCCTGGTCACTGAATTGGAAGCGATATTAAGAAAAATTCCCTTTTTTGTGTTCTATCATATGAAAAATGGTAAATAGTTACCTATTTCAACAATTCGTTTCTTTTTATACGAATTTAAATCTGAAATAGTGATTTCATGTAAATTTAAGCAAAATACTTTTAAATTTTAGACTAAAATTAGTTTATAGATTTCTTTAAGAAAATATTTTTTTTTAATTCTGGTGAGTATTTTCTAACACTATGGAGGAGTTACAAAGTTTTGTAAGACTAAAATAAGCTTCTACATGTTTTTTTCTCACTCTCGGCAAATTAAAAATATCGATTTTTTGGAAGCAATGAAAATGTAATTCCACTAGAATGACTTCCATTTTTTTTACTGGGATTTAAAATGCATACATATTTATAATGTAACGCATGTGATTTGAATACAGTTAATAATAATAACAACAATACAAATATAATTATTTTACCTACATATGTATGTATGTAATAAGTTAACGCTTGTACATGTACATATGTATATAAAAAATAAATTTTTTTTTTAAATATAAAGTAAACAAAAGTTGCAGTTTACAGTATAATATTTTGAATGTGTGTGATGTTAAATTTTAAAATTTATAACTTTTGACACAAACCTTGTGCTTTAACAGAGCTCTGTTAGCGTGTTAACAGAGCTTTGTAAAGCTATAAAAATTCGACTAATGCCTTTCCAAAGGACTTTTCCATTAAATGCTGCAACCGAGACGGGAAAAATGAATGCAAATTTATAGATAAGGTGTTCATTTATTAAAGCCCATGAATCTTTTTCTGAGAAACATGAATTTGGACCAAATATCGTCAAGTTTTCAACTTGGAATTTTATGAGGGTCACCTATTATGTACCACATAGTACTCTAAAAACGTGCATACTCAGAATTACTGGAAGTTCGAGTTTTCAGGAGATTTTCGAAAAACTTTAAATTTGTCCATACGGGCGGACAAACGTGGTCACCTCCTATGGACCACATAGTGCTCTGTACAAGGCATATCAAACAGGTACACGCAACCGGCACAGTGCTCATCAGCTGACTTTTTGTTTACAAAGTAATAACGTAAGCAACACGTTTTTTGTTTTATTGCTGTTTGACAATTACTTCTAGGCTTGCTTGATGTTTACAATTTTTGACAATTACCTTAAAATTTTGACAATAATAATGTGAAACTGTAGTTAATATGCCTTGGCTCTGTAGTACAGAGTTGCGACCGTTTAGTTAAATTAAAAGTTGGTGACAGTATTGTAAAAGAAAAGTATTGTAAACAAGTGAGTAGCAATCAAGGCGAATTCATAACAGGTGGCTGCACTAGCGATTTTAGTCACAGCGGTTTTATTTTCAGTTGCCTTGGTAGCAATACTAAAAATTGAAGAACATAAAAACTTAAAAAGTATAACATAAAAAATATGTACATGTGTATCATTATTTTGGCAAAATAAATAACCAAAATGAGAAAAATATTCACATCTCCACATTAAAAAAAAAAATAACCACTTTTGGATAGAAATAACCAAAAACGGCAGCCCTGCTTGTATGCTCATTTTACAATTGTCATTCGGTGTGCACTACAGAAATATGCTTGGACACAACAATAACTGATGCCCTGCTTGAAAGATAAACAAATGCTGTTGCATACCATTAATTTAATACCATTTTTAGTGTTCTCATAAAATCAAGAGCACTAAAAAGAGAGAACAATTCAATGCTGGCCAACATGAAGGCTAAGCAAACAAGCACTTCTTGCACAGCTCTAATTTATACTACATAAATATGAATGCAGGTCTCTAAATTTTATGATTTGTGAAGGGTATATAATAGAGATGTGTTCGTGAGCGCTTTTTGACTCACGACACGCACCCTCACGCACAAATGATATTAAAAATTTTCACGATCACGCACGCTCACGAATAAAATATTCTTAATCACGCACGAGTGGTTTGCAACTTATCACGATCACGCACGCTCACGAAAAAGAATATAATCTAGTTTGTATGGTTTTGGGGTTGAAAAATAGGGTTTTACACATACATATGTGTGTATGTATACATGTATACATTGCACAGTGGGGACTTTTATAAAATAAATGGTAATAAATCTGTAATTTTTAAACTATTGATCGGATATATATGAAACTTATAACACATGTCATGACAGCCTTTTGGCTTCAGCTGGAGAGGAGTTACAATGGGACAAAGTTTACCACCTGGGACTAAAAAAACTTCTGAGGCCTGTAACTTTTTTAAAAATGATCCGGTTTTTACCGGATGAAGCATTTTGAGCTAAGCTTAAAAGAAATAATTTGCTAAGATGTTTTTCCGTATCTCTTATAACTTAGAAGATATTTTACTTAAGACACAAAAATTGTTTGCCTTGACTTTTTTATTATTTCGCCTATAACTTTTTAATTAATTGCTGGATAAATAAGTAAAAAAATATGAATATCTACATTCGTGAAATCAAAAAACCTAAAAAATCAAAATTTGAAAATTTCCCTGAAAAAGACATGTTTTATTTAAGTATCTTCATAATTTTAAATTTTGTATAAAACTTTGTTTAATACATTTAGTTTCTAACTACATACCGCTAAATGCATTTAGAATGTGCCTAGAGCCTATTATTTTGTATTTGGGCAATGTTCCAAAATAGTCTTTTCTAAAAACTTTTTTGTGTTTAAACTCTTATTAAAAGTTCTGACGGTAGATTTTGAAAATTTCAACTACCAGATTTTATTATGTAGATAGTTTTAAAAATTTTTAACCAAAACTTAAAAGTGCCCTTTCATAAATGCGGATATACGCGCACATTTTCAGAAAAAAGTTAAACTTTAGGGAAAATATAGTTGTGTACCATAAAAAAATATATTACAACAATTTTATTTTCCTAAATTTGTATCTTTTAAATTCATATGAGTTTGTATACTACACCTGAAAAAATTATAACAATATATTTAACTACTCTCGAGATATTCCGGTTGTAGGCTGTAGTTCAAAAAATATATAGAATGCGTTTGACTCATTCCTTTTATTCACGCAATAGCTGTTTAGAACTGTTGTGATTTCTAAAATTCTACATAAATAGAAAAACAAAATATACAATAAGTATATGTATACTTTTCGCAATAAAAAATATTTCTCATAATTATACGATGTGTTTTTCCATTAAAGTGTACTTAATTCTAATAACAGGTAGCTAAATGCTACTGTTATTATTATTTTACAGCGGCATCGGGAGGTGTCACCTGATTATGCTGCCGGGTTTTGTATAAGGTCGGGTTTAGATCTGTGTGTCATGTGCCAAAGGAAGCGTAGCCACTAATTACTAATGAAAAACTGTTTGATTCAGACATTTATTTATTGATTTATATATATATGATTTTCCAATCATGTTGGATAATATATAAAATTATCTATTAGTTAAGTATGAAACTGTTCAACTTACTAAATACGTGTCTGAATAAAACAGTTTTTCATTAGTCATTAGAGGTTAAGTTCTTTTGGACACATGGCAAATGAAATGCCACACAAGCGTAAAAAAGCGTAACCAACTAATTACTAATGAAAAACTGTTTGATTCAGACATGTATTTATTAATTTAAACAGTTTCATACATAATTAATAGACAATTTTATAGAATCCAACATGATTGCAAACTGTTTAAATCAATAAATACATATCTGAATTAAACAGTTTTTCTTTGCACCTATGCAGGAATGATATCTCCTGAGAGCGTGAGAATTCGTGCGTGATTCTTAAAAATTTCTCACGCACGAGTAATTTATTTTAAATCACGCTCACGCATGCGTGATTCACGAGTGACACGATAAAATCACGACATTTGCACATCTCTAGTATATAAGATTCGGCACAGCCGAATATAACACTGTTACTTGTTTTTTTTATCATTCGTTATATCCAGTATAAAATTAAGATAGTATTCGCTATATAAGGTTGGTAGTGTATACAATTCTGACGTTCGTTATTTCGGATTATCGTTAAAGCGAGATTCGTTATAACGAGATTTGTCTGTATTATAAAAAAATTTTGCCTAATATAAAATTTAGAAAACCTTCTTCACACGTGTATCTTTTGCGCAAAATCAATATTTATTAAATAATGAGACACACAAATTAGAAATGAAGCATTTTCTCAAACTTCGTTTAGCTTAAAATTTTTATTTTTGTTATTCTTAACAAGTCTCTGTAAAACTCTAATTTTTAATTTAAATAACCACCCTAATGTTCCATACTTATATTTTAGCCGGGTAAATATATTTAAAGTTGTTATACAATCATTAGTTATATTTTTATACATTTGTATTGCAAGAAAATAATCAATTGTATTGTATTAAATTTTCATTTAAGATTCGGTACAAATGTTGACTTGTCAGATGATAGAAAATGGCGGCCTCAACTAGCAGAACTTCAAAAACTGCCTGCGTTCGCACGAGTAATATCAGCAGCTAATATGCTGTCTCATGTTGGACATGTAATACTGGGAATGAATACTGTTCAGCTTTACATGAAGGTCCCTGGAAGTAGAACACCCGGTCATCAGGAAAACAATAATTTTTGCTCAATTAACATAAATATTGGACCCGGAGATTGCGAGTGGTTTGCTGTACCGGACTCATATTGGGGTGGAATCCATAACTTATGTGAAAAAAATAATATAAGTTATTTGCATGGATCCTGGTGGCCCGTGTTAGATGATTTATATAAGGAAAATATTCCAGTGTACCGCTTTATTCAACGTCCTGGTGATTTAGTTTGGGTGAATGCAGGGTAAATATGGAACATTTGTATTACATAAATAAATAATATAATTATTGGAAAACCGCAAGTATGTACTCCTTTTTTTTTTTGCTTGGCAACGCACAGTGGCTTAAATAAGTTTTTTTTTCTTATAATTCGGTAATTCGCGAACAATTTAAGGTGACTTAATTATATTCAATCCAATCCATGACTGCGGGGAGATTGGATTGGGAGTAAAGAGATACCTCGGATATTTACTTTAAAAAAATCATTATTTAAAAAAAAAAATTATTGACAAAATATAAATTTTTTTAAACTTATGGCCTGTTTCTACATAACAAGTAAGCTCTCAGCCAAGCAAGCGATACACAGGCGAGTACGTAACCAAATGAGTTTTTATAGTTCACTTGTCTAGCTTACGTTGTATTTGGAAGCACTTTTTATACCTTTCACCAAAAATGGTAAAGGGTATATATAGGTTTGTTAAGATTTTTATAACTTCTACAATATTCATTTGCGACCACATAAAGTTTGTTATTCTGGATCCTTATGAACAGGAAATGAAAAGAACATTTTCGTCTGTCCGACTGGTGGCTTGAAAGTGATTTTCTGAAGCTCCCCAAAAAAGTTAGAGAGCTCGGAGTTGGACTGAAACGACCGCAGGTGCTTTGGTACGATTGGTATTAAAAATCAGCAAAAATAAAGAATCGGTTCTTGAATTTTCTATATATGTATATAGTTTTATCACATATTTTTAAAAATATACAAACAAATTATTGTGCATGGAACCAAGAATATTACAATTTCTTATTAACTTCGCTAGCCATTCAGCTACCGAAGCTTGATTGAATTGAGATTAAATATATTTGATGTATTTAAACATTTTTTTTAACGAGCATTGTTTCCTATAAAACCCCTTTTTGTCACCACTACATAGGCATTTGCTTTGTACTTTGCTTAGAACATTCTTATTCGTGTAAATGCCCACCAATGTGTTTCCGCTGAATGTGTAGTGTTATAAAAAACTGTAGGTATTAACATTCGTACATACATACTTACATATTAGTGGCCTGCGTAAGCAGTCTTGAAATGCAAATACGTAATGTTTTTTAAATGTACTCTCGTGGCATGCATTATACTAAGCCAATAATAAATGCTGTCGCAGTATAAACGAAGCACGATGGATGTATTGGTGTACGTGTATATGACTGTTAACAAACGATGTCGCCAAGACGTCTTGTTTAAACAAACAATGAAAATAAGTACTGTTTATACATGCATGCTTGTTATTTTGCACATTGTATGTTTGGATGTGTGTGTGTAAGATTTAGATGGTAAGCTATTATGTTTGTGTTTAAGGGAGTTTTTTAACGCAAGCTCACACAACTAATGTCAATGCATGTGTGCGTTTGTATGTGCGCAGAAAAATAAGAGAGCATACAAAAATTATGTAGATATGTATGTATGTACATCACTGGTGGGCACTGTCAATGTAGTGGTAAATTTTTTATGTGTTGAGGTTGCGAGCTACCCACCAAACACAAAGCCAAGCGTTTGAAAGATAATGGTGCATTATATATTTATACATAAAAAGACATATTTTTTATCTTGAGAGAAAACGTTGATTCAGTAAAATTATTAATTGAAAATAAATCTTTTTTAATTAAGTTTTTGAAAAACTTTATTAATCATATTTTTAAAAAATATCCCATCAGAAAATGGTCTTCCTTGTCTAACAATATCCAAACTTATTAAATTTGATACTTCCAATTGCATTTTTTTATTTTCAAACTTTAGTTTGGTATCGTCCACTGATAGCATCCATTCTTTTATTTTTTCAATATAAATGTTTTTATTCTGATTTAAAAGGTTTTCCCTTTGCTTACCATTAAACTTATTCATATCACTATGAAAAGCATCATAATGTCTTTTAATGACATATTCCTTTTTTTCCTTAAAGCTTTGATAACATAAAATGCATTGTATGTTACCAAATGCATTATTTATAACAAAATATTTTTCGCATATCATCATCAATTTGAAATGAGACAAGTATGTTTGCTGGACAAATATTCTTGAAAAAAATATAAAAAAATATGTAAGCATCCGCCTGATGTGCATTCATCGCTGTCTCATCGACGACTAAATTAAAGAGGGTAAGAATACGTGTGAATATTATTTTCACAATTGTGCCAAGAAACGCCCGAGTCTGATGTACATGCATGACGTTAGTATACGCGTCAATGAGAGAAAAAAGCACAAGCAGCACAAATTGTTCAGTCACGAACTATTTTCTTCTTTACTCTTATACCTGCAATAAGTTAAACAAACGTGTTGCCGAACACGTTGTTTGAATTTGAAATTGCCCTCATGTGTTAAAAGTTCTTATAAGACGTCTTTTGCAGGTCTTTAATACATATGTATAAATAAACGCTTCCATAAGAATGTATTTATGCTATATTGAAATTAAGAACTACAACAAAAACAATATGCTACCAATTGTATATTATATTATATTATATTATATTATATTATATTATATTATATTATATTATATTATATTATATTATATATATATTATATTATATTATATTATATTATATTATATTATATTATATTATATTATATTATATTATATTATATTATATTATATTATATTATATTATATTATATTATATTATATTATATTATATTATATTATATTATATTATATTATATTATATTATATTATATTATATTATATTATATTATATTATATTATATTATATTATATTATATTATATTATATTATATTATATTATATTATATTATATTATATTATATTATATTATATTATATTATATTATATTATATTATATTATATTATATTATATTATATTATATTATATTATATTATATTATATTATATTATATTATATTATATTATATTATATTATATTATTTTATATTATATTATATTATATTATATTATATTATATTATATTATATTATATTATATTATATTATATTATATTATATTATATTATATTATATTATATTATATTATATTATATTATATTATATTATATTATATTATATTATATTATATTATATTATATTATATTATATTATATTATATTATATTATATTATATTATATTATATTATATTATATTATATTATATTATATTATATTATATTATATTATATTATATTATATTATATTATATTATATTATATTATATTATATTATATTATATTATATTATATTATATTATATTATATTATATTATATTATATTATATTATATTATATTATATTATATTATATTATATTATATTATATTATATTATATTATATTATATTATATTATATTATATTATATTATATTATATTATATTATATTATATTATATTATATTATATTATATTATATTATATTATATTATATTATATTATATTATATTATATTATATTATATTATATTATATTATATTATATTATATTATATTATATTATATTATATTATATTATATTATATTATATTATATTATATTATATTATATTATATTATATTATATTATATTATATTATATTATATTATATTATATTATATTATATTATATTATATTATATTATATTATATTATATTATATTATATTATATTATATTATATTATATTATATTATATATTATATTATATTATATTATATTATATTATATTATATTATATTATATTATATTATATTATATTATATTATATTATATTATATTATATTATATTATATTATATTATATTATATTATATTATATTATATTATATTATATTATATTATATTATATTATATTATATTATATTATATTATATTATATTATATTATATTATATTATATTATATTATATTATATTATATTATATTATATTATATTATATTATATTATATTATATTATATTATATTATATTATATTATATTATATTATATTATATTATATTATATTATATTATATTATATTATATTATATTATATTATATTATATTATATTATATTATATTATATTATATTATATTATATTATATTATATTATATTATATTATATTATATTATATTATATTATATTATATTATATTATATTATATTATATTATATTATATTATATTATATTATATTATATTATATTATATTATATTATATTATATTATATTATATTATATTATATTATATTATATTATATTATATTATATTATATTATATTATATTATATTATATTATATTATATTATATTATATTATATTATATTATATTATATTATATTATATTATATTATATTATATTATATTATATTATATTATATTATATTATATTATATTATATTATATTATATTATATTATATTATATTATATTATATTATATTATATTATATTATATTATATTATATTATATTATATTATATTATATTATATTATATTATATTATATTATATTATATTATATTATATTATATTATATTATATTATATTATATTATATTATATTATATTATATTATATTATATTATATTATATTATATTATATTATATTATATTATATTATATTATATTATATTATATTATATTATATTATATTATATTATATTATATTATATTATATTATATTATATTATATTATATTATATTATATTATATTATATTATATTATATTATATTATATTATATTATATTATATTATATTATATTATATTATATTATATTATATTACATATTATATATTATATTATATATATATATATGTATATATATAACACTACTAATAAAAAGCCTTTTGTTCATATACTTGTTTATTAAGTTAACCAGCTTCCATTGGAGGCCATGATATTGTCTAATAGTGCATTTTGAATTCAAAGAAATTTTTTAGCTTTCCAGGCAGAAAAAGACAATCAGCACGACGTTGCTACGATTGTCTGCGGCTACAACTAACATCAGTTCAACATTCGTTTACCAAAATTTGAATGTACTCATAACATTAAAATGATAACGCCGAATGACAGTCCCCCGACTCTTGTTTTCAATGTTGTCAAAATACTATAAATACAAATTTATAAGGTCGGCACAATGTAAATTTCCCAACATAAGTCAAATTTTTGTATTTACGGTGTTTTAGCGGTATAGAATTATTGTAAACCGCGTATTGGGAAACTAATGTCGAATTTTTGTATTTATGTACAGTGTTGTAGTGGTATAGAATTACTAAGAATGCGGTATTTGTAAATGTTAAGTCATACTTTTGTGTTTACAGTACTGTGGTGGTAAAACAATTATGGAAGAGTCGTAATTTTGAATTTACAGTGTGGTGGTGTTACATATTTTTTTTAGAAAAAGTCACTATTTCTGCCTGGGTTATTTTATTTCGAGTCATATATATTACAGTAGTATTTTTCGATTTGATATACAATGTAGATTAACGAAGAATGTAAAAATTGTCTAATCTAGTACATATAAGATTTCAAAGTTGAAAATAATTTATAGCCACAATGTATGTTAATATAATAATGCTGCATTACTTCATGATGTGTTTATTGGTAATGCAAAAATGTTGCATTAAAAATATTAAATTTAATGGCAATTCAATATTAATGCATTACCTTGACGAGATTTTAATTTAATGCAAAAAATAGTGCATTAAAAATATCAAATTTAATGCTAATGCAATATCAATGCATTACTTTGAGAAGATTTTAATTCAATGAAAAAAATAGTGCATTAAAATTATCAAATGTAATGCCAATGCAATAATAATGCATTACTTTGAAGATAATTTAGCTTAATGCAAAATATAGTGCACTAAAAGCATAACCCAACAAACACGCAGGCTGATTTTCAAATTGAGAATGTTTTGAAATTAAACTGATTTTCAAATTGAGAATGTTTTGAAATTAAACCTTTTTTCAAACGACGAACGTTTGAAAATAACTTGAAAAACATAGCATTCTCAACAAAAAGGGGAAATTATTTTCAAATTGAGAAATTCATTTATTTTCAACTTACTTTCAAACGTTATTCTCAATTGTTTTTCAAATGTGGATTGTAATATAATGTGGATCATAAATTAAGTAAAATTTTTGCTCTGTAATTTCATGTTTAATATTGAACTTCGTGGAATTCATTATTGACTGACATATTTATGTACTTGTATGTCCATATAAAGTTATAAGTAAATAGTATTGCATATAAATAAAATATTAATAGCTTAATTAATTGAAGTTTTGACAATGACACATGACATCAAGTTGAGATAAAATAGATAAAACACTGGCTGTCAAATGTTTATATACAAATCATTATCAAATTTAATTCAACTGTTAAACACAAACCTTTGAAAAAGATTTGAGAATTGTGCTTGATATCAAACTATAAAGTCATCTTATTTCAAAGGTTTGACTTTGTGTTTGCTTGCAAGACTTAGTATTAATGCAATAAATTTGCATTTGCATTGATTTGGTTTAGTTAAGGAAATTGATCAATGCATTACCTTATTTAATGCAATTATCCCAGATCTGACTGATTTGAGGCTGCAGTCGAAAATTCGGAGTTTGGCATTTCTGCTGACGTTATTACATCTTCATATTTTTTTCAGTGACTGAAAAGTACACCTTGTTTTGTTTATGCGAGATTTTTAATGTAAACTGTACTTAAATTTAAAAAAAATTACAAAAAATCATATAACTTTCCCGGGGTCACCGCTACAAGGGTCAAATGTATGATCAGAACCTATTAATTTTCTCCACCCACCATATTTTTCAAACACACCGACCGCCTAACTTCTCTCCTTAAGGGTGCTCCCTTACAAAGGGGAAATTTGTTTAAAATTTACTCACAGGGCTCTAACTACCCCTAGAGCGTACCTATATAAGTGAAATGTATGAACAACCTTTAATATTTTTTCAATACGAAGATTTTCTCAGCATACTTATTGTCTATCTTCAACCATTATGGGGAGCATACAAAAAATAATTTTTTTGATAATTTTTTAAGAAAGGCGCTTCTTCCGGTCTTATGGTGCCCCCCAGGGGGTTAAAATGCAAGACCGACCCAAAGTAATTTTTATCTTCAATATTTCCTCCGAATATACCTACGGTCTAATTCATAAAAAATATTTTAGGTTTATTACAGGTTTATTTGACAAATTTCCCATAGAAATATGTCAAATAAGCGCTTAATAAACCTGAAATATTTTTTATGAATAAGGCAGCTATTATCTATCTCGACTCCTTAAGGGGTTCTTATACAAAGGCGAACTTTTTATAAAATTTACTCTCAGGGCTCTAGCTGCCCCTAGGGCGTACCTATCGAAGTCGAATGTATGATCATCCACAAATATTTTTTATTACAAAGATTTTCTGCAAACATACTTATATGTATTCTATCTTCAACCATTATGGGGACCATACAAAAAATAATTGTTCTTAATAATTTTTTAAGAAAGCCGCTTGTTCCGCTTTTATGGTGCCTCCCGGGGGAAAATGTACGACCGACCCAAAGTAATTTTTATCTTCAACATTTCCTCCGAACATACGTATGCCCTATCTCGACTCCTTAAAGGGGTTCCCATCAGAGATCCGCAATGAATATTGTTTTTGCTATTCATATTTACTCATGAAATTTTAAATATAAATGCGTAAAGCGGCTCATACACTACAAGGGCATACACGCACAATCAAGCAATTGAGCATTCATGCTCGAACCACACAACATAAAAGCAAGCTGGTACAATATTAATTTCATACAAAATTTCGGGAAGGCTGGTTATGAATAGTTACACAGTTTTTGTTGCAATTATTGTTGGTATGTTGATAAAACTAGCAGTTATGTATAATTAAAGTGCTAAAATTCTTTTTTCCATTGAAACAAATTATGTTTCAACAAATTATATATCTTAAATGCATGTTTACTCCATGACAACTTTGCTCAACTATGCTAATTTCACCATATACTACACCAGCAAGCTGGTACCATCAGCAAAATATCAAACTCTAATTGACATTGCTACAGCAAACCGTACAATTACACAAAACGCCTATACACGACCAAACCGCTGGCACAAACACTTGATTGCGCATGCATGCTGTTGTAGTGTATGGGCCCCTTAAGACATCGTTTAAACTCAATTACTCTGATGTACGCTCACTCTCAATGACATTAATTTATAAATAATGCATTAAACACATTCACCACAGCAGGCTACAACAACACACGACTTCAAATGCCGCTAGCTGCATTTGTCGCCTCGTAGCCAGCTACTTAATTATTTTGGAGACGGCAGCAGCACCATCTGCACCTCATATTTAAGTATACCCAGCTAAAAAAAATATGTATGGGGCATATATGATATCCCATATATGGTTCGGATCCGAAAAATGAGGGTATATGGGCATATATGATTATATATACATTCATAAATTTTCATACATGTGTGTGTAAATTCCCTCCACAGTATGCAAAGTTCATATTCATACACTCTTGATTCACAAAAGCGCACTGCTGTGCAATAAATTAAGTTACTAAAATTAAATTTTTTTAGACTTACAGAGAGGTTGTATTTATGAAACCTTTGTTTGGACAAATAATTCAAAACGAACTAAAAGTCATTTCATTCATCAAAATTAAATTATTAAAATTATTTGAAAAACACATAAATCATATTCGTGCATTACATTTAGCTTAAGAAATCAGATTAAAAACTAGTGCAATTAATTATAAAAGAAAAAATAATCCCTCTAACAATAGTTTTCAATACAGTAATATGAACTTTGTTTCTTATCTAGAGAATGTTGTTATTTTCTATAAAATTAATGACTGGATTATCCTTTTGATTATTCGATATTAAATAGGGCCGCAATGTATAGAATCATACAAGAATGGTTTTTTTTTAAGTTTTTCTTTTTTAAACGTTGAGGGTACACAGAAAAAAGTAAAAACAAGATTCAATTAAAAAAAACAAAGATTCAGTTAAAAAATTATTTAGTTTTTAACCAATCACGGAAATTGTAGTATTAACTCATCCATTTTAATTGAAAATTTTTTTGATTTTTTCAATTAAAAAAATATTATATTAACTAAAAATTTAATTGATAGTTTTTTAAAGAATCAATTAAAATTTAATTGAGATATTTTTAAATATTTAATTAAAAAATTAATTGAAATATTTTTAAAATTGAATTAAAAACCTACTTAAAATTTTTTAAGGATTCTATTAAAATAGTAATTGACATATAGAAAAAATCAAATAGTATAAAAAAATTTATAAAAATTATGTTATGTAAATATGTATGTATGTATGGATATATAAAAAATTCAAGTATTTGTGTATTGTACCAAAAACCTAACTGGCTTTTGAATTTCGAATGGTGCATAAAAGTACAATGGCCATATTCGTTGTTTTAGAGTCTTGCGTAAAGGTAAATGCAGAATATCGTAGCCTTACTTTGAATTGTGTGTATTTTGTGATTGGATTTTAAAGAAAGGCTACAATATTTTCCATATACTACATATACATACATACATACTTACGCAAGACCATTTGCATCGAACCCCAAATATCGCCAATATGCGACCATTCACAATATGCGACCATTCACATTTGGTCTATATTATAGACTCTATAGACTCTATAAGCTTGTGTTTCTTATTACGACCTGATTGTTAAGAAATAAGGGAACAAAATCAATTTCTGTTTTTAATATTTTATTTTTATTTTTATTCCACGCATGTCAAAATTACTATGAATCAAAAAAAAAAATATATAAGCTGAGTAGTTTTTTAGTTTTTAGTTCAAAAGTAATTAAAAGATTAATTGGGTAATTTAATTGAAAATATTTTTTCAAAACAACGTGGCATACTATAAAACAGCATACTAATAACAGCACGATTTTTACACATAAAAAGAAAAGTTATAATATTTACGTACAATAATTGTTAACCATTTCATACTATTCTGAGTTAAACTCTGTTGATAACACTTTTTTGATAGAGCAGTAAATTCAATTAAAATAAACATATATTCAATTAAAATATTAATAAAAAATATTATTTTTTCTAAGCAATAACTTAATTGAAAAAAAATTCAACAATAATTTTTTCCGTGTACGCATATAAACTTTGCATACCGTATGTATTTTCTAATGGATTTCTAATTCAGCAGTGATAGAATTCCAAGCTTTTTTGATTGCAAAAACGATCTTATGTGAGATATCATGTATGCATACATCCTTATATGGTTCCATACATATATAAAATCTTATATTTATATATGGATACACATAGAAGAGCTTCATAATTAAATTTTCATATATGAGCTCATATCTTATAATACATTTCATATATTAGTCCATATACTAGTTCATATTTAATAGTTTTGCCATGTATAATCCCATATATTTCCTTACATGAATTCATACATATTCATATATAGTTATATACATTCATATATTAAAAATATATGGGTTAATACATAATTCAGTATTGTCACCTTCATATATTTCACATTTATAAAAATTAAATTACTCTCTCGAAATGTACTTATTTTTTTTTTTTTTTTTTTAATACATGTATTTATTTATTGTATCTTCAAATATGAACTAACAATAAGTATTCAAATCTTAAATCTAAAATATAATTATTAGGACCGACCACTGTCGGACATAAACTTGTTAATAGTTATAAATAATACATAAGTAGTGATAATAAAAAAAGAAAAAAAAATTATAAAAAAGTATTTTCAAGAAATCCCATTTGGCGTGTTGAGTAATAGAGCCCTTGTGTCCCTCTTTTTTAAGCGGATGTGTCCAGTAAAGTTCAAAATATTACGAGCAAGCGGATTAGGATGTGACTCGAGTTTTGTTAAATATTTCCCTGCGTATTTTGCAATTTCTTCAGTCACTAGTGGCATATTTAAATCACGATGTATATTAGAATTTTTGATGTACCATGGAGCCGATGTTATTAACCGTAAAATTTTGTTTTGCCTTCGTTGGATTCTCTCTACATTGGAAGCTGAAGCAGTGCCCCATAACTGGATACCGTAACACCATATTGGCTTTAAAAGCGACTTGTATAATAAAAGTTTACAGTCCATGCTAAGTGTTGAATTTCTGCCAATCAACCAGTGTATTTGAGATAACTTAATTTTCATCTGAGTTAGCTTAAAGTCAATATGATGTTTCCATGTAAGCCTTCGATCAAGGTGTATACCAAGGTATTTCACTTGGGAGTGTTGAGGAATATTTTGGTTACTGATTCGAATTGGGGAACAAGTATCTCTTCTTAGGGTAAACGTTATATGGACACACTTTTGTGCCTTACCTTAATTCTCCATAAGTTCAACCACATTTCCAATTGTGTAATATGTTCTTGTAAATATCGGGAAGCCTCGTGAGGGTTTTCATGCATACTAAGGCAGGCTGTATCATCGGCAAACGTAGATGTATGGATATTGCTGCTCAAAGGCATATCACAAGTATAGATCAAATATAAAACTGGCCCCAGTATGCTCCCCTGTGGCACACCGGATGATATAGATTCGGGCACACTCATGAATTCTCCTTCCACAACCGTGAACTTCCGGGTAGTGATGTAACTTTCTAATAAATTCACTAAATTTATTGGCAGATATGATTTTAATTTTAGAATTAGACCTTCATGCCACACTTTATCAAATGCCTGAGAAACGTCAATAAACAGGGCAGAACAATACATTTTTTCTTCAAAAGTTCTTCTTATAAATTGCACCAATCTATGAGTTTGTTCAATGGTGCTATGCTGACTTCTAAAACCAAATTGATGGTCTGGGATGCACCCACTATCTGTTAAGGTTGGGGACAATTTTGTCATGAGCAGCTTTTCGAAGAGTTTTGACATAGTTGACAGCAAACTTATTGGCCTATATGACTCAGCTTTAGTAAGATCTTTTCCCGGCTTTGGAATCATTTTGATTTTTGCAAGCTTCCAGAGTTGTGGATAATACTCCAGTCGTAATATGGCATTAGAAATAAACAGCAAGATTCTTATTGCAATATGCGGCAAGTTCATCAGCATCTTGTTACTAATTCCATCAATACCTGGAGCTTTCTTTGGCTTGAGTTCAGCAATTACTTTATGTACATCACGCATCTTAAACTTTAAGGCTCGAGGGGGTAGATCAACTACATTCGGCAAATCAGCAACACCAGTACATGTATTTGAGGTAAATACGGATTTTAAATGCTCAGCAAATATTTTGCATTTTTCCGTATCGCTTCTTGCCCAATCTCCGGTAGATGTGCGCAGAGGTGGCTTAAACTCAACGGGGGTTTTAAGCTTTCTAGCAGCGCGCCACAAAGAGTAATTAGATGTCGGTGTGACATCAAGACCTTCCAAATAATTTTTAAGAGATGCAGTTTTTTCAGATGCAAACAACTCTTGAAGTCGTTTAGAACATTCTTTAAGTCTGAGTTTATGTTGGGGTGATCTGTGCTGTTGCCATTCCCTTCTAGCTCTTCTTTTTTCACATACGAGATGTTCAATATCCCTGGAATAAATTTTATTAAACCCAGACTGCGGATGGGAGGTAGTGGCATGTTGAGCAGCCTGTTTAATAATTTCATTAAGATTGGCAATGTTAGTTTCAATGTCATTGGGTGTTCTTAACGCAATATTTTCCGTGCAATGACTACTAAGATATTTTTTGAATCCCAGCCAATTAACACGATTGGTCATCTTCGTATAAGGGTGAGGTAAGTCACTTCTTAGTGGGTTACAAATTGTAACGATAGTGAGGGAGTGATCGGAGGAGAGATCTAGAGAAGTTTCAACACTAATTAAATCTCTAGAAATATTTTTCATTACGCCAAAATCAATAACATCTGGAATTTTTCGTACGTCAGTAGGCCAATAAGTGGGCTCCCCACTCGAAATAACATCTAAGCCCATTTTTGAAATTGTATTAAACAAAGCTCGACCTCTAGGTGTTAAAAGGCGCGATCCCCAGTACGTATGCTTTGCATTGTAGTCTCCAGCTGCCACGAAACAAGATCCAAGCGATTTGTAGAACTTCTCATACTGATCTTCGGTAACTGAAAATCTGGGAGGTGAGTAAATTGATGATATTACGAAATTAGAACAAAAATTTTCTACAAAAATATTCGTAGCTTGCATATATTCTTCACTAACGTTGTCAAGGATATAGTGCTTGAGTCTTGACTTAATTAGAATTGCAGATCCACCGCATGCTCTCCCTCTAGGGTCCTTTGTATCATACATAGTGTAGCCATTTATTTTGAAAAAGCTTCTCGAAGTCAAATGTGTCTCAGAGACCAACATTATATCAATACTTTTTTCCGTAAGGAAGTGCTCAAGTTCAAGTTTTTATGTTGGCGAATGCCGTTTGCGTTCCAGAAACATATTTTTAACGTGTTCATGGCTTGTTAATTAATGCTTGAAGCAGAGTATTCTGCATTCTCAGCATTTCTTGCATCATAGTAGTCATATTTGTTGTAAAGTTGTTTATAGTTTGCACCAAATTGTCAATAGTAGCTTCAAGGCGACTAAAGTTAAAGCTTGAGTTTGCATTTGTTGAATTATTTGGAGGTAGAACATTTTGTGCGGGAATAGAATTTGTTCTAGCAGCATCGGCATACGATACACGGGAAGTAACTGGTTGGCTCCTTTGC
The DNA here is from genome assembly GCA_905220375.1 of Tachina fera. NCBI lineage: Eukaryota > Metazoa > Arthropoda > Insecta > Diptera > Tachinidae > Tachina > Tachina fera. Next base: position 86,183,605 of record LR999965.1, on the reverse strand, counting down.
ACAAAAGTGGCGGAGTAAGCGTTTGCTGATTGAGATGGAGCTAATTTGTGTTTTGGCACTATAGTCTGTTTGACAAAAGAGTACACAGGACAACCTCTGTAGTTAGCGGTGTGATTACCTCCACAATTACTGCCTTTTTTATCACTTTGATCTTTTGGCTTATTGCAACTAGCAGTGCCGTGTAATTCGCCGCACACAACACAAACAGTGGGTAATTTACAGTATGTTTTTGTGTGGCCATATTCTTGGCAATTATGGCACTGTACGGGACCTGATCGCTTATGTGGCTCTTCAACTGTGATTTTTCGGTATAAGAGGTATTTTAGGCTATAAATTGGGTGTGTCTTGTTTTTTTTCAGCTGTATATCATTCGGCTCCAATTCAACACGAAATAGAGGCTGGGGGATCTTCTCCCTATTTATTATATTGGTAACATTTTTTACCTTAAATCCTTGTATCATGAGTGCATCTTTTACTTCTTCGGGATTAACATAAGAGTCAATACCCTTCAATACGATCTGCATACCTTTGGCACTTTTAAGCTGGTACGTATAAAAACTTGTTTTATTTTTTTCAAATTCAGTCACTATTTTACGGAAATTTTTTTCTTCGTATATTTGAATTTTAGTTTCGTCAATATTACCACGCTTTTTTGGAATAACATGAAATGCGTTTTCACCAATGGCCGAGACTAATTTTTTAATTAGGGCGTTAGAATTTTTCTCTCTCAAATATATAGGTGGTGGCTTAAAAGACTTTTGCGATGATGCAGCGGGTTTGTCGTCGGTGACTTGCAATAATGAAAAACGATTTTGACGATTGGTAGATGATGCGCTATTATCCCTAGAAATCTTTGGAGTAGATGAAATTTTTGAAGAATTCGGGCTTCGCCCACGCTTTACCACTGTTATGTATCTGTCCATTCCGACTTGTACCTTGGATTTTGAGCTACTTTTATCTGTAGTGATAACTTTATTAAGTGATGAACACGAGCCTGAAGGAGATGATATTACTGACTTATATGACGAAGTACTAGGCAACTGTAATGTTAATGAATCACTATTTGGCATTGGACAAAGCGAAGTTGATCGCTGACGAAAAATTGGATTTGTCGTTAAAAAAATATTTTCATTAGATTTATTATTTGTACTATTTTCATTGAGAGCTTCAGAACTCACAGTAAAATAGGCATTGCTTGTTAATATTTTTTACATAGTGGAAATAACAAATACAAAAAAACAGAAACAAAAAAAAACATAAACTGTGACATTGAGGAATACTCTATACGAGTAACTCAAAAACAAATAAACAATCAAAAATTACAAAAACAAAAAAAAAACCGTAAGCAAAAAAACACAAAAAGTGCCCTTGAGGAATACTCTATACGAGTGCCTCAAATACAAAAAATTATGAAGTGAGTTCTAACGGCAAATGTACTTATTTGACGTAAAAGTATAAAAATGCATCAATTTATGCTTTACATCAATTTTTTTATATTGTTTGTATTAAATAATATGAAATACTTGTAAGATATCATACATTCAACATTTTGTATTGTACTGGCAACACTGAATTTTTTCATTGCAGCCAAAGAAATAGAAATTAGTTTAATTGGACTACAACGACAAAATCAGCATAGACAATAACCTGTCGCCATGTTTCCTTGTCGTCTTCAAAATAATCATTCTCATATAAACATGTGTATTCTATCCTTGAGATTTGGTAGTCGGTAGCTTGCCGTGGTGAATGTGATTAATGCTTAAGTCGAAATAACTATCACTGCAACGTTGACATTCATATTCATACCATACTCACACTTACAAAGCACCTCAGTTTGTTTTTTAATTTCAGAAAAGTACTTCAACTACTCGCATTGATTTAACTATTTTAGCTCATGTATGTGTGTTTATTTAAAAATTAGTCATTAAACAGTTTGCAAGTAGTATACAATAGTAATAAATAGGGTTGTAATTCCAGCAAAAAAAAAACAAACAACAATAAGCAACAGAGAAACAAACACACAACATCGTATGCGAATTTCGCATTGTGAGTCATACTTATTTATTTTGCATCGTCCATAGGCATTGAGTTAAGAGAGTCGAAATCAATAACGTCATAAATGTTGATATACTTACTGGCCTACGGACATACAAAAAATTCCGGATGTTATAGACTTCGGAGTCATGAAAAATATCACTAGGGAACTAATTCATGTTGAAGCTTCTGTAGATCTCTCCTCCGATCACTCTCCCACGATTGTTACAATTTGTAGCCCACTAAAAAGTGACTTTCCTGTCCCACATGTAAAGATGATCAACCGTGTTAATTGGCTGGGGTTCAAAAAATACCTCAGTAGCCATTGTACGGAAAATATTAACCTAAGAACACCAGATGATATTGAATCAAACATTGAAAATCTTAACGAAAATATTAAACAGGCTGCTGAACATGCCACCACTTCCCATCCGCAGACTGGGTTTAATAGAATTTATTCTACAGACATTGAACGTCTTTTACGTGAAAAAAGGACAGCTAGATGGGAATGGCAACAGCACAGATCACCCCAAAATAAAATTAGATTTAAGGAGTGCACTAGACGACTCCAAGAGCTGCTGGCATATGAAAAAACTGTATGTCTTAAAAATTATCTGGAAAATCTTGATGCCACACCTGCATCTAATTACTCCTTGTGGCGAGCTGCTAGAAAGCTTAAAACACCCGTTGAATATAGACCACCTCTGCGCACTTCTACCGGAGGTTGGGCCAGAAGCGATACTGAAAAAGGTAACATATTTGTTGAGCATTTAAAATCCGTATTTACCCCAAATACATGTACTGGTGTTGTTGATTTACCGAGTGTGGTTGCGCTACCCCCTTGACCCATAAAATTTAAGACGCGTGATGTTCAGAAACTAATTGCTGAACTCAACTCGAAGGAAGCTCCAGGTATTGATGGAATAAGTAACAATATGCCCCATATTGCAATTAGAATCCTGTTATTTATTTTTAACGCCACTTTACGACTGGAGTATTATCCACAGTGCTGGAAGCTTGCGAAGGACAAAATGATTCCAAAGCCAGGCAGAGACCTTACCAAGGCTGCGTCATACAGGCCAATAAGTCTGCTATCAACAATGTCAAAACTCTTCGAAAAGCTGCTCATGACAAGATTGTCCCCAATTTTAACTGATAGTGGGTGCATCCCAGACCATCAATTTGGTTTTAGAAGTCAGCATAGCACCATTGAACAAACTCATAGATTGGTGCAATTTATAAGAAGAACTTTTGAAGAAAAAATGTATTGTTCTGCCCTGTTTATTGACGTTTCTCAGGCCTTTGATAAAGTGTGGCATGAAGGCCTTATTTTAAAATTAAAATCATATTTACCAATAAATTTTCTGAATTTATTAGAAAGCTACATAACTACCCGAAAGTTTACGATTGTGGAAGGAGAATTCATGAGTCTGCCCCAATCTATATCATCCGGTGTGCCACAGGGGAGCATACTGGGGCCAGTTTTGTATTTGATTTATACTTGTGATATGCCTTTAAACAGCAATATCCATACATCTACGTTTGCCGATGATACAGCCTGCCTGAGTATGCATGAAAACCATCACGAGGCTTCCCGATATCTACAAGAACATATTACACATTGGAAATGTGGTTGAACTTATGGAGAATTAAGGTAAATGAACAAAAGTGTGTCCATATAACGTTTACCCTAAGAAGAGATACCTGTTCCCCAATTCGAATCAATAATCAAAATATTCTTTAACATTCCCAAGTGAAATACCTTGGTATACACCTTGATCGAAGGCTTACATGGAAACATCATATTGACCTTAAGCTAACTCAGATGAAACTTAAGTTATCTCAAATACACTGGTTGATTGGCAGAAATTCAACACTTAGCCTGGACTGTAAACTTTTAATATACAAGTCGCTTTTGAAGCCAATATGGTGTTACGGTATCCAGTTATGGGGCACTGCTTCAGCTTCCAATGTAGAGAGAATCCAAAGAAGGCAAAACAAAATTTTACGTTTGATAACATCGGCTCCATGGTACATTAAAAACTCAAATATACATCGTGATTTAAATATGCCACTTGTGATTGAAGAAATTGCAAAATACTCCGGCAAATATTTAACAAAACTCGAGTCACATCCTAATCCGCTTGCTCGTAATATTTTGAACTTTACTGGACAGATCCGCTTAAAAAAGAGGGACACAAGGGCTCTATTACTCAACACGCCAAATGGGATTTCTTGAAAATACTTTTTTTATACTTTTTATACATTTTTTTTCTTTTTTGGATTATCACTACTTATGTATTATTTATAACTATTAACAAGTTTATGTCCGACAGTGGTAGGTCCTAATAATTATATTTTTGATTTAAGATTTGAATACTTATTGTTAGTTCATATTTGAAGATACAATAAATAAATACATGTATTAAAAAAAAAAAATTTTGCTATGTATGAGTTCGACGCTCACTTCAAACTTTCTAGTGAATATGTTTCATAGACAACATTGCAATAAATATGAGTGCGTATTGCGTACAAGAAATTATAAGTCATATTTAACTCTATTCACTTTTTCACTACTCATTTCTGTTCTTTGGTTCCCATATAGGCGAAATTTGCATTAAATTTACTTGCAGGGTTCTTACTGCTCCTAGGGCGTACCTATCGAACTATGATCGACCCTAAATACTTTTTCAATACGAAGATTAACTCTAAACATACTTGTCATCTATCTTCAACCATTAAGGTGGTCCCCATACAAAAACAGAATTCTGTGTTAAATCATTAATTAATTTTTGGCATGTATTGGATATATCTTTTTCTTTTGGGCAACTACTTAAAGTAAATATATATTTTCTTCCTTTTCGCGGCACAACGCACTAATGTAATATATTTATAATCTTACGCCCCTTTTTGCAGCGTTGTTGAAAACTTGCAGTTTGCAATATATCTTATCGTTTGTTTATAGTCTTCACGTTGTCTCAGGTTTCTAGATCGCTATTAAAAAAAAAACTTATTGGTAATCCAAAGCGTGAAAAAAAGTTTTCTTTCCCATGTGGTACGTAGTGGCTCAAATCCCTCATTATTTCTGGGTGTACTTCTTTGGAAGCTAACGTAATTCACTTCACACCTGTGAAGCCAATGGCTGGGCGAGAACGACCACTGGCGCCGCATTGCAAAAGTGGAGAGCGAAAGTGAATCTATTCATATAGTTCTCTGGCTTATAAGCTTTTATAAAATTTTTGTTAGTCCATAATTTTATAATAAAGGTATTCACGTCAACTCTTGTAACTGTGCAAAATGCATAATTGCACTTTTTGACGCGAGTAACCCATTTTGTTTTGTTTTTAATTTTGTAATTAATTCACTAATAATAATATCATTAATAATATTGGTATTACTTAACGAAATTCTAATAACAATTTGAGCCATAGGTCTTTTGAAAATAACATAATTTATGTTTTACTTTACAATTTCCAGCTAAAAATGTTTATGTTTTTTTTAATTTTATAATTAACTTATTTGTATCGAAAACATCTTCAACCACTTAGTTATTTCATTTAGAAGCAAAACAGTTTGGTATTACTGCGTTGTAATTTGATGTATGGTTGATGTTCTAAGTACAATGCCGTAAAAAGTTCCACAATGCAAAACTTACTACGATAATCTTGCACTTGCACAGGGTCTGAGCCTAAGAATTTTGCATCATTTGTGTATAATAATTTTCAACGTGGTTGTTGATATATTTTTTTAAAATTTTGTAATTTTGCTTTTCCGTAACAGTGCAACTTTTGACGTGGATACCTTTTTTTTAAATTTTAGATGTGTACATTGGGTTCAATCAGTTGGATGGTGTAACAATATTGCCTGGAACGTAGGTCCACTTACTGCTCGGCAATTTTCATTAGCTGTGGAACGTTATGAATGGAATAAGCTACAAAATTTTAAAAGCATCGTTCCTATGGTACACTTAAGCTGGAACTTAGCACGTAATATTCGCGTATCTGATCCAAAGCTTTATGAGTTAATAAAGTTAGTATATACTTTCCATTAATAATATTATATATGTATGTACTAACATTTCCCTTTTATATTTCAGAATTTGTTTGTTGCAAACCTTAAAAAACGTAATGCATATTCTTGAATACGTAAAGTCTAAAGGTGTTTTGGTTCGTTTCCATGGTCGAGGAAAAAATGAAGCTTCGCATTACTGTGGCCAATGTGAAGTAAGTTAATCTGCACTTTAAACATAATAACAAATCATCAGTTCTTTATAAAAATTTTTATGTTTGCATCAAATTAAAAATTAAGTTTTGTTCTTAGCATTGTATAATGGTGTTGTGGCTTCGTTAGTCAAATCGCATCATCTTACTTTTGTCGTATCGTTTAAGTTTGGATGTTAGTTAGTAGAAAGGCGACGCTGCCCATGAAGTGTCAGCCTTATTGTATTTGTGTTTACTGTTTGTGAATGTATATACGTATGTATGTGAAAAATTGATGTTTGCAACTCAAAAATCTATTTTCTGTAGATTTTAACGTTGTCAATACATTTTCAATCAGCATCAACGTGCTTATGAAATGTTGCGGATTTTGTCAGCTGATACGAAACAACACGATACGATTTCACTAATCCTACCATAATAGCGTGCTTCCACTATGAGCAATTCAAGTTGTAAGTAGAGAAGCAAGCTGATCAATATTTTTCGGCGGCAGCTGAAGGGGTTAAATTTGTCGGCGGCAACGACTAAGCTGCTCACGCCCTATTTTTATCAGCCCGCAAAAAGTGATACTTTTGCAACTTTTTGTTTTTGTTATACGCATTTGTCAAAATATTTCAGTTATTTATGTGTACAGATGAATTCATATGTTTTAATGTTAGAATTAAGTAGATCAGTACCCATGTTCTGCAACTTTAGTGAGAACTTCTCGCGTCGGAAAGATGTGAATCACAATATTCCCTTTTTTCTCGAAAAATTAGAAAAAAAGTGTATCTGTAACTCATGTTGAAAAGTATCAGCAGTGATTACGTCATTAGGTAGGAAATGTCATAATATACAACTCAAAGGCGACTTAAAGTGAGAAATTATCATTAGAAATTATATGACACCCTTACGATTATAAATTTAAATAATGCATAGCGTATGTCAGTGATAGGTATTGTGCTAAATAAGAACTTGGTAAAAATTTGTATCTCACTAATTTTGATGGCCGGAATTTCGGAAAGGAACTTGGCCTTTTTTCACAGACAACGACCGAGTAATGTACTTAATTTTTTAAGAGTCATCTGAGTAGAAATATGTAAAATGTAGTGTAAATTTTAGTGGTAGTGACCCCGCTTATTCTTCCAAAGTCTACTTAGACGAATTACTTAGGTTAGGTTAGCAGGCTGCTTGTAAGGAAAAGTAGAAAGTTAGAATTCAGCTCACTTTGGTCCAATATGATGATCCCTTTGTTCTGCCTGTAAGTTGAAAGAAGAGAGAGAGAACAAGAGGAGGGTGAGAAGAGTAGAAGAAGAATAGAGATAGAAGATTGTTAAGGAGGGGTGTGAAGTGAGAGTGGGTCATGAAATTTGGCTAGGAGGGTCAGCGATTATACGAACCACTATTCCTAATATAGAGGCTTAAATTTTTGAACCCGATTTCCGATCACTCTGATAAGCTTCCGAAACAAGAAGGAGATCCTCCACAGCAGGACAAAGACACAGGAGATACAGGATACTTTCTTCCTCTTCCTCGTCATTGCAACTGTAGCAAAAGTCATTATACGGGAGACTCATACATTTAGCATGGGTTCCGAAGGTACAGTGACCTGACCGGTCAATGTGGACACGATATTTCTCAAGTGTTTCCTATTGAAGTTAATGAGATTTTTCGATCTACGGGAGTCCAGGCGAGGCCATAGGGTTCTCGCTATTACACAGGTGGACTCAATTCGCCATTTTTTTTGATCTAATTCAGCAAAGGTAACATCGAAACGTCTCCAGCAGGATGAGAGTGGGAGTGCACAAAGATTGACGATATCGACCTCTCTTAGTAGGCTTCCTCTCTTTGCTAGTTCATCCGCAACTAAGTTTCCTAAAATAGTCCCGTCTCCATGCACCCAGTTTAACGAAATATTTGAGTGCTGCGCAAGTCCATCCCAGACTTTACGATATTCTTGGACAAGGAAGGATGTGGTATACACACCCTGATATCTCTATTTGAAATCCGATAGAACCTTATCCAATGTGTCGCTCTTTTAATAGCAGATAACTCTGCCTGTACTATACTACATTCGTTCGGGAGTCTGAAGGTCATTTCAATTCCCTATTCTGGAATGAAAATGCCTCGTTCAGCCCTCCCCTTTTTTGAACTGTCCGTGAAGACCTGTATGGCTCCGTTCGGCGAGAAACCCCTTCTCTCAATGAAATTTGGAAGTTCCTATTGAAGTAGGGTTTCGGAATGCAGTAGTCCATAAGATCAGGTATGTTATTCACTATACCTAAAAGAAATGCATGGCCCCAAAGTCGGTGGTTCCATGTACCTATTGCGTTTAGTCTGACGGCGGTACGTTTAGCTAGCTTTCTAGCCGTTAAGTCCACTGGAAGCCAACCCAACATAACGAAGAGCGCTTTTGTTGTCATTGATCTTAGAGCACCTGTTATCATAAGTGTAATTTTTCGGAGAATTCCCCCTAGACGCGACTGATTACTTACTGAGTCGAGTGCTTTCAATCAGACCGAAATTCCATAAAATAACAGTGGTACAAAATTGAATAAAAGAGAAAAACCTGGGACCGGATATTATTTTTCTTGTAGGGCTTGTCAAGTAAAACAAGATTCCAATAGTGACATATTCCGGACCTCCAAAATCCGGATTTACGGTTAAAAAACAGATTTTTTTTACCTTTGCGCACTTATAAGCCTGTTCTCGTGGTACTTTCATAGCGAACAGTCGATTAGCGGAGTTTTTTCTTACATACAAACAAACAAAAAATTATACAAAAAATTATTCGTAGTACATATTATTCGTAATAGGTACATACTGACTTTAATAAATAAGCTTTATTGCTTTGATAATATTTTTTACATAGTGGAAATAACAACTACAAAAAAAAAACGCAAACAAAAAAATATAAACAGTGACATTGAGGAATACTCTATAAGAGTACCTCAAAAACAGACAAACAATCATAAATTACAAAAACAAAAAAAACCGTAAGCAAAAAAACACAAAAAGTGCCCTTGAGGAATACTCTATATGAGTGCCTCAAATACAAAAAATTATGAAGTGATTTCTAACGGCAGAAACGCCTATTTTACTGTGAGTTCTGAAGCTCTTAATGAAAAAAATAAAAATAATAAATCTAATGAAAATGTTTTTTTAACGGCAAAGCCTATTTTTCGTCAGCGATCAACTTCGCTTTGTCCAATGCCAAATAGTAGTGATTCATTAACATTACAATTGCCTAGTGCTTCTTCATATAAGTCAATAATATCATCTCCTTCAGGCTCGTATTCGTCACTTAACAAAGTTATCACTACAGATAACAGTATTTCAAAACCCAAGGTGCAAGTCGGTATGGACAGATATATAACCGTGGTAAAGCGTGGGCGAAGCCCGAATTCTTCAAAAATTTCATCCGCTCCAAAGATGTCTAGAGATAACAGCGCATCCTCAACTAATCGCCAAAACCGTTTTAAAATTTTGCAAGATGAGAACGACAAACCCGATGTATCCTCGAATAAAACATCCAAGCCGCCACCAATCTACTTGAGAGAGAAAAATTCAAATACCCTTATTAAAAAATTAATTTCGGTCATTGGTGAAAATAAATTCCACATTGTCCCAATAAAATGTGGCAACATCGATGAAACGAAAATTCAAATTTATGATGAAAAGGATTTCCGCAAAATGGTTTCTGAATTTGAAACAAATAAAACAAGCTTCTACACATACCAGCTTAAGAGCGCTAAAGGCCTGCAGATAGTATTGAAGGGCATAGATTCTTATGTTGTCCCTGAAGAAATAAAAGATGCACTTGTCCTCCAGGGATTTAAGGTAAATAATGTATCAAACATATTTAACAAAGAAAAAGTACCCCAACCCCTATTTCGTGTTGAACTGGAGCCAAATGATATACAGTTGAAAAAAAACGAGACTCATCCTATTTATAGCCTTAAATACCTTTTATACAGAAAAATCACAGTTGAAGAGCCACATAAGCGGTCAGGTCCCGTGCAGTGTCATAATTGCCAAGAATATGGCCATACAAAAGCTTACTGCAATTTACCTACAGTGTGTGTTATCTGCGGTGAATTGCACGGTACTGCAAGTTGTACCAAACCAAAATATCAAGCGGAAAAAAAATGCAGTAAATGTGGAGGCAATCACACCGCTAACTACAGAGGATGTCCTGTGTACTCTTTCGTCAAGCAGGCTATGGTGCAAAAACCTAAATTAGCTCCAGCTCAACCATTAAACGCGTACTCCGCCACTTTTGCTCAAGTGAGCCAGTTACTTCACGTGTATCGTATGCCGATGCTGCTAAGGCTAGTTCTATTCCCACACCAAATGTTTCACCGCCAAATAATTCAACGAATGCAAATTCAAGCTTTAACTTTAGTCGCCTTGAAGCTACTATTGAGAATCTGGTGCTAACTATAAACAACTTTACAACAAATATGACTACCATGATGCAAGAAATGCTGAGAATGCAGAATACTCTGCTTCAAGCATTAATTAACAAGCCATGAACACGTTAAAAATATGTTTCTGGAACGCAAACGGCATTCGCCAACATAAAAATGAACTTGAGCACTTTCTTACGGAAAAAAATATTGATATAATGTTGGTCTCTGAGACTCATTTGATTTCTAGAAGCCTCTTTAAAATGAATGGCTACACTTTATATGATACAAAGGACCCTAGAGGGAGAGCATGCGGTGGATCAGCAATTCTAATAAAGTCAAGACTCAAACACTATATTCTTTTCAACATTTGTGAAGAACATCTACAAGCAACAAATATCTGCATTGAAAATTTTTGTACAAATTTCGTGATATCTTCAATTTACTCCCCTCCCAGATTTTCAATCACTGAGGACCAATACGAGAAGTTTTACAAATCTCTTGGAACTTGTTTCGTTGCAGCTGGCGACTACAATGCTAAGCATACGTTCTGGGGTTCGCGTCTTATTACGCCTAGAGGTAGGGCGTTGTTCAACACAATTTCAAAAATGGGTTTGGATGTTATTTCAAGTGGGGAGCCTACTTACTGGCCTACTGACGTACAAAAAATTCCGGATGTTATAGATTTTGGCGTCATAAAAAGTATTTCTAGGGAATTAATTCACGTTGAAGCTTCCCTAGATCTGTCGTCTGATCACTCTCCCACGATCGTTACAATCTGTAGTCCACTGAGAAGCGCTTTACCTCACCCATATGTCAAGATGATAAATCGTGTTAATTGGCTGGGATTCAAAAAATATCTTAGTAGTCATTGCACGGAAAATATTACGCTAAGAACACCCAATGATATTGAATCGAACATTGCAAATCTTAACGAGAATATTAAACAAGCTTCTGAACATGCCACTACCTCCCATCCGTATACTGGGTTCAATAAAATTTATTTTACAGACGTTGAACATCTCGTACGTGAAAAAAGAAGAGCTAGAAGGGAATGGCAACAGCACAGATCACCTCAACACAAAATCAGATTTAAAGAGTGCACTAAACGACTCCAAGAGTTGCTTGCATCTGAAAAAACTGCATCTTTCAAAAATTATCTGGAAGGCCTTGATGTCACACCAGCATCTAATTACTCTTTGTGGCGCGCTGCTAAAAAGTTTAAAACATCCGTTGAGTTTAAGCCACCTCTGCGCACATCTACCGGAGGTTGGGCAAGAAGCGATACTGAAAAAGGTAACATATTTGCTGAGCATTTAAAATCCGTATTTACACCAAATACATGTACCGGTGTTGCTGATTTGCCGACTGTAGTTGCTCTACCCCCTCGACCCTTAAAATTTACGATGTGTGATGTACAAAAACTAATTGCCGAACTCAACCCGAAAAAAGCTTCCGGTATGGATGGAATTAGTAACCAGATGCTGATTAAGTTACCTCGTACTGCAATTAGAATCCTGTTATTCATTTTTAATGCCATTTTACGACTGGAGTATTATCCAGACTGCTGGAAGCTTGCCAAGGTTAAAATGATTCCAAAGCCAGGTAAAGATCTTTCCAAGGCTGAGTCATATAGGCCAATAAGTTTACTGTCAACAATGTCAAAGCTTTTTGAAAAGCTACTCATGACAAAATTGTCTGCAATTTTAACGGATAATGGGTGCATCCCTGACCATCAATTTGGTTTTAGAAGCCAGCATAGCACCATTGAGCAAACGCATAGATTGGTTCAATTTATCGGAAAAACATTTGAGGAAAAGAAGTATTGTTCTGCCGTGTTTATTGATGTTTCTCAGGCATTTGATAAAGTGAAGGCCTGATTTTGAAATTGAAGACATATTTACCAATAAACATTCTAAATCTTTTGGAAAGTTACATTGTTGCACGAAAATTTACAGTTGTGGAAGGACACTTTATGAGTATGCCTGAAACTATCTCATCCGGTGTGCCACAGGGGAGTATACTGGGGCCATTTTTATATTTGATTTATACTTGTGATATGCCTGTGAGCAGTAGTATCCTCACTTCTACATTTGCCGACGATACCGCCTGCCTTAGTATGCACGAAAACCCTGATGAGGCATCCCGAAAACGCCAGGAACACATTAGCCAGATGGAACTATGGTTAAACTTATAGAGAATTAAGGTAAATGAACAAAAGTGTGTCCATATAACATTTATTTTACGAAGAGATACTTGTTCCCCCATTCGGATTAATAATCAAGTTGTTCCTCAACATTCACATGTGAAATATCTTGGTATACACCTCGATCGACGGCTTACATGGAAACATCACATTGACTATAAGTTAACTCAAAAGAAACTAAAATTAACTCAGATACATTGGCTGATTGGCAGAAATTCAACACTCAGCCTAGACTGCAAACTTTTAATATACAAGTCGCTTTTAAAGCCAATATGGTGTAACGGTATCCAGTTATGGGGCACTGCTTCAGCTTCCAATGTAGACAGAATTAAACGAAGACAAAACAAAATTTTAAGGTTAATAACATCTGCTCCATGGTACATTAAGAATTCAAATATACATCGTGATTTAAATATGCCACTAGTAATTGAAGAAATTGGAAAATACGCATGCAAATATTTAACAAAACTCGAGTCACATCCTAATCCGCTTGCTCGTAATATTTTGAACTTTACTGGACACATCCGCTTAAAAAAGAGAGATACAAGGGCTCTAATACTAAACACTCCGAATGAAGTTGCTTGAAATTTTTTTTTTGCTTATCACTACTTATGTATTATTTACAACTATCACTTAGTTATATCTGACATTGGTCGGGCCTATTAATTATATTTTAGATTTAAGATTTGAATACTTATTGTTAGTTCATATATGAAGATACAATAAATAAAAATAACATGCATAAAAAAAATCTTTGTATGATGAGTGCATCTTTTATTTCTTCGGGATTAACATAAGAGTCAATGCCCTTCAATACGATATGCATACCTTTGGCACTCTGAAGCTGGTACGTATAAAAACTTGTTTTATTTTTTCGGATTCAGGCACTATTTTGCGGAAATGATTTTCATCATATATTTGAATTTTAATTTAATCAATGCTACCACGCTTTGTTGAAATAACATGAAATGTGTTTTCACCAATGGCCGTGACTAATTTTTTAATTAGGGCGTTAAAATTTTTTTCTCTCAAATATATAGGTGGTGGCTTTAAAGACTTTTGCGATGATGCAGCGAGCTTGTCGTCAGTGTCTTGCAATAATGAGAAACGATTTTGACGCTTGGTAGATGATGCGCTGTTATCCCTAGACATCTTTCGAGCAGATGAAATTTTTGAAGAATTCGGGCTTCGCCCACGCTTTACCACGGTTATATATCTGTCCATTCCGACTTGTATCTTGGGATTTGAGCTACTGTTATCTGTAGTGATATCATGTTAAGTGATGAACATGAGCCTGAAGGGGATGATATAAGTCAGTAATATGAAGAAGTACAATGCAACTGTAATGTTAATGAATCACTTCTATTTGGCATTGGACAAAGCGAAGTTGATCGCTGACGAAAAATTGGTTTTGCCGTTAAAAAAAGACTCATTATATTTATTATTTCTATTTTTTTCATTAAGAGCTTCGGAGCTCACAGTAAAATAGGCATTTCTTCCGTTAGAACTCACTTCAAAATTTTTTGTGTTTGAGATACTCATATAGAGTATTCCTCAAGGGCACTTTATTGGGATTCTTTTGGTTTGCGGTTTTTTGTTTTTGTTATTTCTACTATGTTAAATCAACTTGCTAATAATTTAAATTTATATGTAAGTTGTTTTGCTGAATATTTCTACTCGTATATTACATGCTAAATTTTTTTAAAAATCTATTTTTTCACATACCTACATATGTAAATTTTAGTTAATGAATTGATATTTTATGGTGTAAATAAGTAATAGAAATGTTCATAATGAATTGCTAAATTTTCGGAGGTTTTACGATATAAGAAATTAGGTTGATCTCAATTAAATGGGATGTTGTAAAAAAAAAATTTATACCAACAAGATCATGGTAAGGGTGGGTATAGAGGCAAGGATTCCCAACAATACCAGGAATCTTGCGGGTGATATAATCGATACACATTTTTGTTCCAGTTAAATTTCAATTATAGCCATGGTGTCGGGGCAAGAGTTTATTTTGAGATTTTGCACGATGGCTAACTAATAGATTTCGTTTTCATCTCATTAAGGTTAAATTTTGTTTTATTTTATCAGGGAGTCTATAATAAAATTTGTATGTGAAACTTAACTAAATTTTAAAACGATACGAACCCCCCTCCCTAAAACCCTATTTAAGCTAGTAAAGAATGGCTCTCGCCATCTGCTTCTATTATAAGCAATGATTTCCACAAAAAAAAATTTGTGGACTTTACAACACCAACTTAGTTAAGAAAAACTATTTAACTACAAGCGAGAGCCGTTAAAGAAAAGTCACCAAAAAACTTAGTTTCATCTCATTAAAGGACCATGATAGGCCATATTTGGGGCAAAATTATGTAGAAGAAAACTGTTGACTGTTGTGCTATTTATTCTGCACAAAAATATATATATGTTCCTTTCACTCCTCGACGGAGTATAGCGCAACAAAAATAGTTTACATGAAATTTTTCCGAAAAACGCCGCATTTGAAAGTTATGGGGCCAAAATGTTCATAGTTTTTTTTTTGTAAAAAGTGCATAGCGCAGCCGACACACTATCAGTGCAATTTTTTGCACATGTCATTTTTTATGGCCAGTCTACCAGAAACTGCCGGATAAAAAAAATTTCGCCACATTGGGTGGTCTAGACTTTATTTTATGCCTTAAATTATATATATTTATTGTATCTTCAAATATGAACTAACAATAAGTATTCAAATCGTAAATCTAAAATATAATTATTAGGACGGACCAGTGTCGGACATAAGCTTAGTGATAGTTATAAATAATACATAAGTAGTGATAATCAAAAAAGGAAAAAAAAGTATTTTCAAGAAATTCCATCTGGAGTGCTGAGTATTAGAGCCCTTGTGTCCGTCTTTTTTAGGTGGATGTGTCCAGTAAAGTTCAAAATATTACGAGCAAGCGGATTAGGATGTGACTCGAGTTTTGTTAAATATTTGCCTGCGTATTTTGCAAAAAGTACTTATTAAGCCTTAAAATAGTCGAGTAGATATAGAAAAAAATGTATGACTAGAAACCGTAATAGATCTCGCGGAATATGTTTTAGATTCAGAAAGGGGGTATTCGAAATATATATACATACCCCATATCTAACTAATTTTATTTTTAATGATCGGTGGGTCGAAACAATAATGAGCTGATGAAATGTAAACAGTACAACAATAAAATTTATTTAATTTGCTTACTCTATTTCCACTTATTATTTTCTATAATTTGATTTTTATTAAAAACACAATTTTTAAGAATATTTTTGCTTATAATAGAAGCAGTAAACAAATGAACAAAAACATAAAAATCGGATTCGAGCATCGGTTTTACAAAAGGGATAATCAGTAAAACATACTTGGATTCTATGACACCTCCGAATATAGATATGGTTTTTGCAAACAAGTGTTGAGCTATGTAAAAATTTCAACTCTTCAATAAAAATATTCGAAATATTTTTGTAATTTTTATGTAAAAAATGTAAAAACGGTTACATTTAAAAATTCCCTACATCTTCCTTCTAATATGAAATTTGTAATTTTTGGCATGAAATGCATCAATAATTAAAAAAAAATTGTTACACGTTGTTATTAATGTTATTTTTAACACAACACTAATTATTTATCATTTATTTAATTTCAGGTTGAAGTATTTGATGTTCTTTTTGTACGAGAACAAGAAAAACGACATGTTGTTCACTGCATATCCTGTGCCCGGAAACTTGCTCCGAATTTCGAAGGAATTGTCTGCCTGGAAGAATATCGATTGTCAGAACTTTGCCAAACATATGATGCTTTTACTCTTCATAAAACACAAGCACTGCCTCAAAATTCAGCATTAAACCCATAATATACATTATATTTAGAAAAAAGTATTTGATTTTAAATAGACATATATGTATTGTAATTATTGTAATAAAATATACGAAATATTTTCTGTATTGATCTCATGATTTACCATACAATTAATATTTTAACTAAACCTCAGTTAAGTTCTTGTACGGGTATAAAGATGGTTGGATATTTGAAAATCTATTATTAATTAAGTTATCGAAAGTAAAAAATCCATATTTGAATCACCTGATTTGTTTAAATTTTGTAGTAACAAAAAAGGTAGCTGTTTCGCTATTTTTACCTACGCAGGAAAAGACAAGGAAGCTGTCAGAGACAGTTAGGCTTAATATGAACAAGAACCATCAACTGGTGGAAAAGTGCAAAAAAATTTCAACTATGGTTGAGAGTTATTACGAAAACCAGTTGATAAGGTAGTAGGTATTAACAATTGTGAATGTGCATTTGAAGCAAAAAATATAATAGCTAACAAATGACAAAAATAAGATGCAGTGAATGTGCGGAATTCGTTTAAAAATTAGTAGAAAATTTTATTTAGGTAGACCTTAACTATTTTACTCAGTGGTATATTCCCCCCATTTTTTCACCGACTACTTTTTAGCAGCGCCCCTTTGCGATGTTCCGATTTGCTTCCATCAAGCTTATAAGGCTTGCAAGCTTATAAGGCTTTTGTTGCTCATAACACGTGCCCTGGGCATAGAAACAATAATTTTGTTTATTTTTAACGACACTTCTTTACATATTTCTATTTATTTATTACTTACATTTCGAGGGAATATTTTTCTCCTTCTATTTTGTATTCACAATAGTGAATATAAATTTTTGCGGGTAAATTGACTTCAAAATAAAGCTAAATGAGCATTTTTTATTATTAAGGATAAGGATGATAAAACATAATGCTAAAACTTCTTTCTAATCAAATTGTTTTTTTAAGTTGTTATTTTTACAATTTCTGCCTCACTAATATTTATTTCCTTTGAATGAAACAGATTTTTTTCAAAATTAAAAATTACACTAGCCAACAAGGTTTTGGACTGGAGCAACCAAACATCTTTCCTAGGGTAATTTTGTGGGCTGAATTCGAATCCGTAATTGGTTTTTCTCTATCATGGCAGATTTTTGAGATATTTTTATTTATTAGTTTTTTACATAAAACATTATTAGTTTATTTAAAAATCAATTAAGTTTTGAAATTAAATGGCGTTATTTAAACGTAGTTTGTATTTTTTGCTTCGGTTTCACATATTAGAGTCCAGCAACAGTCTTTAAGCATGCTTTTGTAATAAAATCCTGAATAATTTCTTTAAATTTTTATTAAATCTTGCTGAGACGCTCCCCTTGTTCATCGTTCTGGAAATTACTGGTAAGGGATGATTTGGTGGACGTTGAACTGATTTAGAAATCGATCGGAACAGAAATAACAAGCGGTTTGGTGGTTATTTGACTCTCCAAAGCATTGGAATTGAAATATTGAAATATATCTTCTTGCCATTTGACCACTTGTATAAAACAGTTCTGCAAGTATTGCAAAACATTATCGTTGTCCACGGTTTGTTAAAGTCTCTGACAGCAAAAAGAAAAAAATAATGGAAATATGCATATTTTAATGATTTGACATTGCATATCCTTTCTTTCCAAACAAATATTCACCTCACACAAAGAAAAAATAACTTGAATCAGTAACACACGATCTCCTTGATATGCTTAAATGCTTCTATTATCAAGATTTAGAATGGATGTGGACTTCATTCAAACTAACAATTCGCACCTTAACAACAAGAGGATATTAACTCAAAATTTTAAAATGTTCAGTGGAGACGAAAAACTATTTGTGGTTAGATTACAAGAGAATTTGAAATTCCCAATCCATAGTAGTAATAAAATTCCATTTGAAAATATATTTGCATTGTTTTTATTTTAAAATATTGCAATTCTTGGGGAAAATATATATGTTTTGAGTTAATACAATTTTCCTGAATCTTCTCGATATTTTTTTTTATTATTTTGAGTTATTAGTTGAATTTTAAATAAATTTTCAAAATATATTTAGGGTATTAACGCGAACATTTTTTATACTACTACGTGTAGTCTTAATTAAATAATAATATCATACATATTGTGTACAAAGTTATATACTATGCATATACATATATATATATATATATATATATATATATATATAAACATATATTACGTGTTTAAATTAAGTATCTATTAAATTTTTGTAATACAACTCATAAATATATTTTAGAATTATATTTTTTTTAAGATCTTTTTTCTTATTCTCCGACAAGGGTACCATTTCCGACTAAATAGAGTATAAACTAAATTAATAATAAGTTTATGAAATGTTTCTTGTTTTGTGTTATAATTATTACGTTTTTTTCTTCCATCAATCACTTCCTGCATTTCTATTTCTGAAGAACTGCATCGACTTACTATCCAGCAAAAAAGTTTGCCTGCTAGAATGCAAAAAAGTGTATGTAATCCCCAGTCGTAAGTACTTACAATTTGATTGAATAACCATTGTTTTTGTTTGAGAAGCTCAAAAAGTATGCGCTACCCTATACTTTTTGCCTACAAACATCCAAAAGTTAATAGATTACTGATTGCTTAAAAGTACTCAAAATATAATGGGTTATTTTTTGCATAAAAATAAGCAAATATTTTAAGATTAGTTTTTGTTTAAAATTATTCAAAAGTTAATGAGCATTTTTTTCTTTTTGTTGTCTTCCAAGCTCATTTTTCTGTAGATATACATATTTCGTTATAAACTGGAAAGTATTGAAATAAGTACTTTCACGTAATGATATAAATAAGTTGTTATTTCATTCATTACAGGAAAGTCATTATTATACATATAAAATAATTCCATAAATATGTACCACTCATTACTTTGTAAGCCATTAAAAGAGTACTACCCATTACAAAATCTTTAACTTTTTTGCTGGGAAATGACAGATTGAAATCGTTAGTCGAATTATCGATGAATGGATCGGCAGAGCTATAACTATTATTGTCACTATGCTTATCTTGTAAAAGCAACGACTCAGAATAGTGTTGTAGGTTTGGACACGTCATATTAATCTTTAATTAACTACTATTCGTATAATATAAAAAACGCAATGTGAGTCCGATCACAGGGGAGATGTGTAAACATGCATGTGTAAACATGAAATTTAATTTGCACTACCAATAAAATCGTAGGGCCGTATTCATAATAAAATTGTAGCAAGTGGCAAAGTTTTTTTCATTAAAATTTTTAAATTTTTGTATATAAAAAACTTAGCCACTTGGAGAATTTCATTATGAATACAAACATTACTGATTACTGAAAATTCAATGCACCTCATCACATAATAAATCATTTAGGCGAATTGCAGAAAAAAATTTTAGTAATCAGTAAAAACTTACTGGTTAAAAAATTATTTTTACTGAAATTTTAGTAGTACTGCAAAGTGGCCCATCTATGGTAAATGCCTTAAGTACAAATAATTAATATTGGCTTATGGTAACTAAAATAAGATACCCAGCTAAAAAAATTATATATGGTCCATATATTTTTAATATATGAATGTATATAACTATATATGAATATGTATGAATTCATGTATGAAAATATATGGGATTATACATGGCAAAACTATTATATATGAACTAATATATGAAATGTATTATAACATATGAGCTCATATATGAACATTTAATTATGAAGCTCTTCATATGTGGATCCATATATAAATATAAGTTTTTATATATGGAGCCATATAAGAATGTATACATACATTATATCTCACATAAGATTGTTTTTGCAATCAAAAAAGCTTGGAATTTTATCACTGTTGAATTGGAAATCCATTAGAAAATACATACGGTATGCAAAGTTTATATGCGTACCGTCAACGTTGAAAATAGAAAAACTTTTTGTTACAAAAAAACCATTCTTGTATGATTTTATACATTGTGGCCTCATTTAATATATCAAATAATCAAAAGAATAATCCAGTCATTAATTTTATAGAAAATAATAAAATTCTCTAGATAAGAAACAAAGTTCATATTACTGTATTGAAAACTATTGTTAGACGGATTATTTTATCTTTTATAATTAATTGCATTAGTTTTTAATCTGATTTCTTAAGCTAAATGTTATGTAGGAATATGATTTATGTCTTTTTTAAATAATTGATTCACCTTTTGATGAATGAAATGACTTTTATTCGTTTTGAATTATTTGTCCAAGCAAATGTTTTATTAAATACAACCTCTCTCTCAAGTCTAAAAAAAGTTAATTTTAGTAATTTAATATATTGCACAGCAGTGCGCTTTTGTGAATCAAAAGTGTGAATATGTACTTTGCATACTGTGGAGGGAATTTACACGTACATGTATTGTACAATTGTCGTGCACCAGCTTCAGTGTAAGGCAACAGTACGTAATGAAGAAATGTTATAATATAATATTATAAATTCTTTATAAAGACTGCTATATATCTTTTACACAAATATTTGACATTTAAAACGCTCTTTTATTTAAAAGTTTATATATATGTGATTTATTTTATATTTTTAAACTTTTTATCAAAATTATCGCCAATGGCACACTAGTACACTTCACAGAAAATTTCTATTAAAATTAATTCCTGAAGGTATGCTCTAAAATTGGGATGAGTTATTTCTATGCAGCTGTTGGTACTCATAGCTGTAATAAGTGAATGGCTTGAAAAATAAAAATATTTTTATTTGAGTTATAGTTATTATTTTAAATTAGAAATAATGAAAATTCAAACAATTATTATTTATGTGAAAATCCAACACAATTTATTTATGTAACAACGATTGAAATTTTTATAAATTTATACATTGCTCAAATTAATTTTTTAGAGTAATAAATCAAATAGTTTTTCTCAGCATTTAATTAAAAAAAAACCAATAGAAATTAATTCAATCAGGCTGTTATTTCTTGAATATAAATTATTTCTAAAAAACAAAAAGAAATATTTATTCAATTTAAAAATATATAACAATCATTTATTTAAAAAAATCGTATCTCATTCTATTAAACTTTTACGAATTACGGTATTTATTTTTTCGGCATTATGCGAAAAATATATTGCAGAAATGTTAATGGTGGGTTCGGGTGATTAAAAAATAAGGAATTACAATTTCATAAAAAATCAAAAAAATTCAGGCGATTCTGAAGAAGACTCTCACTCACTCTTATTCCAGCTTGCTTCGGATTTTGCAACTTCTCCTAACAGTTGTGCTGATTTTTAAAAAATATTAGACTTTGTTATCATCCCGCTGCTAGTAACTTTTTGCGAATTTTCGCGCTTTTTATTTTATTTTTAGCATTCCTTACATTTTTGGCAATTTTTAATCAATATGGCTTGTTTAAAATTTTGCAAATTATAGCGATTTTGTGCAAAGTTAGCGATAAAAGAAACTTTTGCATACTTTCAGACCCCTAATAGTTTTGCCGATTTTTAAAAAATTATAGATAGGTTTTTATTGAATTTTTTGCATTCGTTACATTTTTGACGATTCTTAATCAATATTATGGCTTGTTTAAAATTTTGCAACTTCTCGCGATTTTTTGCAAATATCGCGATAAAAGCGACTTTTTACATGTCCTCAGATTTTTGGCAGTTTTGCTGATTAAAAAAATATCATCCCGCTGTTAATAAGTTTTTGCAAATTTGCGTAATTTTCGCGGTTCTTGCTGAATATTTTGCATTCCTTAAGTTTTAACGATTTTTAATCTATATTATTTTTTGCAAAGTTCGCAATAAAAACGGATTTTTACATGGTTTTTAGTGTCCTAACAATTTTGAAGGTTTTAAACCTACTACTACGACCTACTACACTTACAATAGGTTGTGGATTGAGCAAATAATAAAAGAAACTTTTTTATTTGTATATTTTTTCATAATTTGAAACTATTTTCATTTATTTGAAATAATGAATAAAGTTTTTGTTGAATAATATAAATTTGACTTATTAACAAAAAATTATTTGAATTTCAAACACTCAAAGGAAATAAAGTAACATTTTATTCAAA